>LS491524.1:80589-118093 GCA_900490845.1 Pristionchus japonicus
TGCTAGAGAGCACTAGCGATGCTATCTGTCCGAGCATCGGCGATGACAGATCCCTGTGTTAAAGGAAAAGTGACGTAACTCCCACCCCGGGACACATTAGCAGGTTTTGAAAGCTGATTCTGAATGCTCTTTTGATGCTCTTTCGAATGGTATATAGCTCATGTCCCAATTTCAATGTGAGAAGTTGACATTCCCTTGTCAGATATATATCGGATACGCGACAGCTGCTCTCCCAAGTGCGCAGTGCGAGGCTGCCGAAGCACCCTGTTGTCCCTGTTTCGCTTTTTTTACTGATTCACCAGAATCAATCGAATAACTGCAGCTTCATCTCATCTCATAGCGGCGGTGAGACACGGCACAGCCATGCTCTCTATCACACAATCATTCATGCTCACCCGCAGCATGTTCAAAATATGTTGCTAGTAATGTGAAACTGCACAAAATAAAAACGAGTTGTTCTGGCTGAAGTGCGCAGTGTGCGGCGTCGAACCACGAACCTGTTCTGGAAAAGCTCACTCGCATGACTCATCAGCTAACTACACAACCTAATGATTTTCAATCGTTTTTTTTTCAGGAAGAAATGTGCGTTTCATTATTTCGCATAGAACCTCTCTGATTATCATGAGGTATCAAAACACGCTTTCAACGGGCTTTCAATGATCCGTGTTATTTTTAAATGTTACACTATCAACTGACTCAAAAAATGAAAGAAAACCGTCAAAACTCACGGAAATTGAGGAAGAACAGGTGCTGCATCAGATTGGGGAACAAGTGATTCAGTCCTCAACCCGATTCAACCCGTCATCAACTACTTAGGCCCCAAAATGTGAAAAAAATTGCGAAAAACGAGCAAAACTCACGGAAATTGAGGAAGAAGAGGTGCTGCATCAGGTTGGGGAAGAAGTAGATTCGTCCCCAATCCGATGTAGCCCCAAGGCTCTTCTTCTTCATTAACTACCTATTAAGCTAATTACCCTCATTCGAACTCACGGAAATTGAGGAAGAAGAGGTGCTGCATCAGGTTGGGGAAGAAGTAGATGAGGATGGGGCCGCCGATGCAGATGGACAGGATGGGCAGCAGGGCAGAGACCGCCGACACACGGACCACCCTGTAATTAGGTGAAATAATTAAGTAATTATGCTAATTAGATTAATTAGTATCATGACCATTCACAGTGATTCGAGGCTCATCGCTTTATTTGCTGGTAAAAGAATGAAATTAATTGATGGATGGCCATGTGCGGAAACTATTTATTAGAGAAGCAACGCCAAGTGTCGACTAAACACCTAGCATGCAGCCACAACGGCCCACGTGCAAACCCTCCAATCGCAACAGCAGGAGCAGGAACGATTACCAATAGATTTATTTTAGTCGCGACGCGTCGAATGATTGCGAACCTTCCCATTATAACCAGGATATCGCCTACGTGAAACCTAGATCTTTTCCCTTCTCACCTCCAAAAGCACACGCGCCCCGGGTGCTTCACATCCGGAGGAAGCAGGAAATCTATACCACTAAACCCGAAAATCAACAGCAAATCACTGCATCAGCGGGCCCAGCGAAGTTTCTCGAAGAGAGCGCCAGTGTGATATCCTTTTCTCACCTCCAAAAACACACCCGCCCCGGGTGCTTCACGTCCGGGGGCAGCAGGAAATAGCGAGAACGGGCGCCCATCTCGCTTCTGATTGGGGTAGACAGGCAGACAGTGGCTAGCCAAGGCGACTGGCTGACTACCCGACTAGCCAGGGATGAGGAAACACTTTCTCTGCGCCTCTCTCTCTCTCTAGCTTCTCATTGCTCCATTCACCCTCTCCAAGCGTTTCTTTGAACTAGCGAGAGGCCGCTTTCACAAGTCAGAGATAGGGCGGGCGAGAACGTAGAGGGGAAAGATAGCAGTAAAGGAACACGAGGGGGCTTGGAGCGAGAGGTTTTACAGAGTAATGATCAGACCCTCACCATTCTTTGTGATCTCTCGCCTGTCAGGTAGACCCATAAAGAATGAGAAAAGGCAGAGAGAGGTGAAGTTGCGAGACGCTTTTTAGGGCGTGATACAGCTTGGTTTGGTTCGATAAGAGATAGCGTGCGCCTAGCAACCCGTGGTTTGGGCAAACAGGTGATTTGGCAGGCGAAACTCAAAATTAGAAACCGGAGAATCAATGTTTCTCAGCTATTTTGAATTACCGACAAAGTCTTTCAAAATGATGTTGATGATGGACCGGCGACAACAATGAACAAAAAAAGACACAGACAACCAGGCAAGTGAGAATTTCGCGGCTCCATTACATATCACGGGAAATAAAATTTGCTAATGGTTTGAACTTAGTTCTGCGAAAAAAACATTACGATGCACGGAAAAAAAAAATTTCCGTGTCGATTGACAATGCAGCGCATCGATAGTGATAAGGGTGACCATTAAAACAAAGAGTGCTCGCGCAATCTAGCAGCTTCTAGAAAATTCATGGATTCGGAATGCCCAGTCGTTGAACAGAGAACCGAGAAAAAAGGCGAGAAAGGAAGAAGGCGCTAGACAAAAACTAGGCGCGAAGATGGGTTGGCATTCTTCGCCAATGGGCCGAATTCCATTATCGTGGAGTAAGAAAGGCGTCCAAAACTCTGTCTTCTCCGCACTCCCTCTTTCTGTCTGGCCAGCCTACAGATCATGGGGAATCGAGAGAACTCAGACCATGGCAAGACGAGGAAGAAGGAAGAGGGGCAAGTAATGGCTCAAACGAGTAACGGAGAGTCATCTCTCAGACTCTGAGTTATGACCGCCTCTTACCCCCTCTCTCAGAGTCAACTTCTTACATAGCCAATGAACGGCTAGCTTGCCTTTCGATTCAACAACACTTCTAAATGCAGGAATATTAAGCCAGGGGCGACTCAAAACTGGCACCGCTTCCTATACAAAATGACAAACATTTGGACTTTCGCTGATGTATAAATTCGGAGACGTTAAAAAGGGAGTTTTGAAGCATAAACACGCCCGGCACGTTGCCTGTTTACGTCATCATCTCGCCGCTTAATACCCTCTCTGACTCAGTCATCCGTCTCTTGAGCCTCAGGCACTTCTTATTCCAGCTTCAGTTTAGTCCAGCACGCCCTATCGATTGATAAACGCGAATTCCATTCGAGAATCCCTCATGCGTTCTCACACTCGTCATTCCCTCCCAGTCTCTGGTCAGTAGGCTTTGAAAAATGGAGTAATCGATTGCTCATTCCGCACTCTCACATGTTCATAAAGCGGTCTCGCAATCGATTGCGAGAGTCCTGCATCGAATGATAATAGTTTTTCGGCCATAACTTTCTTTGTTTTAGGATTTGGGCGAACTGCCGGGTTGGGTAGGTCAGTATGGAAGACGCGCATGTTCCTTCAAAATATGAAGGTATGAAGTCAACACACAAGGGAAATACGATTTCATTTTCTGCGGTTTTTCAAATTATCAAATAGTCGATAGCCTAGGGAGATAAGTCATGGAAAATGAACCTCAGTCTCTGTTGAAAGTTTTCTCTTAGCACGACGTTCAAGCGAACTACGGCACTTCATAGATTCACCTGCGCTTCGCAATCGATTGCGAAGTAAATAAAGAATCGATTGCGAGACCGCGTTTGTAAAGAGGAGAGTGAGAAATGATCGATTGCAAAAACTCTTTCACAACTTGTTGTTTAGTTAGCAGAATGTTGTTTTTCAAAGTCTACTGGTCAGCAACACGGTACAATCTCTTCGGACAACGCCTCTCTCTGCTCGCCCTGATCTCTCGTTCTGTCAGCTCTCTCATGCAACATCCAGACCCTTCTCCCTTCTCCCTCTCTGCCTCGCTGTCTAATCGGTAGGTTCGTGCTACAGAGTGATCTCTTCTTCCTTTCTTTCTCTACTCTATTTGCCCCCAGGCTCTCATACCGTCTCACACGCTCCACTTTCGCGCGCTTTCATCGCTCCAAGAACTCCTCTGGAAACAAGACTACCGTATCCCTACCGTACCCGCATACAGTACCCTACCGTATCCCACATTCCGGCAAACTTACAGTTGTATCACGAACAGGATGAGGCTCTCCGCCGTGTACTCGAAATCCGGCAGCAGCATTACGGTAGTTTGGATTGGCTACGGTAGTCTTCTCGAGACGCGGGGGGTACGGTAGTCAGGGGGGGGGGCGAGTAGCTTGGGGCAGGGGTTAGTAGATGGGGGAGGGGTCGACGAGAAGAGGGGGCGACCGAACGTTACTGTGCGCGAGTGAGCGAATGAGTGGGATGGAGAGGGATGAGAGGGAGAGGAAAATAATCAATTTTCCAATCGCGTTGCGCGCGCTCTAGTCAAAATGATGTGGACGTGAGGGAAATGATTATTTTCTCCTGGTTTCGCGCGCTCCTTTGTTTCTCTGACTGGTGAGATAGCGTGTGGATTGAGGAGAGTACCAGATACGGAGAAATGGAAATGAGAAAAGCATAGGGAAGAAGTGATTCATTTCCTCTTCTCTCTGCTTGGCTAGCTGCTTTTATGCGTTTCCACCCCTACTCGATTCCGCCAGCATTTCGCCCAATTCCCTTCTGATTCTTTTGAATAGTTTCTATTTGCAATAATTTTACTTGCAAGATGATAAAACAAGCGAAATAACGCACCATAGGCAGTGGGAATTCATCGGCTTTGAATTGATTCAATTCAAACAAAATCCGTTTAGTTCACTACCCGATTCAGAGGATGATCTTTATCTAACCAATCCATTCACTACAAAATGAAAAGAACATCCCAAATAAATAGATTTTTTTTCAATTGGCATAGCCCGAACTATCGTCGAATTAAACTTCGCCCAAATCAACAGCTTTCTAGCACACATGGAATCACAGAGCACCTAGTTGTAACATCTCTCGATCAAATTCAGGAACGACACAATAAATCAAGGTTGCAGCATAAAGAATTCCATGTTCGGCCGTACAAGCTGTGCGGCATGACAGTCTCATCCAGTCACGAGAGCGACATCAAACCAATAAGATCCGATAAAATAGAATGATGGGGGGAACAAACCATCGCAAGACACAAACGTGTTATTCTTACAGATGATAGGCGCCAGCATGGAAGGATCAGATAATCAGTTAGAAGAATTCGATTCTCAAACCTCCCAAAAGAATATTGCAACAAAGTGCTTAGCGTTTCCTATGAACACAGCCTACAACCACACATCCACTAGTCCAATCGGCGAGCGAATCAGACATGGAGACGCGGATAAGCAACCCTGTCTATACTGACTCTTTCAGACTCATCTCCCCACCCTTCGTGCATCTAATTAGCATGACTAGCGCCATTCTCACTCCGCCTATTTCCTGCACTATTTCATACGCCAAATATTGAGATGGCTAGAAGATAGCTAGCGTAATTAGGGAACAAGGAAGAGGAACATTCTAGAAAAAATCGCATCAAGATTGGATATTTTTATAGCACGTATGGCACCATGATCGAACGGAGAGCACAGGTGACCATGTTGAACTCATAGTGCAACAACAACGAACCCTGTACCACAAATGTGCTGATTGCACCAAATTTCAACTAGCAGCTAGACAATCGAGGAAGCCTGAACTCTAACGCTCCTACACTCTCCCTTCTCCCTAATTTCAACCAGACACGCCTAGAACATCAAAAAAAAACGTGCGAAATCCTACTCAAAAGTACGAAAATGAGGTCCGAGGCCAGGCTTCATTCATGCATTTCGAATTGCCCCGCTAGACTTTCCATTCCGAAAATTGACCCATTCTTTCTCCCTTTTCGCACCCCATAATTTACACTTGGTGCGCTATTTTCATCTTTTTGGGCAATTAAAATACAAAAATAAATCAATAATTAGCTCACTTGACGACTTTCGCCTTCTTCGCCATGATTACGGTCTTGATCTGCTCCTCTTCAATTATCGATCGATCTCCCTCGCCGCAGGAGGCGCGCTCGAATGTGAAGTGTTACGGTAATAAGAAGTAATCGATTAAATACGCAAAATCAAGAGAGTATTCTTGAATTTCACGCAAAATTACACCAGACAGACCAAGGATGATTTCAGGATTACCAGGAACACACATATCCCGAGGTCGTGAAAATAAATGAAAAGAAGCAGAATGAAGGTTTCATGTCGACTATGGCATTGATGGTGAAGGGAGGCAATAATTTTGCGGAGACAATTGGTTTTAAAAAGTAAAGCACAAAATCATTAGTCGAAGGCCACTGAATGAATAATGAGGATGTTCTCAGGAAATTAGAAAGGAATGACCAGATCTCAAGGGAAATAATAATGTGCGAGAATTCTATCCAATGAAATGAAGAGCGTCAAGGGTACGTTGATGGGTACATCACTGAGTGAGGGTACGATAATGCGAATCGATTCGATTAGTGCCAGGCGGAATGGAACAGAATTGTACTCTACAGTTAAGTGTTTTCATGATTAGGCGGAATTCCGGTGAAAATCATCCACTATATTCAACTGATTTTTCATTAGTTCTACATAGAGAAAGGACTGGAAAACACAGCGATCACGCTGAGTTTTATTTCGTAAAATATTCCTTACGCATGCATGAATCACTGGCCCTGGTCAGACAATCATCGGGTGGTTGAGCGGAGGAAAACGAGAGAATAATGGACCGACTCACTCACTTTTGAATGATCTTTCGATAGTCAGACGGTGCGAGTGTGGGTGAAAGTCAGATGGCTACCCAAAAGATGACAAAAGAGGGGTCATCGCAGTCAACAAACGCACAAACGATGGTCAGATAGGAGGAGAAATATGATCGAATTATGATTCTTACACTTTGCCTCTCAAATGAAATGTAAGGGGAACGACATTCTAATGCAGAGATTGGAAAGAACATTTAAAATCCTGTAGGCCATTCTGGATTAAACCTGCGGGTGAATCACAGAATCAGAGGGTCACTATTTCACAAATGGGTGTTATCTTTCTTTCCCCTCACAGCTGATAGTGAAGAATACGCGCTCACGAAAAAGCGCGCACAAAGCATTCTTTAAAGAGACCAGCTGCGATCACGATAGCACTTTAGCTTTTAGCACGGCGCAATTAAGGCAAGCTACGCTTCATATTTGAATGATACATTCTCATTAAGGCTACCATCTCGCTCAGTTCTTCATAACTCGCATTACCAATACTATCAAGTGAGTTTTAACATTCAAAGCAAAGAGAAAGGGCACTGAAAAGACAAAAGATGAGCCCATATGGTGTGGCCTAGCCCAGCCAGTAGCAGAGCACGTGCCCTGTAGGGACTAGTCGAGGGACAGGCGGGTGGGGGCAGAGACGCAGAGGAGCGCGCAGAAAATGAGACAGGGCCCACAGAGGACAGTGCACTGTGCGGGGAGAGAGCGGCAGAGAAGCAGAGTACGAGCGAGGACAATACAATCGACTAACCGGCTGTGCTTTCTTTCTCTGTCTCTGACTCTCTCGATTTCCCCTTGTCTCTTGCTTTCCCTGACCATTAACAGATCACGCGAAACCCCAGAGTACAACTGCTGTCACATGATCACTCTTTCCTCTCGTGAGATAAGTGAGGACACTGGAACTTGAACCGAGTTGTTTGAATAAACTTCACTCATCTGGTGAATAATTTATACACTCCTGCGGGCTAGAAATGAATAATTACAAATAGTTTATGGTTCGATACGAGTGCTAAACAGCGGTAGATCACTGTGAGACATAGCGAGAGATTGAATTCTAGTCAAAACATCATCTTTACCATAACAGTACAAAATCTACGACAACATTACTCGGTTGGGGACGGGAAACGGGAGATGGGGCGATAAATACTCGAACAGTGTGTGTGGGAATATCGTCGTATTTAGCTTAAAATTACGGAAATAACTTATCAGGTGGATCTCAAAATGGAACAAAAGACACAGATACAAATCAAAAAAGGGTGGAACCACGAGGGGTGCTCCCCTTTGTTCTCTCATAGCACTGTGAAACAGCAGGGAAACGAGGGGAAAGTGGAGTGAGGAACCACTACAACTTGATGCGATTACTACAACGGAGACGATCGATTAGCGCGAGATTACTGTAACTGATCAGGGAAACTATGGAACATTTTACTGTACGGGAAAATTAACAAGAACGAATTAGCATGGATACTGTGTGGCATTACACGGGTACAGTAACAAGTGATACGATATCAGTGGCATTACAAGGGATACAGCATCAATCAATAGTAATCGACCGGATACAGTATCCACCGTACAGTATCCTACTCCGCAACCGCGTCAACCGCGAATCCGCCTCGGCGCGCGTCCTTCTCGAGTGCCTCGTACGCGGTGCGCAGCTCGGCAGTGTTGAGGACCAGAGAACGGAGCTCGTTCAGCTGCACCACACGCGTGCCCTCGGGAAGTTTCTGGAATTGAGTGATTAGCCAATTAATGGTAATTTAAAAAAAAACAAGTGACCTTAATCAACGGGGGGTATATGCTTATCAGGGCACTCGAGTGCTTATCGGATAAAGAGCGGTCACTCAACCAAAAAAATTTTCGATGTGGAGGAAAACAAGTCTGATTTATACTTTGTATTAAAGAAGCCATCTGGAGAGAATCAACTGTAAGCTGTCGACTGATACGAGATTTCTGCGGCAAATGGGCGAAACAATTATCGTGCGTTTCGAATGCTCAGCAAAGTCAATACGGTGTTTAGCGGCTGCCTTACGAACTTAATCGCTCGGAACACAATAATCGACTAGCGATGCGCTTTTGAAAAATTATTTTGTTGTTTCGTTCCGGCCTATTTTGTGGCGTAGAATCGTGTTATAGCTAATTTGAATAATATAAACTACGCCAAACGTGTGAAAATGCGAGTGAAAGTGAAAAGGGGCGTGGCTTGGCATCAAGCCAACGGTAGGAAAGAGTAGTGCACTAGCGGAACCGACTATATTCTTACGATACTTTGACAGGCTAGTATAGATAGATACGCAAAGACGCAGAATTCCATGAGATGGGAGCGATCTTAGAGGCTTGGAATTTATTCTGACAATTTTTTGGAAACCGACCAGTGGAACGTATCGACTAATACCCATATGCCAGGCATATGCCAAAGCTGCGGAGCAAGGATCCGCAGGGTGTCGTTTTCGCACCAAAATTGCTTCTACTTTCCAATTTTTTATGAAGTCTACCCCCTCCCCACCACACGCCGTCTCTGGCTAGACAGGGCGAGAGAGCATGCACATTCGAGAGAGTCAGACGAAAAATTGCAAAAAATGGCATTCTCACGTTGAGGACGAGGAGCGTCCGGAGCACCGCGCGCTTCAGCTCCTCGTTCTTGTCCATCTGCGAATATTAAATATTTAAATAACAAGAGTAATTAATTAATTAAATTAAATAATCAACAAAAGGCAAAAAACTCCGGCCAATAATTAATTATCTAATTACAATAGTTAATTAATTAATTAATGATTAACTAATTAATTACCTCCGCCTTCACCGCATTCTGCTTGTTCTTCACGTTCAGCTGCGTCTGTAATCGGGAAATTGATTATTTTCGAAAATCGCTACCCATTGATTCACTGCCATTCAAATTAGGTTATAGCGATAGTGTCCAATTGATTTCAGAGAGAAAAACAGAGCAAAAAAATTGGGGGTTCCTAACCGGATCTCGGTGTTTCAAGGTCAACTCAAAATTAACAGAAAGGGAGTCAACCGATGTAAACGAGGACTTCTGGTAAAAATAATAAAAACAGCTTCGATTGCTCGCTCAATCCAAATTTCTAGTCTATCAATCAATAAAGTACCGTACCTTGAGCGGGTCGCACACCTTGTCCAGCTTAAGCGTGAGCTCGTTGGGTGCGAGGGCGGCCAGCTTGGATAGGATCAGATAGGAGAGCAGCTTGATATCGTGCTGGTCCTGAAGAGGAATGAACGGTGATTGCGGTAGGTAGGTAGGTAGACTATCGATAATAACTGTAACAGTTATACAGCAACATCATGTCCAAACAATAGATATTGATGATTTTTTGACGCTGGATGCAAGAACAATCAACGCTGGTCCGAGAGATACGCTATGGCTGCACTGTTCCACCTCGACTCGCCTGGTTACTTCGACCCATTTCTCGGGCTGAACAGCCCTGCCGTCTTTGAGCCTTCAGTGGCCCTTTCTATCACCGTGAGCTGTCGATATCTACCGTAACCCCTCCCTACCGTACCTTGAGTCCATTCTCGAGCGCGGCGATGAACGTGTGCAGGTCGAGGCGGTCGATGCACGAGTCGAGCAGCGTGTACATGCTTAATTTACCAGATTAATTGCTAAAAGTGCATATAGAGCATGATTTATTTTAATCTCCCAGAAAAAAGCAAATAATTGAAACAGGGAGACGAAACGAGTTCAAGTCTATTCTGTGGTGCATCAAACAGTCAGGGCATTTGAGAGAATCCAAAGAGTTTGATTTTTTTCCATTGCAGCAATAAACGAAGAAGCATTACCAACGAGAGCCCGTATGCATTCAAGAATAATTTGCGAAGCCAGAATCGAACGGCGTGATTGTTTATTTCTTTGAATCAACCCCGGAGGAGACGAATTGAAATCACTGCATTCATACATGTCAAATGCTCTACATGAGGCACCAAATCGAACGAAACTCGAGCACACCGTTCTACCACTTGAGCCGCTATTTCTCCTCTCTCTAACCCGGCGCGTCTAGGGCACACCCCTAGACCGCTTGTCACGGTCTTCAACCAACTCACCACTCGAAGGCGCTCTTTCTCAGGTCCAGGCCGTCGTCGACCGAGTGCTTGAACGGACCCATCTCCACCTGGAACAAAGAAACGAATGAACAATGGATAACTGTAATAGTTACGGTATCCCCGAGAATTGTCAGTTCTCGATACAACGATACAGCAGTCTAGAACAATATTAGAGTATTTTTGGCACTCCCAAAACCTGGATAAATCACCCCAACACCAAACAGCCAGATCTATAGCACCCATGATGCCTCGAAGTGCTGTGTTGCTACCACTCAAATAAGGTTAGTTGGGCCAACTAAAATAATCAGTTATCGATCGCCCCTACCGTACCCCCCAAACAATCTCCTCTACCGTACCTCTCTGATCAGCTCCTGGCGCACGTTCGTCTCGTGGTAGACGACGGGCATCACCTCGGCCAGGCGGTTGCGGATCTGGAAATGGGAAATTATCAAGGACTGGCAAAGCTCGTGTTTCGCTGGTAGTACATAGTTCGAGAACGCAGAAAGAGAATGATCTGCCGTAGTCTGCTTGTTTCTCAACACACACTCAATAAATTTGACAATGATCAAGGGGCAAACATTGCGACTTCCTTGATTTACTGCCTATACTTTGTCCCTATATTTGCTGAACATTCATTAAAGTGAGCATTTGTTAATGAGCAAAATACACAAAAAAAAATCGAAGCGTTCGAACTACCGCATACTCACCAGATCGAGCTTGTTGTGGACTACCTTGCTTCGGCTACCGTAACGCTTCCCTTCACTTTTTTCAATCGCCAACTGACCAGATCAGGCTTGTTGTGGGCGGCCGAGTTGAGCACGACGAGCGCGACGCGACGCACGTCCAGGTTCTCGTCGCCGGCGGCCGACAGGAAGGAGGACATCATCTGGAATGGATAGATAAATCAGTAGAAATTGAACTTCGATGTGATAATTTCCGTGATGGGCGCAATGCTTGCAATGGGGAGGTGGAACCGTAACCTATAAGGTCCTGTGAGAAGAAGAGATAATTGTAAGGGGGAGGGAAGAAGCGGAATCGAAACCAATGCATGTGAGCTGAATATTTAAAGCAAGCGAAACACTAATCGAGAGCTTTTGAGAGAGTAGGCAGATCTCATGTCAATATCAAATGCTCTCCTCAAATACGTAGAAAAGTCACTCCTCGATACCACTCTACCGTATCCTCTCTACTCACCGTATCCAGGACGTCATCGATCGGCTTCTTCTCGTCCGTGATCATGAACTTGACCGACGTGACGACGGCGGCGCGCATGTTCACCGACTTGGACGAGACGTGCGCCTGCGAGGAGAGATGGATGAGATTAAAGATCAATGATCAAGGGCCAATTAGCATTGATGAAACGGTGATCTCAATTGACAGTATTTGTTTTTGAACACTACGTTGCGTATGTAACAGCAAGGCCTACACGAGGACAAGGAACATGACGAGCTTACGGAACCAGAAGTGAACAGGGGATAATTATTTGTTTCTATGGTGCCCACGTAAAATCGAAACCCTCGATAGCGCACTGAATTTGAAGATCCTGTGAAACCGGAACTAAACTCACGTTTCCTACTTTTTGCGACTAGGAGCCAATGATCGCAGATCAGGCTACAAACTACAAGGATCAAAAACCACTCTCTCCCTGCTCACCTCGAGACGCGGCAGGAGCATGGCGGGGTTGACGTGGCACAGCTTGCCCAGGCACTCGGCCACCACGCATCTGCAATCGGGGAACGGTGAGGTTAGCGCTTCAAGGATTGCATAGATTTCGGTCGAATAGCATCACTCAATGCATCATTGATACTCCACACTCCCGTACCAATCAATCGATACTACCGTAACCCCACCCCCTCTACCGTACCTCGTGCCCTCCTCGGCGCAGTCGGCGTGCTTCTCGAGCACCGCCCACACCGCGTCGACCTGAAAAAATATTCATTAATCGATAATAGATCGACTACCGTATCTCTTTCTCTGAATAACTGTCCATTAATTGATAACCAATCGATAAACTACCGTACCTGAGCGACGAAGGCGGCGTCGCACTCCGGCAGCGACATCTCGTAGGCGATCACCTGCAAGGGAGAATCAACAATTGGAAGGAATACGGTAGGCAATCAACACAGTCGGACAACCTAGGAATCGATACACGATATTTGAAAAGAAAACCCAAGGGAAAATCGATCCGAAGTAAATTCTCGCGATTGGATGCTATCGGCGCAGCACCAATTTGGAGGGCACTACCACACTCACTAATCGACCCGGAAGAAGATCAAAGATCAAAGATCATATCCCCTCCTCCTCACCTCCTTGAGCGCGTGCAGCAGCAGGTACTGCCGCTTCGGCTGCGTCGAGATCTGCAATTATAATAATTGATTAAACAAATAAATAATTATCATAAAGATTTTTCTATTATCGAGATGTAACTGTCGTGCTACGAGTGCTCTATTTTCTCGAGAGTGCATCCGAATTAGAGTGCACACTCCTCATCAGTGAAAAAATATCGATCAATCCGCCAAAATTCTAAAATTCCAGAGCCCGATTATTCGCGATTCACCAATTCGATATCCACCTAGGTTTCCCCAAAGCACAATCCGAGATGGAACGTGGCCAGTATAATTTTAAAATTAACATGCTTCCTCACGCACCTCCCCACGATACCTCACTCCCCTCTCACTACCGTAATCCCTCTCCCCTGTATACCTGATTGAACAGGAACGGCAGGTACTTCTCCACTCCCCCCCCCTTACCGTCCAGATTCGTCTAATCAATATCGTATCCACACGCTACCGTAATCTCCCCCTCGCGCGATACCTGATTGATTGTGAGGAGGATCCCCCTACCGTACCCCTATGCCTACCGTATACCACCTAACTTTCCAGATTCGCCTAATCGATACCGTAATCTCTCCATCTCCCTACCTGATTGAGCAGGAAGGGCAGGTACTTCTCCAGCGAGCCGACCACGAGCGCGCCCAGACCGATCGCGGCGGCCGACTTAAATATAATATTTAAATTATTAAAATTAATTATGCTAATTAATTAAATTAATAATAATAATATTAATATTCACCTTGATGTCCTCGTTGGGCGAGTTGAACGAGCTGAGGATGATGTCCTCCACCCTGCAAAGCACCGATAATAATACTTTCCAACAACCACACGAATTTCTCGTGTTTCACTTGCTCACTAAATGCGCAGAGAATGCAAACTGAACAATGGGATGTAGGCAATAGCTTAATAAAATTAGTAGAGTACTACTAATATATACTCACTTGAACTTGGCGCTCTGGAAGATGGCGGGCGCCCGTTTGCCCAGCTCTCCCAGGGTCAGGAGGGCGAACAGTCTGTTCGCGTCCGTCGACTGTCCGTGGCTGAGCTGCTCGGCGAGCTTCTGGCCCAGCTTGGACGCCTGTGAATTAGATAATTAGGTTACTAATTAGCGTAATTAGGCAACTAATTATTATACTAATTGATGATTTTGTTGCACCCGCCAAGTCGAACACATTGCTGGATGCTAGCTTCGCAGAGGGTAAGGAGCCGGTGAAGCGCAAAGAAAATGAAACAATTTGTTCATTGATATCAAAATCAACTTTGTGCTTCACCCACTCCTTATCACCTTCTCATTCCGATCGTGTACAATCGATCAGATACAGCCTTCTTCAACGAAAAAAAACTACACTTCGTGATCAGAAAAGGCCCAAAAAAACCCACATTCTTCTGGTCTCCCTCACTGGCGGCGACCGCCGCCACCACGGCCGCGTACGAGTGAATGGACTGACGCGAGAGCGCGGACTGCGCGTCCGAGTAGACGGGCGAGGAGAGCTGGTCGAGCAGGGACTGAAAGTGAACGGATATTACGGATTGCAATAGTTTCAATCGTAAAAACCTTACAGGCACGTCAATTACACGGAAATACGTTGTATTATTTGAACCATGGAAAAGATTATAGTGATGTAATTAATTCACTGGATAGAAGAGCAACCAGCGAGGCACCAAACTTCCGGCCCTCTTGTAACTTTTCTCTTCTCTCACTTGCGTTCATTCAACTACCGTACTCCTACCGTACCCAATCCCCCTACCGTACCTCAAACGTCGGCTTGCCGTACCATGCAGCAACACCGTACCCCAACCCCCGCTACCGTAACCTACAGTAACTCTACCGTACCTCAAACGTCGGCTTGCCGGGCACGGGGCTGCGCACGAAGGTGGCGATGAACTCGAGCAGAGCGGTGAGCGTTGCGCCCTGCACATACGATCAGTTATCGATTGATCGATTGAAAGAATTTGTTTAGTTTATACTAATACGCGCACCGGGGACTCAATAATCAGAATCATTCAGACGGATTCAATCAAGTATACTCCGTGAAGCAGCGATTATTCGACTTAGATTTAGGATCGACTCTTGCAGGACAACGTTCGCATCATCCCTGCTTCACGGATTACACTTCCGACTGCGAGAAACTACTAGGTACTCGTTGAGACATTTCGAGAGAAAAAATCACGACAAATGCTGTAAACATGCCTGGAGGATGCTCGACCGACACAAATTCGTAATCTCGCCAATCTCTACAGTACAGTATACCCCAGGATCTACCGTAACCCTGACTACCGTACCTGAAGGATGCTAGACCGACACAGATTCGTGATGGCGGCGACCACGGCGGGCACCGACGGCGAGAGGCGCGCCGGGCACGACACGGCGTAGACTGCAATTGGGGGAGATTCAATTTTGAGACCACTAAATATTGAATGTCCACAGTGAGAAAGGCAGAAGTAATAACCCTGAAGCGCGAAAAATTCGAGAGCAAGTGACCGCCTATGCTGCTATTTTCACTGTTTCACGGGCGCGATAAGCGTGATGTAATAGCTGACAACGCAATGAAGTGAGGGAATCCACTTAAAAAAATATATACTTTGCTAATTGTCAGTAAACTAGATGATAAGTCGACCAGTCACTCGTTTCACTCACTGGTGAGGATCCTCAGTGCCAGCTGGCAGATCTACTCTCGCTATGCTTCATGGCCAAGCACTAGCGACTAACAATAAGCACCGATCGGACCTACGCTTCACCAACTGTTCAAACCCCTCATAGACACCTCATCTTCAATAGCATTTTCCAAGTCAGCTCACCCAACTATCCAGTACATCCCCGCTTCACACATTATTCACAACTCACTGGTCAGGATCCTCAGGGCCAGCTGGCAGATCTGCAGGTCGGCCTCCGAGATGAGCGAGGGAAGGAGGGGCAGGAAGTCCGAGATGGCCGCATCGCCCAGTGAACCAGCAAACGTGCGGCAGATGGCGAAGATGAGCGAGAGCGAGGACATCTGCAATAAGGGAGGAGTATAGTAACGGTTACGGTAGACTACACAAAGTTAGGAATAACAGTATTGAGAATGCGACGAATGCCTAAACCTATCCCGCTTCACAAATTTTACTTTACTGGACTGATCTTCACGGAAACGGTATTGCGTCAAAAAGAAAGTGAAAAAACATCGAAAATTACGTGTTTCACCTATACTCCAAATTGTCACAAAGCCCCCCTCGCAAATTAATCACAGGAGGAATCCTTATAGAACAATCTTGCCCATTTCCAAACTAACAACTACCGTGACACCGTTTGAAACAACCGTACCTTGACCGCCCTCGAGTTCTTCTTCAGTTGCTGCGACAGGAGCCGACTACAGTTCCTACCGTACCACCCTCCACCCAATACTACGGTATCAATCAATAATCCACCGTACCTTGACCGCTCTCGAGTTCTTCTTCAACTGCTGCGACAGGAGGGGCAGCAGGGACGGAAGGACGGGCAGGAGCGACGCGTTCTGCGACGAGTCCACCACCATCGAGAGCGCCTGTGTGGAGGAGAGGGGGATTATCAGTTGAATTCAGAGTGAAACGCTAAAAACAGAAGCCCAGAACAATTCATTTTACAAAGAGTGCAAATGGTATTGGTCTTTTCAGAGAATAAATTGCATCTCAAAACCCGGAATAGCACGAATATTTCAGGTCAAGTTCTGCGATTCACGTAACAAGATGCTCTTCCGTTTCACATCTGCGCCAAATACAGCTCAGGAATGAACACTTCGATAGCTTGTAACCTTCTCCTTCATCACAAAATCGTCTCTCACTACCATATTCCTCTCAATCAATCAATCTACCGTACCTTCAACGCAGTCAGCTGGGTGGCCTCGTTGTTCACTCTGTCCACGAGCACCTTCAGCATTTCGACGGCCTTGTCGCCCAGATCGAACTGGCGCAGCAGCACGCCGACGGCGAGGATCGCCTTCTCCTTGACCTCCTGAAGATTGGATCAGATATATTCTAATTCAAAAACAAATAAGCAAATGGCCTAAAGTATCGCTTTCTCCTTCACTTCTTGAATAAATGGTACGATTTGTTGACTGAAAGCAGCTCCTGGATCATCACCAGGACTGGTCAAGGGAATAAACTAAACCGACGCGGCACCGAAACACCGAGCAAGTTTTTCACCTTTTGCAACAAACCACACAAGAACCCCGATCCCACTCTCATCCGTCGTAACGATAATCGATCCATCTCCACCGTAATCTACCGTACCTGATCAACATCTCCTCTGAGCTTGTCGAAGATGGCCGAGCACAACATGACATCCTAGTTCTACCGTAACCCCTCCTATGCCTACAGTACCCGCTTTCCTAGCCTATGAAAAGTTACCGTACCCTACAATACCGTACCTGATCGACGTCTCCTCTCAACTTGTCGAAGATGGCCGAGCACAGTAGCCATCCTAGGCCTACCGTAACCCCTCCTATGCCTACAGTACCTGATTTTCCAAACCGACAGTAGGCTACCGTAACCCCTGCTCCTCTACCGTACCTGATCGACGTCTCCCCTCAGCTTGTCGAAGATGGCCGAGCACAGCAGCCATCCTAGGCCTACCGTAACCCGTCATATGACTACCGTACCAGAGATTAATAGCCTACCGTAATCTACCGTACCTGATCGACGTCTCCCCTCAGCTTGTCGAAGATGGCCGAGCACAGCAGCCATCCTAGGCCTACCGTAACCCCACATATGGCTACCGTACCCGACTTTCCTAGCCTATAATAAGCTACCGTACTCCACAATACCGTACCTGATCGACGTCTCCCCTCAGCTTGTCGAAGATTGCCGAGCACAGCGGCTCCACCTCGCCCACGCCGCCCGCCTTTGCGTGCAGAATGTCCAGCAGGTGCGCGGCGACGACCAGCGCTTGCGAGGACACCTGAGCGGAGATTTGATTTGTTGCATCATCACTAAGTAATTTTTGGCCTCACATGACAGAAGTGCAACGTGGAAGTAATGTCAATGTTTAGTTGTGTTTTGAGAGTGATAGGAAAGGAGGAAGGATCGGTATCACCATGAACGCCCGAGCATTGAGATCCTCGTGAAACTTTTTCGTCACTGGCACGCTCACCAGAGCGCTACAGGGATTCAGAGAAAATTCAACTTCGAAGGAAACGCAAGATACTATCGTGTTTCAGGCATCCTACACATACACGCGCTTGCCATTCCCGCAAATGAATCCGTATCATGAAATCCCACTCACTTTGTAGAACATGCCCTACACTCATCAGCACTATTGCGATGCAGGCATACATCTAATTGACTCTCCTGCTATGCCCTCCAATCGTCAGACACCCCTCACCTTGTAGAACATGTCCCGCACGCACTTTTCAACACTATTGCGTTTCAGACATCCTACTCATACACTCGCTTTCCATTCCACCAATAGTCTCGCTACCTCCATTTCGAAGAAAAAATTATCCTAAATGCTATCATTCTAACAGTGAGCTGCTATCGGGATCTACATTCTATCCAAAACTCTCACCTTGCAGAACATGCCCTACACTTGTCATCACTACCGCGTTTCAAGCATCCTACTCATACACACGCTTGCGCCTAACTCTAATGCAATCAGAGTTTCCACCTATAGATACAATATCCTCACCTTGTAGAACATGTCCCGCACGCACTTGCTCACCGACGGCACCAGGCGGCCGGTGGAGGAGAAGAATACGGCTATAATTTGAATATTTAGCATAATTAACAGAATAAATAACATCAAACTGTTTCGAGGTAAATGATTTTTCCCTCGCCAGACGGCTCCAGATCAACTCTACTTGAATGCACGCACTTTGAATAACCATTGCAGCCACCCTCTTACGGGTTCAAAAATTTTAATAAAAATTAGTGTTTTATCCAATTTGCATCATCTTCACAAGCCTTGCCAACACTCATTCTCTTCAGAGAACGCCGATATCGATTTTTAACCTACGCCTCCCTAAATCCCGGTCCCTTTCCTCCAGACTCCGCCCACTCACCCGCTTCATGACTGGGCAGGGCGTCTTCGAGGAAGACGAGGACGTCAATCTTCATCTGCGAGGAGGCCGTGGCGTCGTCGAGAGAAGACGTCGCGCCCTCCACCAGTTCGGGCACGCAGGGGGAGAGGGAGTGCGGGACGGCTCTGCAAGGAATTGAATGATAATTGAAAAAATATTCTTTCAGGAAATGAAGCACTGGTGGATCGAGTAAACGTAGAGGGCCTTTACTTTGATTGTGGGGTGAAGCACAACAGTTACTTCCGCAACATCCTTGCCCATTTGAGGTATCTACTTACATTTACGGCTTCAATCGCGTTTCTAATAACCGTGCCCCATTTCCTATTTCCCGGATACCGTAAAGCAGTTACCGTACCTGACGACCTTGGAGAGAAGGAGGAAGCACTGCTGCCGCGCCTTCGCGTTCTTGCCCTTCATGATCTTGACGACCGCCTTAATTAGACAAAGTTAATTAATGAGTGTTTGTCCAATTAGCTTAATTAATTAACTAATTAACCAACCTTGAGGAGGGGCGGCAGCTGCGCGCGCACCACATCGACGACTGCGGCCGAGCGGGAGATCTGCAAATTAGTGTAATTAATATAATAACTAAATAACAAACATCCGGAATCATCATGTGTGAAACAGCTAGTGCGAAGGGATAATATTTTTTGAGAGATGTAGGAGCAACGATCGAATATTTCAAGCGAGCAGTCACTATGTCAGCATGTGTGAAGCGCGACAGCAACAAGATATTTGCAAATCGAAAACCTAAAAAAGCCACACACAAGAATTATTTTTGAGCAAACGAGGCCTTCGGATTGAAATTACTCGACTTCGGATTGAAATTACTCGCGCACAGAGACTATGGCTACGAGGTGAAACACTATTCAAATGGTCTCTAACATTCCTCATCTCTCCATCCCTCCTGGTACATTCTAGCTACATCTGACCATCAATAATCAATGGCTCCACTCACCGCCAGCCGCTTCATCACCGCCGAGTACACGCTGAAGATGTCCGTGCGCACGTTGTCCTCGCGCTCCTGAACATTTGCAATAATTAATTATTATTTTCCTGCACAAAGCAACGCCAAAGCATTGACTACTCGCCCCGCACAAAAACCTATGTAGCACTTGCGAAACCTCAACTACGTAGCGGAAATTTTCGAAGGGAAAACAACAACAACAACAACAACACCCCCCCCCCACATACCTTGAGTCTGGAGATGAGCAGGGGGCCGAAGGTGGCCGTCAGGTGCAGCTCCTCGTCTCTGCAATATATTGATTTTTTTCTGTCCGAAAAACATCAACAAATCAAATGACACTTGCTTCCCCACTCTTTTACGAGTCTCGTGAAACATCAACCCTCTAATATCTTTTTTTTCTCGAATTTCTCGCGCTTCCCCTCTTCTAACGCATCTGTCAGATCACCCATCAGTTCTCGATCCCCTACCGTACCTTCTCGTCTCGATCATGGCCTCGATGGCCTTCGCAGCCGCCCTGCGCACCTTCCACGACAGATCGTCGTCATCGTAGTCGTCGTAGTCATCATCGTCAAAGTCCTGCACGAAAATGTGTCATCGATCGGATTACGGTAGGCGAGAAGCCGTTACTGATTGATGCTCTTAAAACCTTCCTTTCTATTTATTGATATTTTGTATCAGACAAGTACCTCCTATCAAGCAATTGGGAAAACGATCACAGAAGAAGGAATTGTGAAACCGAAACATTAAATGTGAGCACACAGTCAAAATCGCTATTTTAGCCACCATCATTCAATACAACCAGTTGTCGATTGCTATCTACAGTACCCATACCGTACCTCTCCGTCGCCATTCTCCGCTCCCTCCATGTCCTCGTCCTCATCGTCGTCGTACGAGTAGTTGGGGTCGTGCACGAGCGCCGACTTGAGCTGTAAATACGGTGGATTGCGATGAACTGACTAGATTATTTCAAAAGTCGTAGTTAAAAAGTCCTGATTGAACGCCATTCAGCTCGCCGTTCCAGTTCTAACTCAAAAGATCAAGTCAAATCGCAATTGCAATCTACCTTCGGTTTCTTTTGAACAACAATCCGATTTCCCGCTTCACTGTCAGCACAAGTACTACCCAATACTCAACGGAGCCAGTGGTGTTCGCAGACGTTAGGGAAAAGCAAAACCAATTAACAAAATTAATTAATAAATTAATTCCCTGCTCCTCCATCGTGGCGTAGAAGTCCGTCAACTTCTACCTACTTGCTACTGCCTATCGAAATTGCACCAAACAACGCAACAGCCGACCACTTTTCCGCTTCACCACTTTCCCAAATTCAGCCAATGGATAACGGAAATGCTAACTTGTACATTATTAGCAGAAATATAAAATCAATAAAATCAATAAATCAATTACCTGCTCCTCCATCTTGGCGTAGAACTGCGCCGACTCCTTCGGGCAGCGCACGATCATCGTCTCCAGCGCCTGCAAGGAATGTGTTTCAGTTTATTTTGATAGCGGCTATTTTCACAGACAGGCAATGGGTTCTCTGTCAATTCTTTGTAAAACCACAAAAAGATATTTCCATCAAGCTACATCCAAACCTACCTATCCATTGACTGCCAAGTTTCACCTTCACTATGTAACACGAAAAATATCAATCGCAGCGATCATGTTAAAGCGAGCATCGAAGAAAAAAGAGTCACCTCACTATGCACAGTGAGGAGCGATGTCCCCAACGTTGGGGTGTACCCGCGACGGCGCGGGTACAGCGGTCTTAGCGAGAGAGCGCGCTCTAGACACGCCGGGTGATAGACCGCGGGGAGAGGCACTTTCGCGGGTACAAGATTTCGCGTGTACCCGCGAAAGTTGGGGGAGAGCGCTCATCACTGACTATGCATTGTCTCTTCAATTTTTTCAAAATACTCTCTATTTTCGAAAATAATAACACAAATGCCTCACATTGAGTGCGATCTCCCTCTGCTCGTCGTCCTCGCTCGCCGCGTAGCCGAGGAAGAGCGGCACGACCTGCAGGGATTACGGTAATGATAGGGTATCGAAAACTGACAGCTGCTGGTTACATAGGAGTCGATTACGGTAGTTCTTTAGGTCATCTGTTCGGTCAGATTCATGACTCACCGTGGGAATGAACGTGGCGAATCGCTGGGGGCAGGAGCGCGCCAGTGCGATCAGCGCGGCGACGAGCGTACGCGCCTCCGCCTTCGGGCGGGAGAGACTGCAAATGGTATTGACTAATTGCTTGATTATTGCTTTTTGAACCGCACGATATCTCAGTATTGAGAAAGAGCACAAACATCCTAACAAGAAGGCCCCATGAAACCGAGACCAAATTTCTGTTTCTGTATACACAACATACAGACGGATTTATTGATGAATGAGCAAGCCTAACTACTCCTAGTGATCCCGAAACACCCAATAAGCACGCGACCAATGCCTTTCTTTCCAGTCATTCCGCTGCCCATTCCCTGCTCTTCTCCCCTCCGCGAGCGGTCTATTCCCCTCTTTTCCAATGTCCCTACTCGTCTAGCGCCGCGCCAAGGACTACCGTTCCTACGAGTACCGTACCCACGAAGTTACCGTAACTGCCAGACTACGGTAGTCCCTACCCCTCGTCAGTCCACTCGCCATGTTCAGTCTACTCGAGCAGATACGCAATTTTTCGCCGTGAGTAGATTTTTCAAGTTCATAGTAAAATTTTAAAACCTGTCACCTACTCGTTTCAAACGCACTTTTAACTTCGTGTCTCTTCCCATCCAATAATCAACAAACAAAATCCATTATTTACTCCACCCAATCAATAAAACCAGTCCTCGATAGCTCCCCCTCGTGCTCCTACCGTACACTCACCCTCCGATGACTTCATTAACAATGTGGTTGAAGAGATCCGCGCTGGCTGCGACGGCGAGATGAGCCAGGGCGGAGATCGCGCGCTTCCTCACTGAGGGACGACCCGCGGCCACGTGCGAGAGAAGCACGCGCTCAGTCTGTAAGTCGATATTGATTGGATTACGGTAGGGTGAGATACTGTAGGGGTCGCTAACTAGAGGTCACGTGCGAGAGAAGCACGCGCTCAGTCTGTAAGTACGGTAATTATCGAATTGGTTACGGTAGAGTACTGTAACTATTGATTGGACGATGAACTGCTGATACTTAGGTTATGTAAGTATGCGAATTTCTTTTTTGGATTTTGAAGAGAGCGAATTATCGCATACAAACAGTTGTCTATGCCTAAAGCTCAATGGCTCAGTGCGAGACTCACTGGCGGTTCTCAACAAAAGTGCGTGCTTGCTTGTAGCATATAATTGGTTTTGGGGAAGAAAGATGCCGCGAATAGATAGAATTGAATGATAGGCAAAATGGAACACCACTGCTTTTCCGAAGCTCTGCCTGGCTAAATCATACTGACGCAGCTCACTATTCGCGGGTGATTTAGATCAAAAGTGTGTGGGAATATTTGGAACGTTTTCCGCTGAGCTTTTACCCTAATTGTTCTACATTTTCACTAATTAGTCTGATTAGCGAAAATCAATACCTCGGCATGGTGGCTGACGAGCGTGGTTCCGTTCCTCGCCAAAACTTCTCCGATGATGTCGATCACCTCGTTCTTGGCGGACGATTCGGGCGAGAGCTTGGCTGCAAATTGAGGATTTTAAGATAATCTAGAAATTTTTTGGGCGCCACCTCACTAGAATTCACTTATATTGTGTATGAGGACGCCGTCTAATTCAAAGGTTGCTAAAGGAATTAGTAAGATGCAACTTTGTACTTTAGACCGTCTAAGCGAACGCTGCTAGCTCGTGGCCTTGACTGCTCACTCTCATTAGAGAGGCTGATGCAATTGCGCTTCCAACTAGCATCATTCGCAAGGGAACTCGAGCAAGCATCGTGTTTCATCGCTTTGACATCTAGCGCGGAATCTCAACGAGAACGATAACTGGCTTCCTCCATGTGAAAATGTTCAATGTACATTTGCATATGCCCACCGCATCCTTGTTCCTCTGGCACCGCATTGCGTAACATGGGAAGTCTATCTAGACACACTAACATTCTGCGTAACTAGACTCGTACACGACCTAACGATCACATCACGGTTTCGTCGGCAATTCAAAAAGGAGTAAGAATACCCACTGGGGAAAGATCAGGGATTACTCACAGAGCACATTGTGCAGCTTGGGCAGGAGTCTCTGGGCTATCTTGGTGGCCGTCGCACCCACTGGCATCGCCTTGATGAAGGAGGAGAGCGCCGTCGAGGAGACCTCTCTGAGATTATTGATTGGTTACTGTAGCCGTGATACGGTAGATATTATTGATTGATCACTCACCTCAGCTCGTCCGTCTTTGACAGCATGTTCTCGCACAGCGCATCCACGACGCTCTCGCACTGGAATTAATTAAATAATCAATTAAACATATTAAATTGATGTTCAAACAATAAGTACAACAATTCCACAGAAGCATAGCCAGAGGGTAGAACATTTGAAAATTAGAGATTCCGTACTTTGTACCACGGCAATGGACTAGCCAAAAATTAAAGAAGGAGTCCAAAAATAACGAAATAAACAGAGCAATGATTAAAGTAAACCTACATTGTACTCCCTGACGGAGCCGGCGATCGTGCCCAGGCAACGGACCGCCAGATTCTGCACCTCGCCGTTGTTGTCCTCGAGCAGCCGCAGCAGCATGCGCACCACCTGCCGATTTATTGATTGTATTAGAGATTTATTGGATTTCGCAATGTCTGCATCAGTCAGGATTTCGGCCTACTAGAGAGTAGGATGGTTGAGAGTCCGAAATGCACCAATTTCGCAAGGTCTACTCAAAATTTGTGGGGGAGGCATACCTTTCTCTCGGAATCCTCATCCAGCTTGATGTTGTTCTTGGTGAACTCAGCCATCAGATCGGACACGGCCATGAACCGGAAGTCCTTGTCCTTACTGAATTATAAATTTGAATATGAATTTAAATTTAAATCAAAATTCAAGGCAAGATGACCAAAATAAGTAGCTGCATCGACAAAAACAGCAACGGACCTGTTCATCTTCTCGAGGTAGTTGGCGATGGTGTAGGCATTTCTGCACGTCTCAGACATGGTTAGCTTATCCCGTCTGCAAATCGTATTTAAATAAACACTAAATAAGCATAAAATAAGAAAAAATGAGTAGAGAACAGAAGCGTCGAGTGACCATGATGATGAGAATTTAAAAACGACGCTTAATTATACGTTCCGCATGTTCAAAAAGAGAACAACTTCAAATTATAATTTGTGAAAAATTGACCTTTTGCCGGCTCTGTTACCGGTTTCACAACTTTCTATTGTGCTTTATTGATTATCTCGAATACCTTATAAGTGGCAAATAATTTATCGTTGCAAATCGATCAGCCTCGCTGATTAGTCGCTCAGACGCTATGTGTCTTTGTTGTTCATCAATTGCACGTGCCGTATCGACGAGTGAGAGAAAAGATTTCTGCACAACAACTATAGACTAGTCGCTGGGCCCACTTCTTATCTTTATGTCTTTATCGCTATCATCTCGAGATGCTTAGTTGCATATAAGTGGTGTTTTGGAACCAAATAACGCTCGTCGAGTCGCACGTACTTTCATTTTCACCCCATTTGAAGCGTTGATCTACCGTTATCGATCCACTATTTCTTCAGATGGAGTCCTTCGACGTAATCGTCGTCGGAGCTGGCATAGCGGGTCTCACCGCAGCCCGGGAACTACTCAAGAAGGAGCCCACGCTCAAGGTAGGGTAGTCTTTGATCCATCAGACATAGTCTCAAATAGACTACGGTAGGCACCCATTACCTGAGACCGTGATTGAGACCGACTTGTGGATAGATAGCGGCGTTGATCGTCTGTTGAATCTAAACAGTGCACATGACTTACTCATTATAATCGAGGTCTAGTTTAATTTTTCATAATACGTGTGAAGCACACATGTGCCCGATTCCTATTTTCGCCTTGACATTGATTTGCGACCGTACCCCTCGTTTGATTTCTGATTACCTACTGTATCGTCAACTATCGATTGATGTACCGTACTCAAGGGTTTGTCTGGGAGATCAACCTTGGGCTTACCGTACTCCTAGAATCTTTGATCCCTGAAATTCTACCGTGTCCTCAATTATCGATCTACCTCATACAGGTGCTCGTCCTCACGGGCCAGGAGCACCCTGGATCCCTTAAATTCTAACGTAATCCTAATTATCGATCGCAGGTGCTCGTCCTGGAGGGCAAGGACCGCTTGATCTTACCGTACCCCTGATCCCTGAGATTCTACCGTATCCCCTTAACTATTGATCTACCGTACTCAGGTGCTCGTCCTCGAGGGCAAGGACCGCGTGGGCGGCCGCACGCTGACCGTCGACGTGCAGACGGCCAACCACACGTCGGACAAGTTCGATATGGGCGGTTAGTGGACTTTCTATATTTATTTACCGCTCAATTTTCGAAATAACTTTGTCTGATTCATTAGAATTTGTTTCAATAGAAATTACTCTTCAAGAGGTAGGTCTCCTCTACAATAGGGAGTTTGATATTGGCGTCAGTGGAAGTACTTCTGAAAGCATCAACCCGATGAAAAATCAAGCCGAATCCAAATCTAGTCTTCTGATAATGCACGTGAAGCACCAGGAAATTGGGTGAGTTACGCAATCAATTCGTTTGAGAGGCAACTGGTCTTACACTAGTACTTTAATGTGTGAATCTCTCCTCCCACTTTTCATACTGTAAGATACAGTATCTTCTCAACATTACCGTAACCCTACCGTACTCGCAGGCCAATGGGTGGGTCGGACGCAGAAGGAGCTGCTCGCCCTACTGGATGAGCTCAAGATTGAGTTGTGAGTGTATAATTAAACTAATTTGTTGCTTTCATTTTTCAATATTAGTGTTCTGAATTAATATTGGAAAAATCTGTTTACCTATAAAGCGTATGAAGCGTGCCATCTGTGCTTCACACGAACAGCATGAGCCCGACTTTCTTAGGTTCCTTGATGAAATGATGGATGCCTCTATCCAAAACAATTAAAATGTGAATTATTGACGAATTATTGTGAGCATAGTCATTTCGTAATAAGAACTTAATTTAATTAAGTAATTATGGATAATTCATCATTAATGCAGGTACGATCAATACGAGACGGGCCGGAAGATGGCGCAGCTGGGCACGGAGAAGATCCGGTCCTACAGCGCGTCGCTGCCTGTCTTCGCCGCCGGGTACGGTATCGATTTCCTTTGGAGGTATTGTACCTGGTTATGCAATCGATTGGTTGATCATTGATTTTATTTCGGAAAAGCGAATTATCCAGAATCGAAGACGAATACCGTTCTCAGCATCTTGTAGTGCACGTGAAACATGAGCGGGCAAGGACTTGCTTGATTCAGCCTTTCCACCTTTTTACTCAACGGATAGATTTGGTGAATGAGCTCTCGACTGATTATCAGAAACGAGAACCCTCTCATTCTCTCATAGCGTCTGTGAAACAACAGTGTTTCGGCGAACACTGAGATGGATTTAAATGGCCAAAACAGGCAAGATAGTGTGGAAAAATGAGAGATTCAGACTAATCGATAATCGATGGCAGGAGCTTCACGCTCTACGAAGTCATCGACTTCGTGCGCAACATCTTCAGGATGAACCGGATGAGCAACAAGGTACGGTAGGGAGGAGAAGGGTACGGTAGTGTACGGTAACGGTGAGCAATAAGGTAGGGAGGGGAGGGTTACATTAGAGTGATGCGTTTGAATACTGTGCCGATGAGCGATCATTATTGTTTTTGTACCGTAACAACTCTGGGAGTCAGCAGTGTTTGGCGACACTCAGCTTCTCATAGTGCGCGTGAAACACAAGACCTCATTGTGGGATCTTGTGCTTCCAACTAAAAATGTTCAATGTGCACACCGTAATCAATGCCAGATACCGTACTCAATCAATCGATAACCAATCCAATCGATCTATAATCTCGTCAGATCAACGTGCTTGACGCCTTCTCGTGGGAGGGCGCCGTGGCAGCGGACGAGCAGTCAGTCGCCTCCTTCGCCCGATCGATCGCACTGACGAGATCGGTAGGTACCGTAGGAGTACGGTAGGTCAACGGGGATATGGTAAGAGTACGGTAGGGTTGTGATGCACTGCGGATTATCTACAGGGCGTTTTAGTCGCAGAATGTGCAGAATCGAAGCATTACTAGTTTGAGTTTCAGTATGTCTATGTGTAGCTTAGTTTCCATCGGGATTGATACTATTAGGGTGTCCCAAAAGTTCCCGGACTGATTTATTTTCTCGGTTGTTTAGAAACATATCGAGTATTGATCAGTCTTGATGAGTAGAGGGATCGATACTCCATCATACCCGCCACTGATCTAAGGAATTGCTTATGTTACGAAAAAGTTGCATAATTTATACAAAATCGTTCGAAAAAATTTTTTTCCCCGTTTTTATCTTTATTTCTACGAATCTTTCGAACGAAAAAAGGAAAACAGTTCCCAATCACTTTCAGTGATTGTCTTGCTAGCAAGAGCAAAATGGGCGACATGCCGATCTCTCAAAAAATTGTTGCTTCATCACTATGAAAAAACCTCTAATTTATCAATATATTCTTTCTCCAAAGATCAGATCATCAGATGCCGGTTTGACACCTACCATTTTTTATGCACCTAGCAAGCATGCCACCATAAAAGTTTGAGACGCAGTTAGTAGTTCGGAAGCTGGAAATACTTGAAAACATTAGAAGCGAACTTGAAATTGATTTTTTTGTTATTTTTCAGGCCTCTTTTCATCATGCCATGGGAAAGTTAGAATGTTAGATTTTCAAAATAAATTTCTTCATCATCTCCTACTGTGGTAACAATCTAGGCACTCAATCTTTATTCTCGCTTGAAATATATTATTTCAAAAAAGGGTTTCGAAAATTACATTTTTCTGATATTGCATCATCAATAGCAAATTATTTATGCAACTTAGTATCTAGTAAAATTATTTGTGGGAGTCTTTACTAGGAACAATGAATACATTTGAGATAAACCTAACCATTTACTTTGTTTGAATTATTAAGTAAAAAAATCCGGGAACTTTTGGGACAACCCATTACGCACCTGTAGCATATACCGTAAAAATATTTATTTATTTGCAAGCTTTTGCGCAAGTGGTATGTCTTGATAGCTACTTTTTTCGAGCATGATATCCAATCAATAATCACAGGCCCGAGACGCACTGGACATCGGCATGCGGGCAGTGTACGGCGCGGAGGCCAAGAGGTACCGTATCCGCTCTCCAATCGATAACTGACTATTTAAAACCGCATTACCGTACCCCAATCGCAAACTGACTTTTCAGAATGTCGCTGCTGTACCACCTGCTGTACTGCAAGTCGGGCGGTTCCTTCATGGATCTGATCGAGGCGACGGGAGACGGCGCCCAGGCATTCAGGATCAAGGTAAACGGTAGTTATCGATTTCTTAGTTTGGGAGTTTCGTTATTAAACATTCTGGATCAGGGTAGGATTGGTAGGGCAAACTGGCTGTTCCAGGGTTTCCATTATTCTTTTTTTTTCTTCAAATGAAGTACTTGTGTTATTACTCTCTGCTCACACTTACTCTCTCATAGTCTGCGTGAGACACAAAGGCTGAACCTGATCTATGTTGGGCAGCCAAAATAATTCCATGGTGCACTCGCCTACAGTACTCAATATCGGTCAGTTGACGATTCTAGTAATCGATACCAAGCTACCGTAACCGACCGTACTCACTCAGGGTGGCAGTCAGCAGATCTCGCTCAAGCTGGCCGAGGCACTGGGCAGCGACCGGGTGCGATTGAGGTGAGCAGTGATTCTTTATTTGTTCCCTGGTTGAAACTGCGATTTTCAATGTTCTATCATCATTAGAAGAGCTAGAACACTGAAGTTCATGCAGATAGTATGCCATGCCATTGATTTATATAGTTGTGGTTGTGACGTTCGGTTCAACAGATTCATTAATTAAACAACCATTCGCAACTTCTCGTAGCGCGCGTGAATCCTGAAAAAGTTGGGTGAAAAAAAGAAAAAAAAAAGTTGGGTGCTTATTTAGCGGAACAATCTACAAAACCTCATGATAAATTCATTGCAGGAGTGGCGTAAAGCGGGTGGAGACGAGCGAGGGCGGGCCGACGAGGGTCACGCTGGAGAATGGAGACGTGAGTGAAGAATATGTTTGCTATACTATTGATCTTCGATCTTTGCTCTTTGATCTCTCTAATCTACGCCCTCTTGCAGCGACTGGAGTGCAAGCGGCTGGTGCTCGCCATCCCGCCCAACCAGTGCGGACAGGTGAGAGATTGTCTGGCTCGCTCCGTTTCTCATGCTATCTCCCTCTCTCTGCTCGGTGAGAGAGCGTGTGGAAAATGGGGAGAGAGTTGGACTAGTTTTCGATACGTTTATTATTAGTTTTGTGGATCACTCCTGTCCGACTTCCTAGCACTTCTGATCACATAGGCCTTGTTACCTATTGGTGCTGCAACGGGACATTAGCGGGGTAGTCGACAATGCTTTCGATTTTCCATGTTCCCTGGCCATTTAGATTGAATTCATGGGGTAGTCTGATCGATTGTTTATTTCTAATGATCTTCCTTCTTGCAGGTCGAATTCTCGCCGCCACTCGGCTACCTCAAGCGGAGGCTGTACGATAACATGACGCCGGTGAGTACTGTTGGAGGGTACTGTTGCAATCGATAGTTGTTCGAGGGTACTGATCCCATACCTCAATAATTTTCCCATAGACGGGATTTAGAATAAGTTTTATTGCAAGCCTACGTGTGCGATTAAGTATTCATGATCGAAATTAGGCTGCACATAGGCGAAGTGAAACTCAAAAGAAGTTCAGAAACAACATGTGATGGTTCATCATTTATTATCCTATCGTTCGCTGCAGACACTGATAGAGAATCCCCGATTGTGCCGTATCCTACCGTATCCCTGATTTCCATCTCCTGATTCAGGGTCACCTCATCAAGTTCGTCGTCACGTACAAGTCGGCGTTCTGGCGGGAGGACGGCAAGTCGGGCGAGATCATCTCGGCGGGAAGGACGACGATTCCGGGAGAGGTACGGTAAGAATACGGTAGCGGAAGGAGTAAGGGGAATCGATTGGATTCGGTAGGGAAGCACGCTGCGATTAGCCACGGAGTCAAGCAACATGGCAAACATAAGTTTTACGCCTGCTATGTGGTGTTCTGCTTTTGTCCAATGTGATCGAGCTGAGGTAGAGTTGTATAATAAAACTAAATAAGCATGATACTTTTAAATTTATTTAAATAACCCTCGTCAGATCCTGCCCATCGTGTGCTCGTACGACGCGACGACCTCGAATGGGAGTCCCGCCATCGTCGGTGAGTTGGTATTTATACAAATAGTTGTTCTTCAACTGACTTGTTTTGTTTTGTACCACCGCAACCGTTGTCATTATCGGTATTGAAGCTGCGAGAAGGAGTAATCGAATCACCACGAAGCCGTAATATTATGTAGCAACCACCCTAATTGAATGAGCGCGACTTGAATAATAATATTCTGATTTGAAAGTATAAAATATATAATCACAGGCTTTATTCACGCCGAGCTGCACGACTGGACGCTCAACGAGCGGTGCAACGCGGTGGTCAAGGTACGGGATGATCTTTAATTTTTCATCGTTGAGCCCTATTCTTTGGCCTCTGATGTTTGATATACTTCTGTGATCGTCGTAGGCGTACTGAGTGTGGGATAGCGTGAAATATTTGCAAAACGACGAATCTGAACAAGATGAGACTGTGTTTCTTCAGCGAACTAAGTACGGATCCGATCGGGTCGATCAATAGTCGCTCTCTTTGTTGGCATTAACGAAATTATTTGTGTAGCCCAATGTGATTTTATTTAATCTTTCATCTTTAGTTTGTGATTTATAATCTCTGATCTTTGATCTTCCAGGACCTCGTGCGCTTCTTCGGCACGAAGGCGTTGGCCGAGTTCATCGCGTACGAGGAGAAGAACTGGAATAAGGTGAAGAACTCTATGTTTATACTTAACTTTTGCCATCTTTCCCTGGCCGATTGTGGAGCGTGTGAAAGCAAGAGAGCTGAAAATGGAACGAATTTTTGAGAGCGTGTTGAGAAGAACTGGAATAAGGTGGGAGGAATCATTACTGTAATATCAAACAGAGCGGCCTCACGATGTTTGTGCCAAAAGACATAGTCTTGTTAAAGAAAAAAAAATGCGAAGTCCTATAATTTTTACGTTTAAATCGTCTACTTTTTTACTCAATTCGAGTTCGGGTTTCACGGATACGCTATCATTTAGTCCGGTGAGATCTGATTGATGTGAATCTTCTTGTCTGTTTTAAAAATATTTATTTCCCATGGTGAAAACGAATCCTTGAGAAAGTGAAAGGCACTGGATCTAGATGAGGAGGATGTTTCGCGGACACTCCTAGTATGACTCTGGTCTATTGAGATCGATGCATTGGCCTTACGTTCTTGAAAAATATAATTGACTCTAACAAAAAGTTTGTCTTTCTTCCACGAGAAGAGTGGCGTAGCTGATGTTCAGTTGCACAGATCACATTTAGATCAAGCCCTCACGTTCTGGCTAGTGGCTCTTAGACTTCGAATAAAAATAATTAACTGTTTATTGCTCATGAAATCGGTGATGATAGAATTTCGACTCGAACAAAAATTCTAATCGAAAACCCTTCAGGAGCCCTTCAACGGCGGCTGCCCGGTGGACTACGTGACGCCCGGCAACATGGACGCATTCGGCACGATAAGGGACATGCATTATGGGTCAGTTGGTGATTGATTGGGAGTACGGTAGATCATCATGTTGTGAGGGTACGGTAGTTCAGTTGGTGATATATTTATGGCTGGACGTCGTGGAGAACGGGTCAGTTGGCGATCGGGAGTACGGTAGACCAGTTTGTGATTGACTCGTTGTTTACTTTACCGTAATCCTATCTTTCAGAGTGCACTTCGCGGGCACGGAGACGGCGCTCGTGTGGATGGGATACATGTCGGGTGAGTGGGAGGGAGGCTCTCTCGAATTACCACGCTCTCTCGCCCTGTTTCTGTGGACTTGTGTGCAACGTATTTCTTGAATTGTCAAAAGTACAGAATAGTTGCTTCCTTATTCAGCACGCAAGATAGTAGCAGAATTGGTCATGATTTAGTAGAGTTTCAAGTTTGATCCATAGTCCGTTTCGAATTAATGAATCAATGTTCTCAGCGTATGTTTGTCATGAAAATAAAAAAAAGCCATCCATAGTCGCTGTCTTCTGTCATAAAATGTCTCAATAGCGCCAGTTGTAAGATTTTAAGAAAGACTACATGCGATCTATTATTGAACTTGCATTGATCGTGACTATGAAACGAGCGTGAAGCGCAGTTGAACCACGGTCGAATCTTGCTGAATTTTGTATCTTTTGCTCTTGGAATGCTTCATAATTCATAAATGTAAATGTATTAAACAATATTTAATTAATTAAGCAAATTAAGCAAATTAAGGCGCGGTCGAGTCGGGAAAACGCGCGGCGAATGAGGTGCTGCACGCGCTCGAGCTGAGGGAGAAGGTGGACCACAAGTATTTGGTACGGTGTAATCAATATAAAGGGATACGGTAGGATGGGATCGAGGACTTCTTTTTCCGCTTCTGCGGAGGACTATTGTTTGTCTGAGAAAAACAGTGCAGAAATAACTAGTTTGGTATGTTCAATAGCAGTAGTATTACGGTATGAAACGATAGCGAGGGTGTGGTAATACGAGATCATTGCAGAAAGGCAGCCAGTTCTCGGTAGACTATCACCACCCGCACCCGCCCAGCGACCATTATAACGATGTGAGTTGTCTGTAAACACTATAATGGTAGTGAGAATACAGTAGAATCCGGTAGCAAAATATCGATTACTGTGAGGATGTGAGTACTGTAGGCAAGGCTGCGATAGTAGGAAAGGTTGACGGATAAGGTAACAATTTTGTTGTGATAGAATATTGTATAGCGATGTTCAAGCCAATCGTATTGAGTAAGTATCGAATGAGTGTTACTATGAAGAGCGCGCGAAACATGGTTGAGCCGCGTTTGAATATTCGTTTGTTTTATCGCTCTGGTTTCAAAACCATTGCAACCAGATACAATCAACCCGCTTCAAGCTTTTTTTTTACCACACGCCTTACCGTAATACCACAGTACCTTACCGTACTCTCTTTTAGACGATCTCCCCATGGCGGCGTCGCATCTTCTTCGGGTGCGCGCTGGTCTTCGGCATCTACGCCGTGAGCAAGAAGTACGACCTCAGCTACACGGCCAGGTACGGTAGGGGAGTCAGTTGATGATTGTTGGGGATACGGTAACCCAGTTAGTTATCGATTGATTGTATGAGGTAGGTCACGATAGGAATAATGCCAATCAATAGGTGATTTTCTAGATGCGATAAATATTTGAGGATCCTAATCTTATGAATGAATAGGAATTTCATGAAAGTCTTGTGTTTCACCAACAACATTTGAGGTGGAAAGGAATTGAGGGAATGATGTTCGCACCAGTACGTGTTCAAATCAAACAAATGTCTAACATTATTTAACTAGAATGGTACGATTATTATTCAGTATTATCGATCGATTAGGTTACAGTATGCCTATTCTCCGTGCAAGACCTACTTTCCAGGGTCTTCCGCCCGGTTGAGAAGTCCGTGTTCAAGTGGTGGACCGGATCGGAGTGGCCGCATTAATCGATTATCCCCGCCCCCTACAGTAACCCCGGTGCTCTACCGTACCCCGGTCCGTTTACCGTAACCCCAGTGTACATCAATCTCAAGAATAAACCTTAGGAAAAGACCAGAATAGTATCAGAACTTTGAAATAGACGCGTACTGTAATAAATGTATTGAAATATCGCTGGATTTTGCCATATTGTTGGAATACGCTGATAAATATTATGTAATCGATCAATGTGATAATTTACTAATTATGCATTAGCAAGCAGCTGCTTTATTTGCGTGTTCAATACAATTTAATTACAACTCGGTACTGATAGCTCCATCATGTTTTTCTTGTCATCCATCTTTTTCCAGTTTCTTATCAATCAAGTACTCTAATTTCTATCTTATTCTCGAACCGAAGATAATCTCGAACATAGAATGTGGCCAGGAGTGAAAATCTATCGATTGAAATATCAAATTCTAGGAATTTGCTACCGTTACGTTCAAATTCGATCGGCAGGTGTTCAATCCTGGATGACCATACCATGGAAAGCAGTCGGTCACGAGAGTGCAGAATATGAAGACGTTGCGTTGCTCTTGTTTCAACCTGAACAGCGAGGGTTTGGATTGGATACCATCGGTACTAGTTTCCTCTACTATAGACACGGAACAGGAATAAACGAAAATACTCCTAGAAATAGTAGAACAGCGGGAAAAGAACAGGGACAGGAAAACACTTACTTAAGATGATATATCCAATTCGCTTATTCCATCGATTCGTCTCCATCGAAGACGAGCGTCCGCGTGTAGGGCGGACAATCTGGAACACAAGAGAGGTTACAGACAGTAAATTTGCTCTAAGTGGAAGCGTTGAGTGAGAGTTGTCACGCTTCCGTAACCGGTAAACGCGAAAAGAGTTGTGTATAAATTTAACAGAGCAATAATTTGATCGGTCTTCACATGAAAAAAAAACGAAAGGGGGAAGAGGCAGGTAAAAGAAATTTTCCACCAGGAAACCCTGAGCGGCTCACGCGTCAAGTGAAACAGAGAAGAGAACGAGTGGAGAAAGAGGTCAGGCTGATTGGAATCTCGCAAGACAGTTAGTGGAAGATTAGATCTCCGAATGACCAGCATCTCGACTCTTTCTTGTTCAGTGAGTTGCATTTGAAAGCGACCAATATTGCGTACGAACGAGAAAAATTCATCAGGCAGCTGCTTTATTTCCATACTTTTTTACAATTAAATTACAATGTTATTAATTCCATTATTTGGGCATTCATTCGAAGTCGGTGAATCTATCCTATCAACTCTAGTGAATGACGCGAACTTCTAGTTTCTGTACTCGGCGTTGTCATCCCAGCCATTTACGAAAAATCTGAAAGAGAGGCTATGGAATTGGTAGAAAACTGTATCTGCGCTGAAGAATGTATCTATTGAAAATACAGGATGCTTCACTTACAGGTAATGGTGGATGATAGAGATGATGATGATCCTTCCAGTAAATAATTAAATAATTAGGTATTCCCTCATTAAAGACGAGCGTCCGCGTGTAGGGCGGACAGACTGAAAGAGGGAAATGGCTCATAAAATGAGAAGATTGATGTTGTCAAGAGAAAAGACTAAATGCGAAAGGTTGGTTGAAGGAAAGACTATTGAAATGAAGTGAAATAGAATGGAGTGCGAGAGATGAACGAGGTCAGCGTGATGACAATCTAAATTCAAGATTAGATCGGTGAATGATCAGCCTCTCCCTCTCCCTCTCTCTCTCTCTCTCTCTCTGTGCTTACATTTGCTCGCAGACTTCAGAGAGGACACTTATTGCTCGCGAATAGATCTGCCTCTCGAGTATCGAAAGGTTAGTGATTCGTACGGAAATATTCGACTAGAAATAGTCGAATAACCAACACGAGTGCTCTACATTTACAAATTCTGCTGAGTGTTTCTGCAACTGATTTATTTCCGCACTGTTTTACAATTCAATTATGCATTCAACTATTCCGTCAACTATAATTCTCATCTATCAAGGCGGGCTAGATTCCAGTCGAGAGTACTCCTTGACGTGGAACGTTTCACTACTCAAAACGACTGGAACGATTGCTGACAACTTTGGGAGCGTTGAACAATAGTAAGAGTTAGGGATATAAGAGGTGGATGGAGACGCTTCTCGTCGTCGACCTCACTCCATCAGCTCCAGAAGCACGACGACGATCCCGACGACGTACTCGGCGTCGTGGTCCCATCCGATCATTCTGTTTACGAAAGATGATGCGGGTGAGTAAGAAAGATACCCTGAGAAGGGGAAGATCAATCGACAATTTAGTAAAGGTAAAGGTAAAGGTATCCCCGTACTCAAGGCACTTGCGTAATGCGGGAGCCCACTGCTAGGCCAGTGACTATATTTAAAGGCCAGTTCCATACGTCAAATGGGTCTGCTTATTAGCAGAGTGCACGTCGGCACTTTGGCGAAAGATCGCTCACTGGCACGTCGGCAAAATTTGCATCAATAATCCATTTTCGATATAAAAAATAAAATGTTGAGCAAATAAAATTAAAATTAAATTTAAGTCCTTGAAAAAAATTTAAAAAAATATAAAAGTCTAGGTCGGCGGAAGAAAGCGTACTAATGCATATTCGCGTACTCAATAAATGTTGTTTTGAACTCTCCATCACTTTAAAATCAAATTTCTCGGCGAGTTTTCAACTTTTTGGGCTGTTTTTAATTTCAAAATGTAAGTTAACGTAGCGGAATTCAAACGCATACCATGCGGTCC
>LS491524.1:118193-142311 GCA_900490845.1 Pristionchus japonicus
TCTCAGCAATTAGGGCACCGCGTGGGTCAATATTTTGGCTAAAAATACTTCAAAGTACCTTGTTTTGTGTATCAAATAGCTGACCCACGCGGTGACCTTGAAATATGCGCAAATTATTTATGAAATAGCTTATAATAAAGCTGACACAACACAACTCTAAACTTGCTGAACGACGTTTGACGGCTTTTCTTGATTTTTTGCTTGATTTTTACTAATTATATATTATATAAACGTAATAATTAGTGTAATGTATCGGCTAGCCAAGCTTATCGCCTCTGTTAAATCCTTGGGATATGTGTGCTGACTACTTGTCATTTTCTTTCCCTTTGTTCTCAGTGAGTAGGTCACCGCATGGGTCAATTTTCGGTCTGTAGGTAGTTCGATATGTTACTTATGTTGTGCATTATTCACAACCCATGCGGTAACCTCGAAGTTTTGTAAAACGCCTTGAAAGAGTCAAGCCCCAGAATAGCCGCAACGCGAGCTCGAGCGCTGCGGTCGAGGTCAGCGAGAGAGAGGGAGAGAGGGGTCAGAGAGAGGTTCTCGTCTCTCCATTCCACATGCTCTCTCGCCGGTTAGACAGCGGCGAGATAGTGTAGGAAACGAAGAGACTCCGATCATTGCTCGGCCAGACAGTGGGTAGATCGGAAGTGTGAGCCTCTCCAGACATCGTAAAGAGAAGGGGAGGGGCAATCTAGATGGTCAGTCGAATATCCTTTCCATTTCGAATACTCCTCCCCCACATTCTCACATTCGGATGACCAACGGAGCCGGTCGTTGCGCTGTTGGGGAGTGGAGTTAGATAGAGGGGAGTGGCCTCTCATTGGATTAACAAAACGAATGATCATTCGAATTATTTTCGAATAATCATGTTATTCGGTATCATTTTATCTGTTTGTTCAGACGTGAAGCTAATAAATAAAAACTGCTGGATCAGGCTCATGTTAAAATATTCGGAAAAAATGATAGAAAAATTCATTTTTGAGTTTTAGGCCATGTCGGCAAATTTTTTTGGGCATATCGGCAAAATTTCACCCGGGAGACCCCATTTGACGTATGGCCAGTTCAGTCCGTAGGGCCTAATCTATTCTTCGGACCTGCTTTACCGCGTGATCTAGTCACTACCAATTCTCCTTGCGGGCGCCTTGGTGGGGCGGAGGCGGTGCCACGGCCGGGATTCGAACCCGGGTAGTATGGAATGGGAGGGCGCCTTAGACCACTACACCACTTCGCTCTCGACAATTTAGTAACAAAAATGAATAAACAGATAAGAAGTGCTTACAGAAATCTCGTGTAGAAAGAGAGATCGATAAGAGATGGATCGTCGAAGACGAGTGTCCGCGTTTAGGGAGGACAAACTGGAAGAAATACGTTCACTTAATGTTCATGGAATCAGATGCACATCAATCAGGAATCAGATGCGTAGATGCACATCAACATTCGGGTGAGAGGATAAAACGCGTGTTATGAACAGAGAGGAGAGAGTAAGGGACAGCCTCGAGAGGTTAGGCAACTGGAAATCGACGATAAGATCTCCGAACGATCAGTCTCTTCCTGCGTTTCATCGCGATCCCTCGAGAGCTTGATTTGGAGGTCAGCATCTCTTCCTTTCACATGCTTTCTATCGCAAAGGAATTGAGTAGGTGCAAACATTCCTTCGAGTTAGGGGAAGGGGAATTGAAGCCATGGGCTCTTCGAATTTGCGATTTTTTGTACATTCACATAGAGCGGCACACTGTTAGTTTTAAGTGATTTATCTATCAAGGCGCAATGAGCAAGGGCGATAAACAATGACGAGCGAACAAAAAGGGTGGAAAGAAAATGGAAATAGTGCGATACCCTAGAAAACGTATTGCCATAAGTAGCACTGGACTAATTGGGAGAACATTTTGATAAATAAGCTTTGAATTATTACTGTTAGCACTCTGAACAAGTAACCGGAATGAGGTCTGAGATGTGTTATGGACGAGGAAAGAGGAGGCAGTGGAAAGAGGTCAAAGATCAAAGATCAGGTCTGCATCGGACACCGAATACAGTTACTTTCACTGCGAGAACTGAAAGTGTTTCGGAGTCCAGAGAGCAAAGATCAAAGATCAGGGAACATCAATGTCGAATAGCGACGGGTACGAAGCCTTCATCAAGGACCAAAGATCAGGAAGAGCAAGATCAATGACAGGGGCAGATCACGAGCAGCCGAGTAGGACACTTGCTGCATCTCCGATTCCATCGAGTCGTACATTAGCTTCTCGCAGCCAGCATTGCAGAAAATTATGCCCTGCAATTATTGCATTTTTGTGGATGAATGATTGTTTTCTGGTGCTGTGGTAGTGCTGATGGAAAGCCTCATTTTTAGTTTGGAGAATCGAAGGCATGATTTCGAAGATCAAAACCCTCACCCTCTTCAACTGATCCTCCATGCAGAGGCATTTGGACACCTCGCCGCAGACTTCACTGCGAGCTCGCATGAGCTGAAATTGTAATTGAATAAATGAAAAATTTATCTGAAAACGAGTGTAATCGATCTGATGATAGGATATGAATTGCGTTTCATTGCACCTTCGAATGGCCTCAATAACCTCTCAAGCCGATGTGCCATCTCCTAACAAGAAAATCGAAACTTCCGCATAGAGTTGATTAAAGCTCTCATTCTCTCTCGAAGGAAAACAATCGTTACTAACCTTGACAAGTGTCGACTTGAACTCATCACAGAACGTCTCCTTCCTTTCTTCCGAATTGATCTTGCTACTCAACTCAGCGGCTTGTTGGAAGAGTGTCTCCTCCTGAAATTTTAAATTGTTTTATTCAAATTAATTCTCTTTCGAAAAACTGTGAAGCTCTAATTTTCTACAGACTAAACACAAAACAGTCAGCCAATCTCTTACATCTCTTGTTTCGTAGAAAGCCTGAAACTGAACCAATTTATATTTTGTGACCGAACCAGTTAGAATACCTAGAAGAGATCAAAGATCAAAGACTAACCGCCGACTCGGACCGCCTCCTGATGTCTCTTTTGCACTGCATGAGTGACTCGTACGAACAGGCCTGCTCGCAGACCTGAATGAAGTCAGTTGTTGATTCAGCTACCGTATCAGTAAGTTGAGTCAGTTCTCAATCAGCATCACTCACCTCCTTACCGTAACCCCAGAAGGAGAGGAAGGCCTGGACGGGCAGGATCTTGCCGAACACCATGTGGTACTGCGTGGAGGCGATCTGAGAAGGCTTTTTTACCATTCAAGAACACCGAATCAGTCTTCAACATTTTTGTTATGATTTGCTTTTGTTGAAAGTTGCATTTCTATGATCATTCATTACATGGGGTTCCGAGGAGTGAAGACGAAAGACCGAACATTAGACATCAAGCTTGGATGCATGTTCCTCAACTCTCTTGTTGTATTCAGATAGGAGATTTCAGGGATAAAAAATCAAGTCCTAATCACCTTGGACGCCTGTTCCTGCGTGCACCCTGGGTAGACGAAGCAAGCAGAGAACCGCTTCATGTCCTTGCATAGGAGCATGTGTTGAATGCCGTCCTGAAATCGAGTTGTGGATAATGTAATATATTTAATACTGCGTCTTATCCATACTATGGACTATAGAGAACGATATTAGATAGTTTTTTTTAATTGTTGAAACACCCTAGAACCGCTTCATGTCCTTGCATAGGAGCATGTGTTGGATTCCGTCCTATAAATTATAGGCTTTAATCATTCACTGTTAGTTTCTATGCATGTTCGGTTCAACGTTCGAGAAACTATCAGTTTGACGCGTATCATGCTGCTGCATTCCTGTTAAACTCGATTTTTACCCTAAGGAATATTTTTGTCAGGAACCCTGCTTGGCATTGTTTACAATTTCATCTACTGCCTTTAATTTGGCCGTGAAACTCAACCAATTTACAGTGTGTAGTAAATTCGTATAAAAGGTGATGAAAATTAAAAAAAAATGTACTTTTCTCGACATCATCGATCCGTTCCTGGGCATCAGGGCGTGCGGCATGTCCCGAATCCGCCGATCGAGCATGTTGCGAGACATTTCCTGTAGTAAATTTTAGCATTTTTCGGTTGCAATTCGTTGTTTTAGCGATCAAAATTGGTATCGAAATCTATAATCTGCTGGACATTTCCTGGAGGAAATTATTTTTAGTCAGAGAGTGATCTCTTGTTTCCGTTCGCTGTTTCATCTATGGTTTTACCAATTCATCAATTGTCGCCAATTATTTGTTAGCTGCTCTCTCACTTCACTGCGCAACATAGACCATTGAACACGAACACGACACACCATTCACAAGCAATAGATTTGGTTTATCCTCTGTTATGTCAGGGAATAGGGCGTTCCGCCCGTCAGCATCCAGCAGACTTCCGCTGGTTAGCGCCGATAGGCCTAATCCTCCTGCGTCTTGCACAGCTCGAGCAGCTTGTCGTTGTGATGGTGATGCGGCTGCCGCTCGCGGCTGTTGTCGGAGGACTGCGCGGTGCGCGTCGCCGTACCTGTGAATCAATCGATTGTGGGTTATGGTAGGTTGAATCGATAACTGATTAGATACGGCAGGAAAAGTCAATCGATAACTACCGTACTCGCTACGCGCTCCTTGCCCCTCTCAGTTATCGATTGATAGGTTACGGTCAATCGATAACGGATTGGGTTACCGTAATAATCAATAACTACCGTACCAGCGACAATCTCCCTGCTCCTCTCAGTTATTGATTGATAGGTTACGGTCAATCGATAACTGACTTGGATACCGTAATAATCGATATCTACCGTACCCGCCACAATCTCCCTATCATAGAAGTTCAAAAGTTTGTCATACACCACGAAATAAAACGTTCCGTACGCGACTAGGGAGGTTTTTGAAATGGCAGAACTCGAACTGCACCACAGCCGTTTTCACACGTTCTTTTATACTTTTCTAACTTATAATGTGCTCACATACGATAGAAGCACTAGCGGAGACGAAGTAAACATAGAGTTAAACTAAATTCGCACTTTTAAACGCTGCCGCGCACTTTCTCAAAGTGAAGCCACGCCCCCAACACGAGTCGCTCATATTTCAGCGTACACAGTCGTGTGTCCGGAACGTTTTATTTCTATAATACTCCTCTAACCAATTCCGTTCGGAATTATGCAGTACTTCCGATCGATAATTAATCATTGTACGATAGACTCAATCAATCGATAACTACCGTACCCGCGACAATCTCCCTGCTCCTCTTCCGCTCCGTGCCGCGCAACTCCTTCTGCGTCGGGTCTACCTCGTAGGCGTACCAGGAGGCGGGCGGTTGGTCCTGAGGGGAATTATTGGGATACGGTAGATTCAGTCGATAATTTCATTTGGATACGGTATTTCATACACTCTTCGGAAGTAAGTATTCTTATAGGAAATATATACTACTCTTTCTCAGAACCCCTCCACCCCAAACAATCTCCAAGACTGTGACGCCCCTACCTCGAAGAGTCATAACCCCGCCAGACAACCGACCAATTTGCTCACCTTGATCTTCCTCTTCTTCCTCGCCTCCTCACTGTTCCGCTTCTGCTTCTCCTGCAGCTGCTTCTGCTCGTCCGACTTGTGGTCCTGCAGGATAAAAATAAAGATAAGGACCGTATTCAAGGCACTTGTGCCCTGCGAGAACCCACATAAGTTGAGGAACCATGCACAATCATACAGTGCGGGACCGGAGGTACAGGACCGGCGATTAGTATACGGAACCCGGACACGGACCTCAATAGACTGCGACAGCAGCGGCTGCTTCTCCACGCACGTGCGCGTGTCGTCCTCGTCCCGGTGGCGGGGAGCGGCGAATCTGGAAGCGATGACGTCAACTCAGTTCTATGGCTCCCAAATAGGAACCCCGGACAGAACTAAACGAAAAGGCGTTAGAGCCAGGAATAGTGGTAGGCACCTCTTTCAATCCAATTTTCAAATCAAGAGTATTCAACCATGAGTTGGCTACTCTCTGTCCGTTCTCATGGTACCCTTTTCTCACCGGAGCCACTCACATAGCCCGACAATCATCGTTCTGTATGCTACTTTCATATTCAAAAGCGCAAAATAATCCTAACCTGAGTCTCTTGATGGTCTTTCCTCCGACCTTCGTCTCTCTGCCCGTCCGCAGATGGTACTCCTTGTCATCCTTACCCGTGCGAATGTCCTCCGATCTGCAGAGTAAGAATCATACTTAAAAAGAAAACTTCTTTGAAGTGTTAGGATGAGTTTCAGACACTCCATTAGCGAGAATGGTCGCTAGTCAAACTGATTACAAAATTGCATTTTCCTTATAACTTCATATTCCCACAATTCACATATTTCTTCAAACACCTGCTACTCGCCTCTCACCCTTGCCTTTTCTGTGCTCCTTCGACTCCTACTCTATGCCATTTGCCGATGTTTAGCCTAATCCAAATTTTCCCGCTTTCTTGATGTTTTGCACCCCTCACCTCTTGCCCTTGCCCTTCCTGTGATCCTTCGACTCCTGGCTCTTCCTGGGCGCCGCCGGCTGCGACAGCTCCATGCCTGTCGTCATCATGTCATCCTCGAACCTGATTAATTATGCAAATTAGTGAATTATTTTAATTAATTAATTAATTATTATAATGTGGGTAAAGACCAGAAGGGGTTTTATTGGTTATGCTTCAAGGATGAATCAAGATTTGATCGAGCAGTGCGTTGCAATGCGTGCCTCTTGGTCACTTCAATTGAAAACCGTTGAGAGACGGGAAGTCCCAAAACAAGGACCGGGAAGTAGCAACGAACCATCTTCTCGGCTTCGTCCTGCACTCCTTGGCCGTCTCCAGGCCATGCAGAGCCGGGTATTAGGAAGGCCGGACAATAGTTATCAGAGAGCCGGAGAACCCCGAATCTAGAGCCGCAAAATAACAACGAACCATCTTCTCGGCTTCGCCCTGCACTCCTTGGCCGTCTCCAGGCCATGCAGAGCCGGGTATTAGGAAGGCCGGACAATAGTTATCAGAGAACCGGAGAACCCCGAATCTAGAGCCGGGAAATAACAACGAACCATCTTCTCGGCTTCGCCCTGCACTCCTTGGCCGTCTCCAGGCCATGCAGAGCCGGGTATTAGGAAGGCCGGACAATAGTTATCAGAGAACCGGAGAACCCCGAATCTAGAGCCGGGAAATAACAACGAACCATCTTCTCGGCTTCGCCCTGCACTCCTTGGCCGTCTCCAGGCCGAAGCCCTGAGGGGAGGCCTTGCGACGAGGAGAGGCGGCAGGAGCAGCAGTGACCGTGGCTGAAATGGAGTGACTAGTTATTGTAATTAGTTATTTAGTTAATTAATTAAGCAAAATAGTTAATTACACAATAATAAACATACCGGCGCATGTCATCGCCGAGCGTGCCGAGCGCGCGGAACCGGGCGTCTGGAATGAGTTGGCATTTCAGATGATTTGTAAAAAATCAATGATCAGAAGTCGAAAAAGAGAAAATCTTTCTTCGAAAAACACGAATGAATCGATGAATCGATGAGTAAGTCGTTGAAAGATCAAAGACCAAAGACAAAAGATTAACTCTCACCATAGCATCAATCAAACTGCGAATTGTTTACTCTTCTTACCCATAGGGATCAAAGATCAATCGCCATAACCGACCTTATCCCCAATCAGACTCGCGTTCTCCGACACGACAATGTGCTTGCTACGTGCCAGATCCTAACCACAATCGACCAGGTACCAAAGCTCAAGGATAAAAAACCAAAGTTCAAAGATCAAAGACCAAAGAACAACACACCTTATCCCCGATGAGACTCGCATTCTCCGACACGACAGTGTGCGCGCCGCGGAATTGCTCGTTCTCGGAGGGCGGAGTGTGCTCGACGACCGGTGTTTCCGTGCTGAAGTTGAACGATCGTTTACTGGAAGAGATCAAAGATCAAAGATCAAGTAGGCGTGTTCTCGTTCAAAGTCAGCCCAACAAGGAGGATCGAAGATCAGAGATCAAAGATCTTTGATCTCTAAAGATCAAAGATCAAAGTTCACTCCCTCACCGCTCCGACTGCGTCTTGTCTTCGGTCGGCTTGTCGCGGCCGACGGACAGCTCGCGCAGTTTCTGGAGTACGGTAAGATACGGTAGAGGTGATCGATAACTGACTGACTACGGTATTCCAATCGATTGCTGAGCTACAGTAAGCTACCGTACCTGCTCCTGCTTCGCGACCTGCACCGGCTTGTCCGCCTTGATCTTGGCCAGTTTCTGAAATGAGGCGATCGATAACTGACTCGATTATGGTACATTGATCGCGAAATGATCAGATTACGGTACCTTGGGCCAGAAGACGCAGTGGAAGATGAAGAGCGAGAAGAAGTAGATTGTCCTGGAATACGGTAGGATTATCGATAGATAATTAACTTAATTAGTCAAATTAGCATTGTTACATGATGAGGGCAGTGGTGGAGACGAAAACGTAGGCGAAGACGAGCGGCGCGTCCTCTCGCCGCATGTCTCCCGAGAAGATTGCGGTAACTGGAATACGGTAGGTGCGATCGATAACTGACCTTCAATTGAAGCTGGATACTGTAGTACTCACGTGATTGCATGTTGATCAGCTATCGATTGTCCCGGAGAAGAGCCCTGCTGACCACTCGGGACGAAGGAATGGACGAGGAATGAGGAGAGGAGATGAAAGCACACAACGACTTTACCAATCACGTTCACGAATGACATGCAAATGACAATGGACTTTGCAATCGTTTGTGCACTCTGTCGCTCTCACTCTAGCGCCTTGGCAATTTGAGGTGAGATTTGTGCCACTCTGAGATATTAGAGCTGGCCAGTGGCAGATGCTTTTCACCTACTATTGTGAGGAATACATAATGGTACAACGGGTAAACCTGCCACCGGCCAGATTCAAGATCCCAGAGGCAGGCTTACCGTTCGCTGAAATCATTGATCATATCATCTAGTACATCTGTGTAAAAATCTGTACCATTTCTGACGCGTTTCGATACCGAATCAGACTTCGAAATGGTTTGAAATGCGTATTTTCCAGCTCCAAACTGACCACAAACGCATTCCGGAAGCAGTTCTCCAGGTCCAGTTCATAGCAGTACGGCGCGTCATGCGAGGAGAAGAGAAAAGCCGACGAAAGATCAAAGATCACGACCAGAGCCGTCAACCGGAGTGTACGCATCCTTTGTGCTGCTCTGCGTCAGACCATCCCTGCAATTCCCGGCTCTCCCTATTGCTGGCTCTAGGAAGCGAGAGAGCACGCAACAGTGAGAGACGTCGCGGAAAAAACAGTAAGTTGATATGAAAGTGAGGAGTGCCAGTGCGAAATTTGAGACGGAGAAGGAGGATACCGGAAATTGGGCGAGGGGGACTGAGAATGGTAGGCACGAAGGGAAGGATTCCACTATTGAGAGACACTCGAGAGAAGGAGAAGGAGCGATGTACGAAATCTCGAGCAGAAGTGGGAAATGGACAGAAAATAATGGCTGGATAATGAACGAGAATTAGGTGACAGATCTTGTGAACATTGTACAATGAGGTCCACTCAGAAGGAAGACGAAAATGAGGAGATACACGAAAATAAGTAGCGAATTGAGTTGGAGAAAAGAGATGAATGGAAGCGAAAAATAGTCAGAATGATGCGAAAGACCATTGAGAACATTGTACGGAAGACGAGCGTGCGTCGATGTAATTAGGGATTATGGAATGAGGAAAAAATGGAGACGAGTAAAAAGGGATAGAACTTGATCGAATTTCAACCTGCTGTAGTAGTTTTTTATAATGAGTAACACCATAGATGGTTGAGAACATTGCATCGAATTCGAGCGTGCGTCAAACTAATTTGGGATTAGAGAGGAAAAGGAAAAGCATCAACGATGAAGTAAAAACCCAACGGAAACAACCATAACGTGAGAACTAACGAACACTTTATGGTTGCATTCAATTCCGAACGAAAGAACGTACAGTGACGAAGGATCCGTAAATGTAGCAGCCAGAGAAAGCAAAAAGTCTGGAGTCTTGCGGCGGCAAAAAGGCGTGAGATAGGCAGAGAATAGAGCTTGCTCTATGCCATTTTCATTGTCTCTCCTGGGCCAGGAAGAGCGAGAGAGCATGCGATTTGGAGAGAGTCTCAGCTCGGGAAATAGGGGATCGTTACAAATGCAAAGACTGTGAGTAGCCGTATTATGATGGAGGGAGGGAGGAGGAAAGAGGAAAAGAACGGATATTGGGAATAAGCAGGTGCCGCATTAGGGGAGTGGCTTGGAAGACGCACAATTTTACTGAAACGATTCTGCAAATGATACAATTCGGGTTATTTGTGTTTTTTTCTGCAGAGCCTACGGCCAGAACTAATCTTTACAGGAAAATGAACGAAATGAATGAGTACTGAAACACTGAATACTACAATGCGACGGAAAATACGGAAGGGACGGATATTGGACATAAGCAGGTGCTGCATTAGGGGAGTGGCTGGGGAGAAGACTCAAAGGTATGGCTAATGTGACTTTGTAATCAACGGAAAAATGCGAGCTACTACAACCCAGAATGATATTGAACTAATACGATTTTAATTCTAGATTTCACAATCCAAAAATAGGATAATTCTCAATTGAACTATTTGCGAAATATGATCAAATCTGGAGGGAGTTGAATGAATATGAACTAGTGTTGAAAGAGACAAAGAGAGGATAAAATCAAAAATTCCGCGAACGCGTGAATTGAAGAAATTTATGCAGTTTTCGCAAAGTAATGGAAGTCCAGGAATGGAACGTCTCCCCTCCATCCCCTCCTCCCCCCGGAAGTATAAGGATATCGTGGATATGAGAAGTGGCAAATTGAGATGACAATACTTAACTGACAGTTTCAATGCACAGCTGATTGTTAGATAGCCTAATGCCACTATCGCTTTAGGCATGGGACGCCTCTAGGAACGTTCATTCCATCTTCTACTCTCCTCCCCCAGGGAGCCCTCATGTCATCCCTATGTGGGAAGCAGCGGGAGGACCATGGAGAGACATAAACTGAGAATGAGTGGAGGAAGAGGAGGAGGAGAGAGAAGTTTGGACTAGGACAAGGGGAAGCTGTGTTTATCACTATGGGAGAAGGAGTGGACTGAGGATAGTATCATTCAAGACAGAGAGCCGTTGATAACACAAAATGGAAAGAGATGAGCAAGCGAGAGTTAAGAGACCAGATCGATAAAAATCGAGTATCGTCCGGACACGTTCCTCTCGGAACGGGGTCGGCCAGCCCATACTCTGGCGTTAGGAGGGTCTTGGGCTCTCATTGCTCATAGCACCCCTTGTTTGGTGTTCCCACCTTTACGGCACGAGAAAAGTTGAAATATGTGTAAAATGTTCGAAAAATCATAAAACACAAAGTTGGAGAGATTGACTCAAATGTTCGCGTGCATCACGTTAGAGGTGCCCTGAGGCATCACAGCAGCAGTTTAGATTGATTCCTGATTGATTCCGGATTTCTGTTCTGATCTTAAATTTTCTTCATTTGATCAAAGTAGCACGTTATTGCAGAGAGGGGCAAGCATAACCTAGGTGTACATTGCAGCCCACTGGTTGAGGCATTCGAAAAACCAAACACTTGACTCGTCTGATTTTTACGCTGTGAGATTTTGATTTTCAAAGATGATGAACCACATGCCAGATTTCAAATATCGCATGATTTCGTTATCCCATTTACGAAATTCATGCAAAATACCATTCAAATAGAAATGCTACACCACCTAGAGAATCGTCAATAGGATAGGAACCGATTCCGCGATCATCACTTTTTTGGACCATGACCCGGGGTTCATGGTCTAGGCGTGGCCCAACACCATGAACCCGGGGTCATGGTCCAAAATGGAGGTGGAAAGTCATGATGGAGGAACTTCAAGTACTATGTGCCATTGCATAGTACAGTGCCACACTACTACACAGTATCCCGAAATTCCGAAATATGGTTATCGCAAACTGATTTTATTCAGAATTTTCCTAAACAAATCAGTTCACGATTCCACGACTGACAGATTGCGGAATTTCGGGTTACTGTGTAATAGTGTGTCACTGTACTATACAATGGCACATAGTACTTGAAGTTCCTCCATCATGACTTTCCACCTCCATTTTGGACCATGACCCCGGGTTCATGGTGCTGGGTCACTCCGGAACCATGAACCCCGGGTCATGGGTCGAAAAACTCATGGTGAGGAAATCGACTCCTATCAGATTGATGATTCTCTAGATGGCACACCAATTCTATTTGAGTGGTATATTGCATGAATATCGAGAATGGGATAACGAAATCCTGCGAAATCTGAAGTCAGACATACGGTTCATCACCTTTGAAGTTGAAAATCTCGCAGCGTAAAAATCGTGCGAGTCCAGTTGATGGATATTCGGGTACCTCACCCAGTGGGCTACCACGTACACCTAGGTTATGCTTGCCCCTCTCTGCAATAACGTGCTACTTTGATCAAAATAAGAAAATTTGAGATCAGAACAGAAATCCGGAAACAATCAGGAATCAATCTAAACGGCTGCTGTGATGCCTCAGGGCACCTCTAACGTGATGCACGCGAACATTTGAGTCAATCTCTCCAACTTTGTGTTTTATGATTTTTCGAACATTTTACACATATTTCAACTTTTCTCGTGCCGTAAAGGTGGGAACACCAAACAAGGGGTGCTATGAGCAATGAGAGCCCAAGACCCTCTTAACGCCAGAGTATGGGCTGGCCGACCCCGTTCCGAGAGGAACGTGTCCGGTGGGTAGGTGGAAATCCTCGATTTTTACGGAGCAGGTCTCTTAAACTAGGGCAAGAATGGAGGCAGCGGTCCAGATAAAAGGAAAGATTAGGAGAGGGCAATGTACTAGTTCCCCAGCGCGTTCTCAATAGCTCTAAGGGTAGGGACCGCAAGCTCCGCCCACTTTTCTCTGACTTGATACACGCCTAACAAGCGTGCGCGAAAGAGCACAAAGCGCGTTCTTAACCAAATCCCTTGTTCTAAACAGAATTTTGAAGCTAATCCTACCCCCTATCGATTGAGGAGGTGGCGAAATGTGTCGGACCATCTTGATTAGGTCAAAATTCAAGGTTTAGATGGGAAAACACGTGAAAAACACTCTTCGCAAAAAGGCACAATGTTCGCCACCTGATAAATCTACTAATTAGAATTTTTGAGGATTTTTAGAGAAAAATTTGGAATTTTAGCTATTTTCCCTGATTTGTGCTCAAACCGCGGGGAGAGCGGAGCGAGAGGGCGGGGGGAGGGAGAGAGTGACGTGCTAGAGAGGCTCCGCCCCCTTTTTCTCTCGCCTCGCCTCTCCCTCCTCTCCCCTCCTCCGTTTCGCGCGCACGTTCTGGGCTCTAGCGCGCTTTAGAAACAAGATATTCACTTTCGGTAAAAAGTATGATGTTACTGGGATCACGACGGACACATTGAACACACTTTTGGCATAATTGTGAGAAATTTGGAAACTACGTTGCGGCCCCTATCTAAGGGGCTCTGAATGGTGATTCGGCCACTGGGAAGAGACCAGCAAGGGTTGTTCGAACTGAGAAAAAAAAAGAAATCCAACAACGTCAGAATTACTAGGACCCAAGAAGCCTGATCCAACAAGAAAACAAGCATATAACAGGAATAATAAACACGAGCGCGGCTTCTGAGTCACTAAGCAAACTGGGGAAAGAAGACTGCTCGCATAACAAAACGACTAACTTATCCCAGTGGCGCCGCGCGATGTGACAAGTCTGGAAGTGGCTATGGAAACCGCCTGCCATTCTCCCTTTTTCTCACCAGTTAGGCAGGGCGAGAGATAAGGCAGAATGGAGAGACGGTCTCTCCCTCGCCTTGAGACTCTTTACTGCAGTGGTTCTCGGCATAAATCAAGTCTGGGAGAGGGAACGAGGGAAGTGGTCAGCGATTGGAGAGGGGAGGGAATTTAGGCAAGTGTTTTTCCCTTGGATAGACAGACGAAGATCTTCAGTGAAAAGGCGATTTTTTCAGACAGTATTAATATGAACCCTAAATAAGGATGTTCTAATGAACGTGGTCAGCGATTTGATAGGGAAGAATTAGAGGAGAGAAGTGTTTTTGTCTTGACTAAAGCGCGATTTCGGAGTGAACACTCTACCACAGAAATCTAAACTATATTGAAATCAAATCTCGCGAGTAATTAGAAAACTGCGATCTCTCTTTTTCACGACTGTGAAGCAATCAACACGCGAGAAAGCAGATCAGACAGGACGAAATGGAAAAGTGAACATCGCTGGAAGTAGTCCTACGAAGCCTGCCAAGCTTCATGGTTTCTCGATCTCCCAACCGACTTCTGCTCGTAATTCGCTGAAAACTTATCTCTCGTACACGGGAAAAGGTAGCTGGCGGATAAATGGAGACGAGAAATATGAAGGGAAGGACTCAGATCGGGTAAGTGAGATAGATGGGGCGGAATTCGGTTATTATTCTCCACTTCTCGGACTCTCTCAATTTGCCCTTGTCTCTCGCTCAATCCAGCCAGCGAGAGATGACGGAAAACGAAGAGACGGAGTCCTTCGCCTCCCTCGGGAGATTGAGAAACATATTCAGAGAAGAGTGGAGAGAGAGAGGCGCAATACTACGCGCGCGCCCTTCCCTTCCAAAGGTGAATGGAAAGGTGGAGGAAGGGATTTTGGGCGATAAAACATCTGCAAATGCACGTGTTTCGAGGGCATAATTCGATTTGGACTCACTGATCTTTTACCCCACTTCCTCCTGAATATTGCCTAATGAAAAAGAGGACAAAATCAGAAAGAATAAGTGTAAACGTAAGCAAAGAAGTGTCGAAACGATGCCTGAGTTTACACAGAGCAAAAAGAGAAACATACATAAGCAGAAAAGCGAGGAAGAAGGGAACATTTACTCGTGCAGTCATCAATTTTAGGATGCCGGATATTAGTCTTCGCGAGTGAAAGACGGATCTATGAGACTCTCAATTCCACCCGTTCTCAAGCATTCCAAATAGAGCAAGAGAGTGTGTTAAACGAAGAGAGTTTTTTTGTAGCTCCCTAACTTCCAGACATTTCTTATCGAGAGGAGATGGGGAAATGGTGCGCGCGCGAAATGGCGAATAAATGCTAGATGGGAAAGCCTTTCGAACTTCGCTTCTCTAATCTTGCGAGCAAAAAGAGGGCTTCTCTCAATGCCGTCTGCTCTCTGAAAGACCAGAACCAGGAAGAGAGCCTGGAAATAGAGAGAGTGAGAAAATGCTGAACAGCGAACTAGAACATGGGAAACATGTGTCGGAAACAGACGGTGTGCGGAGGAGGAGGAAGAGATTCCGGAAGAAGATCGGAAGAACAAGAAGTTTCACTGCTCGATTCACAATGAGTTTCAGAAAATCATCAAAATGGATGTCACGGACAGACAATTGATTTGTTTGGGAGACAACAGGAAAAACTCAACTCTATTCAAATTCGAAAGAAGCTGTGGGACAGTTGGAAGGAATGTTGCTATCCTTTTACACCAATTAAACGTGCAGCGGCCTGCGAATTCGGAGACATTTGGAAGAACACAACATAGTGCAACTCGAGAAACTCCCCAACTAGTGTCAGAACATCCAATGTAATTGATGCACCCAGTCTAGCGTGAAGGAGCTGTAGTGAGAGGGACTAATGAGTGAATGAGAAGGAGGGATGGGGAGTCTCTCCACGCTCTTTCATCGGTCAGAGCAACAAGAGAGCATGCGAATTGAGAGAGCCGCCCGACTTCATTGACACCAAAGGAAGCCCCAGCCAAATAAAGGAAGTCGTAGGGAATGGTGAGCGAACGGGGGACGGGATCAGGAGTAGAGTGCGGAAAGCAAGAGTTGCTCTCCTCATTCCACACACTCTCTCACCGGTCAGAGTGGGAGGCGAGAGAGTGTGTAGAATGAGGAGAGTCAACTCTTGCTTTCCGCACTCTAATCAGGAGAGAATGGAGTGGAGTTCGAAAATTCAGTAGAAATGACTGAGAACTCACTGGATTTTGATCAGAATGTGTTTCATAATATCCATACAAGGAATGAACTATATAAGAATGCGATTCCATCCAAGCAAATAACGCATTGAATACCCTAAAAAATCGAAAATTGAGCCATCGCGCATAAATTCAGAGATATTCCTAAGAAGATAAAATTGAGAAAATGCAAGACGCCGCAAATACCCCCGTGATTTGTTAAAAAAGAGCGATGGAAGAGTGAGAGAGATCGGATTCACAGCCGCATTAAACCAAGCAGCTCTATCGTTTTCGCATCTTTGATCCGTCTTTCTCATTGCGCCTCTTTTTCCGCCTCTCCTATCCATCATTTCCCTCTGGCTATCCCTCAACGGAAGGGGACCCCCACGGCTCCTCACGGATATATCATAAATGCGTTTAGGCCCCGTGGAGATGGTTTCGCCTCTCGATAAAAGGAGATGAAATTGGGGGAGACGTGGAATAGAGAAGATGCGCTCCATTGACGACGGGAAAACAGGACTATGCGTGAAAGTAAGAAAGATAGTAGAACCAAACCACGTCCAAATTACTAAAGAAGTGCCCATTCTGGGAGGAGTTACGATAAGAAACCAGCAATCCGTCAAGCTTTGCTCATCAAGTTTTGCGAGCGCAATTTTGCTCCGCTTGAAACTTTAAAACTGCCCGGACCCTTCGGAGAGGGGATCAACTACTCAGTAGGGGTCGCCGCATCTATCATGGCGGAATTAGACGAGGGACCGTGACTCTCCCCTGTCTGACTCTCTTCGTTTCACGCACTATCTCGCTCTGTCTGACTATTAAAAGAGCAGAGTAAACGCAAAGAAACGGAAGGATCATGAAGAAAAGAGAGAATGAGACCTGAATCTCTCCCTTTCACACACTATTTCGTCCTGTCTAACCAGCAAGAAAACAGGACCATAGTATAGAGACAGAGGGATCAATGGACTCTCAACATGGAGGAGTCTCTCGCTCTATCTAACGAGATAGAGAGCAGAGTAAACAAAGAAAAGGGATCATGAAGAAAAGAAGGAGAAGCCAAGGGGCGACCCGGGGGCTGGATTGGTGAATATTTCATGTGGCTGAGAGGGCTGAGAGGCTTGTTTGGTGTTTCCTTAGATTCGGAAATCATTGGGCGAAATTTACAGCTGTGAACACTGAGACTCGAGATTGAATGCAATGCAAGCGCTACTTCTTGTGAGATAGGGTACATAACTTAGTGAACCAACTACACGAATTACCAGCTTACTAGTCTCATACAAGGCTCGCCATCTATTTGACGAGTCTATTGAGCTGAGTCGCAACGGCAAAACAGCTAATAATGTGAGCCGGGATAATGCGAATTGCGAATGCGGAGAAGTTATCGTATTTTCGACAGCAAGACTCAAGGTTATCAATCGAATGAAGCGCATTGTCATTTGACTCATTGGTGAAACCTAACCAACCACGGATTCTCTGAAAATGGAGATGTGAAACGAAAAGGGCAATGAACTTGCGCTGTTTCTTCCACACAAATCAACCCGTTTGAAGGCTGACAAGCTGTCACACTGACCTCTTGCCCTGCTATTATATCTAAAATATTAGGATAAACGGCGGAAATCTTGCTCCTAGCAGTGACCGAGCTCTCTCATTTCCCCATGCTATCTCGCTCCGTCTGAGCGATGATATATCGTGAGAGAATAGAGAGTGCGGAAGCGCTGCCCCTCTAACCCCAGATGCCCTTGCGATCTAAGTAGGGACTTTGCGAAGGGTCTGACAGAGTTGGGCGGTGGGAAGGGATACTCTCATTCTTTCCCATTCTCTATCACTTTTCTGATCGCCTAGACATCGCTTAGAGTCAAGAGAGTGGACAATTTCACGAAAATGCGGAGAAAAGCTTGACAGGTGACAGGCCAAATTAGAATGGGGAGGGGAAGGCAAGTGCTTTCGGGGAAGAAGAGATCAGAAGAAAAGATGGGAAATGGGGAGAATGAAAGGAGTGAACAGAGTCTATTGAAATTAGAGAAAATTTGATAATTGTTGGAGACGTGTGAAAATTGGGAAAGGTCTGCAACATAGGTGACGTGAGGAGCGAATTTGCTGAGAAATTCGGAGAGATGCGGAATCAGAGACCGCATTAGGTGATATTAGCAGGTTGTGAGCAGGTTGTGATCACCTAAAGCGTGCGCGGAAAACGTATAATAGGAGGTAGGCTGCTAAAAAGAGCCTAAAGATGATCACACAGACGTGTCGCCGAATTTCGAAGAGTTGCTACTCGCTTTATACTAGTGAGAAACCACGAGCTTGATCCACTGCGCCTCTCGCATTCTCGGCCATTGACAGGCCGTTAGATTGGACGATTCAGTAGCAGGAAGTTTCAAAAATACTAGAAATTGACTTGAAAATGCATCATACATTGGGGTGCAGACACTACTCTATCGTGTGGGATCTACAAGACTGCGAGAGCATTGACAGGCCGTTAGATTGGACGATTTATGCGCGCATTCCGCGCTGTAAAATTGGCTGCCAGCCGGGATACAGATCTCGAGAGAGTGGAAGCAAACAACTAAACAATGTACTAGGGATCTTCTTTTAGACTAGAGGAAATGCAAAAGGTGTATGTATCCAGTATTGAAAAGAGGAAAATCAGACTACCAGTGGAGACTGCGAGATACAGATACCCAGAGGAAAATCAAACAACTAAACAGCGACTAAACTTTGTCTTGGAGTAGCACTGTGGTCTCGCAGGATTTTGTTTTACTTCACGAAAACTTGTGTGAATCGTTAGAAAATTCCAGCCGCTGCAGTGTTCGCGAGAGCAAGTCATTGAAACCAAAATACATCTATCAATGTAGGACAAACTCGTTATTTGAGAATAACCCTAGGGCAAGCAAGGAATAATGAATGTTGTATGAGGAAAAATCAGACTACCATCCAAGACTGCGAGATACAGATCTCTAGAGGAGAAACAAACAACTAAGCAACGATTAGTTCGGGAGTGTGCCTCGGGATTTACTAGGCTTCACGATAAATGCTTAGTGAAGCAATTCCTCTAGTATGCGATATGAAAAATATTCAATGAAAACTAGTAATACAAAAAAGCTGAAAGATCCCTGATATACGATGAACTTATTCATATTATTATTCTTCTCTTTCTTCTCGATTTTTCTCTGAGACGCGCGAGCAATTACTGATCGCGGAGCGAATTCGAGGTCCAGATTTCGATGATGATGACTTCATTTTTCTCAAATTGTATTGTATTTCATTTTCGGAAACCAATATGAATCAGTAAGCAATTGTTTATGAGGCTCGTCGATTTTGTAGTACATGTGAAACCTATTCCAATAATATTCCCTGCAATCATGTTTGTTCATGATTTACATTGTCCGGACTTTTGCCTCTCCCGACTAGTTCCCTTTCGACCCTTCTCATTTATCGTTCCAATTTCCCCCTCCAACGCCTCTCATTTCGTGCTGTCTAACTTTCAAGCGCCAACGTTTGCTCTGGAATTGTGCAAAGTTTGTCCCCATTTTTCCCTCTCTAGTTCTGACCTGAAAACCAGGGAATCTGAAATTGCGACACATCTGGAGGTCCCCTTGCGAATTGCCGATTATTGTTGGGAATAAAAGTTTGAGGGTCCAACTTTTCGTTTTCACGACATCGTTGACGCTTTTCTTACGTCCTCTTGCTCTGGAATTTCTCCCACAATCTCCAAGTTTTTTAGCATGAGTTTACTTTTCTTCCCTCAATAATCTCCCGGAATGACGAGCCCCCGGTCTGCCCGAGGAGCACTCAACATATCGTCACTCGCTCAACACATCAATCCTTGCTAGCACCCGATTCCCTCGAGGGATCAGACCTATAGAGATAAAGGGCTTGCTTTGCTCCTCTCTGAGCCCCCTATTATTCACACCCTCCCCTCCTCCTTTCAACGCCTCCTCACAAAACCGAGATAAGACCAGAGTCTGGCTCTATTCTTAGTTCGCGTCTCCAGTTTTTCAACTGCCATATTTTGTTGTTTCAATGTTCAAAATGCAGACTCCTCACCAAATTCAGGTGCTTTAATTTAGTCGAACTTGAGTCTCTTCGTGCGTCGTTCTTCAACACTTCGATTGTGCCATTGTTTCTGTGCTATGCATACCAATTTCTACACTATTTTAGTCACGTTAGTCTAGTCAATTCCCATTTGGTTCAAACGAGCCACTTCCTCACCTTTTTAGTATGCATCTGCTCATTTCGGAGCTCAAACCACGAGGCATTTCAGTTAGGAAAGATCCGCGTGTTCTCAGTGCAGTCGTACTTTTTTCTGTATCACTGCGAGTCAATCTCACTTTGAAACAACCTCGTCAGTTCCTTGTCCAACCATTTTAGTACGTTCCTGTTCTTTTGATGATGTTGCTTCCTTCCTTCTACCACATGTTCCCGTCGGCAAATCTGCTTATTTTCTCTCAGATCTCTGAATTTCTCTCTCTCTTGACCACTCTTTTGCAAGACATGACGTCTTCACAATGTTTTGAGTGCGCGCGCGATTTTATTGCCCGAAATCGGCGAGAATAACTCTCAATCTGGCTGATATTTCAGAGAATCGCATGATTCCTCTTCACTTCTTGCTCTTTCTGAATTTAGCTTATGGGTTTGGAAACTTCGAGAGACCAAAGATCAAGGACGATTTCATTATCGAGCGAGTGACAATTGGAAATCGGATTCTGTCGAATTCGAGCGCTCAGTTGAGAAGGAAGCGGTTAGTTTGAACTCTGCCAATTTTGGGTGTGCTTCAGAGAAGGTTCAAGCAGCTTTTTTGTGAATGACGATTGTTCGTGAGGCGATTCTCGCTATTTAAAAAAATCAAAAAATCACATCAAATTTCAGATTTTCACTCGAAAATGTAGCAGGCGAATCCTTTGATTTTCCACAATTTATCGCACTTCCTATTCTTTCCTTCAGGGAATCCGGCATGTACGACGCAGCCCGCAACGTGACCTCGCATCTCAACACCATCCTGAGGGACTATGACAAGAACCTGCGGCCGTTGTTCAATAGTGAGTTATTCACACCATTCTAATCAACTTAAGAGAATCTCTTTCAAAATCCTACACGAACACATCCAAGTTTGATAATGGCTGTGTTCTTTTGTGCGTAGCTATCTAATAGGGTTCTCTTATTGGAAAATTTTCCAGAATTCCAATAGCGAGAACAAAGGATTTTCCCTCCCTCTCGTTTTCCAATAAGAATCTGAGAGTTTATTGGATTTTTCCAATAGCTATTGGATTTCCAATAAGGAATAGTCGATCATTTCGAGAGGGGAAACAAGGGGATCCGGTCGGCCATTCATTATTGGAAATCCAATAAGGAATGGTTTTCCAATAAGAATCATTTTCCAATAAGAGACCGCGCCGTTCTGGGTCGCTATTGGAAAATGAGAAGAGAGAGAGAGTCGATCTTCCAATAGCGATTATTTTCCAATAAGAGAACCCTACTATCTAACGTTGATGAGAAAAAAGATCCCAAATATTGCGTTACTGGGCATTCCTCAAAGTCGAGAACCAACTTATGACGTCGTTTAGAAAACGCACCAACGAACGTGTACATCGACATCAACGTGCGCACGATGGGATTCATATCGGAGAAAACGAATGTAATACATTGATTAATTAACTTAATCATTAGCAAATCAATAGATTAGGAGAAAGTACTACAAATTGTATAACGAGTTTAAGAAAAACGTGCGCACGATGGGATTCATATCGGAGAAGACGAATGTGATTAATTAATCATATTAACTAGCTGCTAATCAATCAATTGAATCTAAAAAAAACGACATTCTAAACATTAGAAAAATAGGGTATTCAAACATCATCCATTGACGAATTCTGTGAGAAACGAAACGTTGGGGGATTCATCTCGGAGAAGACGAATGGTTTTACTTTTTTTGGCGCCAAGGACCGGAGCAGGAACAGGCATTTGATGTTCGTCTACTTTGTGCTATGTTTGAAACATACATTGATTTTTATAGAAATATCATTTCGCGAGAGCTCATTTGTCTGAAACTCATGAACATTTCAGACGTACTCCTTCGACTGTTACTTCCGGCAGACGTGGACGGACGAGAGGTTGAGGTTCGTTGCTGGTCTTTGATCTTTGAACTTTGAACCTGTCTCTTGAATTCGTGCTTTGCGATCTAACTTGTCTTGGATCTGAGCACGTCAGAAACCGCCTCAGGAAGTAGTCAAGTGCATTCGTGCACTTCAAACTCGCAGATTCATCGCTCCTCGCGACTCGATGCGCGTGCTCTCCCTCTCCACAGCGATGCTCGATCGGATCTGGAAGCCGGATGTGGTGAGGAATCTGGATTCTATAAACACACAAAAAATATGAAAAATAGAAGAAAAATTGATCCTGGTTTCTACAGATGATATTCCAAAAATTGAAAACAATGCGATGAATCCGATCAAATTCTGCGCTTGAAACGTACCTGACGGCATCAATTCAGCCTTTGAAACAGTTATTGTACTTCCAGTACTTCTGGAACGATGCTGGCTCCTATGTCCACACTCAGACCGTGCCCAATCGGCTCGTGCGACTGTTCGATGACGGTGAGAAAGATTGGTTTGTGATTCGCATGACCCTTCGAAACAGCCTGGGTAGCAGATAGAGGTCAGAGGTCAGCAACCAGCAATACCAGCAACTCTATACATGGTATCGAAGTCATAGTACATTTCTATTTCTTTCACTCTGCAGGCACGGTGCTCTTCTCGATGCGTCTCACTGTGAAGGCGAAGTGCCGCATGCAGCTGATTCGGTATCCGTTGGATCGACAGGTGAGTGCTGGCGAGGCGTAATGAGCTCATAGAGTTGCCATGTAATTAAACACTACGTGAAACATATTGGCCAGAGCATGATCGCAAACATAAAAACCAAGTATTGCTCAACTAAAACGCTTCGCTGATCAGGAAAAGCAGGAAAGAAGTCTTAAAATTTTGGAAATATCAAGCACTTAATACCTTACCTATTAATCCTCGCAGGCCTGCCACCAAGTGATCACAGAGCATCTAGAACGGCCATAGACTTCAAGAGAACACGTAAAACGATTGCTATTTTCGAAAATACGACCACAGAGAACATCTACAGGCATGCCGTCTCGTGATCGGCAGCTTCGCTTACCCGGTTGATGAGATGAACCTGCACTGGAAGGTCACGAATGTGAGTGAACGTATTACTATAATCAATTTTTTTTTGTAATTCGCAAACGAGAAGGAAGGGGAATTGAGAACATCTCGCCTAGACAACTTAAACTTGATTGTGAAGCATAGCTAAACTCAACCATAACAAGTTGATGTTTCAATCAAGTGGTTCAGTTATCCTATTCGCAGTCCAACTCGGGCGTCCAAATCGACGACGTCGCTTTCACCGAGCTGCCGCAGTTCTCTGTCAGCGGATTCGAGATCGTCAACAAGACGAGCATCCAGAGGGATCGTGAGTTGTTCTTTCGACTTTCTTCTAAACTGCCATGATTTCACTATGAATGTGAAATTTCCTATTTTTCTTTGACGAATTCGATGCGTTTCAGTGAATTACTCCGCCCTTGAAGTGCGTTTCCTGCTCGATCGACACTTCGGGTAATTAAATAATATGTTAATTTCACTAATTAGTTAATTGCACTAATTAGCTAATTTATTAATTACTAATTAAGATACTTCCTCATGAACTTCTACGCTGCACCCTGATTGATAAAATATTAACTAGCCTACAGACAGTCAATACGCTGTAGTTACTGATACCAATAGCATTCAGATTGAATCAGAACGGCAGTAAACTTTTCATTCAGCAATAAATCACCCACGGTTCAGATATTTCCTCATGAACTTAGCGTACCCACGACTCTAATTAATGTTACACAATTCCATGTAATTAGTAAAATTAGCGCAATTAAGGTACTTCCTCATGAACTTCTACGTGCCCTGCACCCTGATCGTCCTTCTCTGCTGGGTGGCATTCTGGATCAATCGAGAGGCGACGCAGGAGAGGATCGGTTTGGGTGAGTGGCATTTTGTGTGATTTCATTGCCCCAAACGGTTTTGCACTGAGTTGAATAGATCCCATATGCAGTAAACGGGCGCTTTTAACTAGAACCTATAACTAAAATGAGAACCTCCTCTGCTGGGTGGCATTCTGGATCAATCGAGAGGCG
>LS491524.1:150494-190251 GCA_900490845.1 Pristionchus japonicus
TTTGGAGTGATCTCCCCAAAAAACGCCGCGGCGCTTTTTGGGGAAATGACAGATATTAGTGATTTCCCCAAAAAGCGCCGCGGCGCATTTTGGGGAAATCACTCGTCGTTCACTCCGAAGGCCGACAGTTTGGGGAAGTTCCGACGAGATTCAGACCCAAAAATAAGAGCCATTTTTGTACTTTTTTTCAAAGTAAAAATGGTAAATTTGGAACTAAGCTTCCAGCCCTGCATATATGATAGACTTATAAGACACTTTTTGAGAAAGTGAAAATATCCTTGGCAATGTTGAAAAAATAGATCCGGCCCAAAAATGGTGTACAGGTAGTACCCCTCGAGTGTAGCTCACATGCAGCTTTTGGAATCACCAGGGTCGACCTCCGCTGAATGGCGGCGATGACTGCAAACTACAGTAACCCAATCGACTTTGCGCATACGCATTCGTTTGAAACGACTAAGGTCGCAAAAAAACACAAAATTTAGTTGATCATTTACACCAAGTTATATCCCGATCGGTTTAAAACTCGACGAGAAAAATCAATATTTCCAAATAAAATTACAGCTCATCGGGGAGTTAGGGTAGAACCCTTTTTTATTTGATTAATAGGAAGAGAAAGTATCCACCTTGCTTCCATAAAAAAAATGAAGGCAAGTTTTGGGTACACCTTCGGAGAAATTAAATAAAAACCACGCAAAAATTCAAATAAAATCAGTTCACGATAGGCCAAAATACCGTATTCAAATTAGGTCAAATGCTGCCGTTCGGTAACGCAACAATAGTATACCTTTTCCGTAATACTGTGAGTTATTGTGCGAATCAACGAGTCATTTCGGTCTGTTGGCAGCCTCTGCGCTTCTTGTGAGTTCTGTGAAATTCAGTCAGTTCTCGATAGTTTGGCCTATCGTGAACTGACTTTATTTGAATTTTTGCGTGGTTTTTATTTAATATCTCCGAAGGTGTACCCAAAACTTGCCTTCATTTTTTTTATGGAAGCAAGGTGGATACTTTCTCTTCCTATTAATCAAATAAAAAAAGGGTTCTACCCTAACTCCCCGATGAGCTGTAATTTAAAATATGAATTTTATTTTGAAATATTGATTTTTCTCGTCGAGTTTTAAACCGATCGGGATATAACTTGGTGTAAATGATCAACTAAATTTTGTGTTTTTTTGCGACCTTAGTCGTTTCAAACGATTGCGTATGCGCAAAGTCGATTGGGTTACTGAAGTTTGCAGTCATCGCCGCCATTCAGCGGAGGTCGACTCTGGTGATTCCAAAAGCTACACGTGAGCTACACTCGAGGGGTACTACCTGTACACCAGTTTTGAGCCAGATCTATTTTTTCAACTTTGCCAAGGTTATGAACAAAACTTATCACTTTCTCAAAAAGTGTCTTTTATAGACTTATTATTAGGGTTCGCTTCTATCAAGTTGAAATAACGTTTTTGAAATATGCGTCATGGGAGCAGTGAGCGAAAAAGTATTGGAGATAGGAATCGCAAGCGATGAACGGGTAAGGCCAATTCTCACGCGTCACGCACATAGAAAAATAACTAGCAAACCCGATTAGTTTTCGATGATAGGGAAAGAGACGAGAAGTGGATCGAAAATTCCTCACGGCTCGGGGTCGGGAACAACTTTGCTCGCATTACACTGAAGGGTTCTCTCCCACTCTGTTCGAAACTGCAAAAAGAGTCTGAGAGAAATTGCACGGACCCCAAACAATTGAGCAAGGAACGAGGAAATAATTCGAGGGGGCAAAATGAAGGATGCATGTATTTCAGGCAAGACAAGACAATGACGAATAGTATTTTTGATTGGATTTATTCCCACCCGGACGTTCGAAAGGCATGGAAAAATCCTTCGAAAGTTGCCTGGAGCGAAAGCAGTACCCGAATGCAGAACATAATCTAAGCTATGATCGATAGTTCGAATAAACAATTGGTGAATTAAAAATGCTAATAATAATAATTTTCGTGAGCTTTTATTAAGAGAAAGTAGTTAAAACGGAATCGCGCTATAGGTCAGCCTGCGAGATGAAGTTTCAAGAAGATGCTGTTCTGGTCAACGGAATGTTCGAGCTGTGATCTTCACGTGATCGAGAGTTGAAGAATAGCTGCCGAATCTGGAAAGCTATTCAGTTGACATCTGTGTTAAGATGTGAGACTTGTTAATTAATACAAATAACCTTGGGGAAAAGCAGCAACATGAGAATAGGGAAGAGAATTTCTTTGAGTTGTGTTGCAATTGCAAAAAGAGACCTGTAAACAAGACCATTTACTTTGCAACAAGCATTATGCGAATTATTTCAATAAGTGCGAATAAATATTCTGAATTTGGAAAATTTTACCCACGTGAACAAATCATATTTTTGATAATCATCAGAAAAATGTACGTAATAAATACCGAAAGCGACGCAAGAGCATCCAATATTGGCTAAATGCTCAGTTTTATATACGATTTTATGGACATTTTGGAATACGAATCAAAACCTGAACAGAGTAGGAAAGATGAGAATGCTGTGCGCGTTACAGATGGAGAAATCGCCCTTCTAAACTCTGCCTGAATCAAAACTTGAAAAGACAACAAATAAAAGGCCACCTTAATCAACTTCAAATATATAATAGTGGACAAATACGCAATTAGAGTGAGACAAGCGGCTACAAAGCTGGTACCATACTGAATATGGTATATTATTGTAGATAATAAGATTGGTGGATGATTTAACGTACCGTAAAATAATCCCAAAAATCGTAGGAAAGGATTGTCGAGGGACATAGAAGTATGGGTGCAATCCATAGTATTGCTGCTGTTGCGCTAACGCGGCGCGGCGTGACAACCTGAATGTTATTGTTTTGGAACTTATAGAATCAAACCAAATCACATTTCTATACTGTAAAGGCCAGCAAACGGAGGCGAGTCGTACAGTATCGCTCAAAAGTTTAGCCCCAAAATTCAAACCATCATAACTTTCTTGAAAATGGAGATAGAGACCCACGGTCGGGAGCGTTCGATAGGTTAACCATAGGAGAATAACGACATGTGGTACATTAGCAGGCCCTCCTCCAAACTCATTCTCAGTAAAATTTCTGCTGAGGTGTGGTCGCAAACTTTTTTTTAAACCTCAGAGGGACCTTCCCTGAACCCCATACGTTCTGTGATGGAAGTACATCCATTGGTGAATTCAACAAAAATTCGGGCACTTTGATCCGATTTCGCAATAGTGCAGGAGAAATTTTCTACGACACCTCCCAAAATTCTTTGAAATTCTGTAACTTCCGCCTACGTGGACCAACAGATCCAAAATTTCTCAGGTATGTTTCTATGATGGTAGGGCAACAGTATGCCAAGTTTGGGTCAGATCGGGTGCTTGCCGCATGAATTCTAATTTTCGAGGTACACCTATGTTACCCACCCCTAATCTAGCGCCCTGTGAAACGAAAAATCTGAAACTGTGCAGTGCACTAGCACATACTCTAATGGTGGAGGGTGTGAAGTTTCGAAGTTGGGGCATTCGGATTTCACCTGTAAAAGCAGCCGATCCGACCTTTTGCAAAATGGAAAAATGTGCAAGCAGCCAATCCACTGATTGAAGAATGGTGATATTTCGTCCCACTAACCTGCTATTCATCATTGCTAGGCCAACTCGTGTCATTTCCTATCAGGTCGCGCAACATAAGTGCGTAACCTCTCCGTTTAGAAGAAGTTTGGATTTGCTTACTTCAATTTTTTATAGTTTCCTCATTTTGTCTCGGGTCGAATCGACAGCTCCTACAGGTGAAATCCGAATGCCCCAACTTCGAAACTTCACACCCTCCACCACTAGAGTATCTGCTAGTGCACTGCACAGTTTCAGATTTTTCGCTTCACAGGGCGCTAGATTAGGGGTGGGTAACATAGGTGTACCTCGAAAATTAGAATTCATGCGGCAAGCACCCGATCTGACCCAAACTTGGCATACTGTTGCCCTACCATCATAGAAACATACCTGAGAAATTTTGGATCTGTTGGTCCACGTAGGCGGAAGTTACAGAATTTCAAAGAATTTTGGGAGATGTCGTAGAAAATTTCTCCTGCACTATTGCGAAATCGGATCAAAGTGCCCGAATTTTTGTTGAATTCACCAATGGATGTACTTCCATCACAGAACGTATGGGGTTCAGGGAAGGTCCCTCCGAGGTAAAAAAAAAAGTTTGCGACCACACCTCAGCAGAAATTTTACTGAGAATGAGTTTGGAGGAGGGCCTGCTAATGTACCACATGTCGTTATTCTCCTATGGTTTACCTATCGAACGCTCCCGACCGTGGGTCTCTATCTCCATTTTCAAGAAAGTTATGATGGTTTGAATTTTGGGGCTAAACTTTTGAGCGATACTGTATAATGGAATGTAAGAAGTCGAGAAGAGAACTTGCTATCCATAATGCTGTATCCTAAGCAATCATCAATTTGCTACAACATCGTGATAAACGAGAACCATGCCGTAGAGAAGGTCATCTATCTGAAAAGAATCATTGTCATTGAGAAAATAGATAGAACCTTACCAGTTCTGCGATTGGATCGTCATTGGAAGGTAACTGAACGACGTTCTGGCTCGGAGTAAGACACAAATTATAAGTAGGGATGGTTTGGCAAGAAATACCTCATTTCGCACACTCTTTCGCTTCTCTGATCGGTAATAGAGTGTATGAAATGAAGAGAGCGTTTCTTGCGAAGCCATCCCTAATTAAAAGAAACGTACCCATTCAAGTCTATTCAACAATATGTGAGGAAGATTAAATGATAATTGAGTAAGGTGGCACGCGACTAAAACATCAAGTATGAGGGATTAACTTGAGCCTGCGCAGAGACCAATGATGAGAAGCATAATGCGCAGAATTGGTGGAATTTCATTCCTTGATTTGTAGATGACATGGACCAGTCTGAAGAAACTTTTTTTGTTAGTTAGAAAAATTATTTTATATACCTGACGTAAACGAATATCGTTCCCACCAAGGGGATTTTCAAACAATCTATGACTACCCTTAATTCAACGATCGACATCACTCATCGAGTCATCTGCGCAGAAACCTGATTGTGAACTGAAGTGAAAAAATTCAAGCATTGTTCTTATAAGGTGAAATATACGCCAGCAAATGAATGAGAGTGGTCAATGCGGAAAACGTTATGTTGATTCAGAGATTAAAAAATTATGAACAGGTAGAATGAACAAAGCCAAGCCAAGGAGATATGGAAATTGTGTCTGGAATGAGCGACATTCGCAGTACTTGAATCTAAACAACGATGAGCAGTGCGCAGTTCGACTAAACAGTTTTCGAGATCGATCTGTCAGCGAAAAAAAAACGCAGAATTGTGGAGGCATCGCTTGTGCGGATAATGGAAATTCGTTTTCCTTCACGCTATCTCATCGTTCTGGCCGATTGACAAGCGAAGTGAAACCATTTCACTCGAACATGCAAAAAAGGCGAAAAGGTTGGGTTTCTCATTTTTGTTAACGACACTTGGCAGATACTGTTTTATTCGACTGGACTTTATTCGCTCGCTCCCTAGTTCACCCAGACGCACATGAACCTTTCAGTAAGACGCACATGAATTGGCATAGCTGTGGTGGTAGCAAGAGTAAATTAATTGAAATGAAGGGAGTAAAATTAAAAATCACTGAATAAAATCTTTCGGAAATTGCAACTTGAATAGTAGATGGCTCGAAAGCAGGACACTCATGTGTGAACAACGATGAACGGAGTATTCCGCTAATTTTTACGTCCAAACTAGGAGAAGTGCATTCAATTCAGATTCGCGTCAATACATTCAACTCAAGATGCATAATTTGAGTAGATAGGTGTAAAATGGTCAAAAGCAATGGAGATAGGAGTCACATGCGATGAACGGGTAATGCTATTATCACACTCATGCTCTCAAATTGCAAAAAAAAATCAACAAAACCGATTCGATTTCGATGATATTCATAGGGGAGAGAAGAGAAACGCAGTGAATTTTTTCTCAACGCAAGGAGACTTGGGTCGGCAACAATTTTGTCTCCATTACACTGAAGGGTTCTCTCCCACTCTGCTCGAAACTGCAAAAAGAGTCAGAGAGAAATTGCCTGGACCCTAAACGTTTGAGCTTACACACCGACCTTTCGAATCAAGGAACGAGGAAATTCGAGGGGACAAAATGATAGATGCGTGCATTCCAGGCTAGACAAGACAATTATGAATAGCATTCTTGATTGGACCCGGGCCTTCATTTATTTCAACCCGGACCTTTCAGTTGAAATGCCAGCAGACAATTCATTGTCAGAGATACTCGATCTAACCTGAACATTGAACAAAATAAAAATAAATTTTTAATAATCTTTAGGAAATAGAGTGCAAGCAGCACACAAATGCAGAACATTCTTGTCTAAACACCGATGAGCCCGAGCGTCGTTCGAATAAACAGTAAAAAGAACAAAAGTAAAAGATAAGGAGACTATCGTTTGACAATCTTTCGTCGCGCTGCTTGTGAAGAAACATTTGAAAACAGTTTGAGATATTGATACTGCGATCCAGTTGTGAGAAAACAAAGCGTGATGGAGAAGCATCAAAGCAGTCGAGAGGTTTTATGAAGATGCAGAAGCGGTCAACGGAATGCTTGAGCTGTGATCTTCACGAAAGCGAGAGTTGAAGAATAACTGACGAATCTGGAAATCCGATCAGTTTGGGGTTTTTAAGATAAAAAACCTTGGGAAAAAGAAGCAGCATGAGAATAGTGAAGAGAATTTGTTTGAGTTGTGTGGCTATCGCAAAGAGAATTCTGAAAATATAGAGTCAATTTTTAATTTAAATATTCTCATTAAATGGCTTGCTACAATATTTTCCGTAGAACAACGTTGGTTTGAAAACTATACTCACATAAACAAATATTGTTGCATATATTGTTGCAAGTTCATGCCCTTACTAGAAGTATACTGATGATAGAAGATGATACAATTGCATGTGATATTGGCTTAACAAAATATATGAGTTTTAAATAAATGCAAAATAATGAAGATTCGAAACCTGAGCAAAGCAAGAAAGATGAGAAGGCAGTCCGTGTAACAGATGAGGAAATTTCCCTTCTAAACTCTACCTGAATCGAGTTATTTTTTAACGCATAAAAACAAAGTACCTTAATCAGTTTCAAATAGAGAATGGTGGATAAATAAGATATCAAGGTGAGGCAAGTCGCGACAAAGTTGGTGCAGTACTGAATAAGCGATAGAGTGCAAATAATTTTTTTTTCAAACTCGTATCGTAACTTACTGTGATACGGTCCCAGACATGCACAAATGGCCAAGTCAAGGGAGAGAGGAGTGTGGGCAGAAGCCAAGCTACTGAAACTGCCACAATCACGCGGTAGACAGTAAAATTCTGTAACATATTTTTAGAAAAAAACGATATTCGTAAAATCACAGTTCTATACTGCAACGGTCGGCATACGGAGGCGAATCGTATCACGGAGTGAACGAAGTCGAGAAGTGAAATCGATATCCAAAGAGCCGTAGACTAAATCAACACGAATTTGGAAACAATAATATTATATTCAATAACCAATGCATAGAGACACACGTCAACCTGCAAACGATCGGTTTTATGATAGAAGTGATAAAAATCTCACCAGCTCCGCGAGTGCATCTTTATTTGGACGTAACTGAAACATGATTGAGATGCGCAGTAGAAGGAACATACCCAGCCAAGATAAATCAATACTACGTGGAAAAGTCCAACTATCAACTCCAACAAGTGGCACATAACTGAATGTAGCAAATTAGTTTGACAGGGAAACAATCCCAATTACCAATATTTAGAAGCATAATACGCAATATTTGTGGAATCTTGTCTTTTGATTTGTGTATGACTTGCACTAATCTGAAAAAATAACACTCCACACACTGACACATCAACTGATGTTTACCTCACTTGGGCGAGCATCGATACAAGTAGAGGAAAGTATAGAATATATTTGACTATTCTTAATTCGAGGGGAAATCGAGCTTCGTAACTCATCAAGCAGTCTGCGTAGAATCCTGGTTTTTCTTGAAAGCATGAATTGTTATTTAATGGAGTGAATAAGAAAGAGTAGAAAAATAAGTAGAGAGACTATGCGTCACCCAACCTCTGAAATTGAAAAGGGACAAAAAAAGAGCAGAGCTGGAGGAACAAAACCTAACAAAGGAAATAGATGCGGAAATTAAGCCTGCACAGTTCACTATTGGAACGCAAGGGTCTCGAATCTATCTGAGCAACGTAATTCGACTAAACAATTTTCCAGGTCGATTTCGGAGTGAAAAGAATGCCCGCATCGCCTGTTTGAACGAGGGTAATGGAAATTCGTAATCCTTCACCCTCTTTCGACGCTAAAAGTCGAAGCGAAACCGATTGCTATCTCTCGATCGCATTGTGAAAAAACGTAACGAGAATTCGGTTACGTTTTTTACTCTTCTTCCTCACAAGGATGAATGGTTGAGATCGAATCGATATTTCGTACAAAAAATTATCCGGAACTCATGAAGCACATCTAAACAGCGGTTGTCAGAGCGTAATTCGAATAAACAGTTAGTTAAATTGACGTATGAGCAGAAACGTTTTGCAACGATGGACTTTACCATCTTCCGCAAGTTACGAAAAAGACAGAGTGATTAAAATTTGTGCGCATCGAATCTTGAAAATTTATTAAAAACGAGTTGATATTTCAAGATGTGTCGTAGATAAGCATGGCACACTGTGAGATATGTAGAGGAATATTTCAAGAAGATGTTGTAGTGGTCAACGGAATGCTCGAGCTGAGATCTTCATGTGAGCGAGAGTTGACAAATAGCTGCCGTATCTGAGAATGCTAATTTTACGAATTGTGCTCAAAACATTAATTAACCAACCTTCGGAAAGAGAATAAGTAGAAGAGCCGGGAACGACATCTCCCGCAATATTGTTGACAAATAGAAGAGAACGCTGCAAAGTAACTATTTCCTCGTTTACCATCATTTATTAGCTTACTCGTAAAAATGAAACTCCTCCTCAGATGCTGTATCTATAATTCTATACATCGTGAAGATGAGGCAGCATACTAATAGATCAGCTGAAAAGACTTAGTTGTTATGGAGTAGAGAATTTACATACTGACCTGCACAGATGATGAAAGAATTGAGAGCTGTACGCGTTACTGATTGTGGAATAGCCCTCCGAAATTCAGTCTGACGATTTTTCTTTAGTGGTCTTTCCATTGAAACAAACCTTTACAAGTTTCAAATAGCTGAGGGTGCACATGTATGTCAATACTGTTAAAATTATTGCAACGAAAGATATTGCATGCTGAGATTTCGTTGTTTTTAACGCAGTTGTGTGACAACTTACTATTAATATCAGGGGTTCCCAACTGCAAATATATCCTGAACCCAAAACTCCTGAGAATAACCAGACGAGTGTAACACAAAACGCCACTCGAGACGGTCGGAACGTCTGAAATTTGATTCAATATTGAAATACATATCTACTTAAAATTTGAGGCGCTTCTTCCCGGACAATGCAGTAGGGTTGCGGATAGGAGATGGGTATCGGTATTACGGCGCCTTTCTTCCTTTCTTCTCTCTCATGTTGCGGATCCGCGAGGGGAGATAAGGGAATGAGACTGGACAGCGGATCCGCTGATCATTTGCATCTTCCTCCCTCTCCTCTCACGGATCCGCGAAATGAGAAGAAGGAAGGGGAGGAGAGTGACGTAATACCGATACCGAACTCGCATCCCTACAAAGCAGTAACAATGAAATGAGTTATAAAGATTCTCCTAAATAAAATAGGTTTCCGCAAGCTTGGTGATCGGGGATGGAGGAGTGATCAATTATTCAATCTAAAAATTTAGAAAAATCTGTTCACATTTCTGTACTGTAGAGGCCAACAAATAGAGCATAACCGAATGACGGAATGGAGAAAATCGAGAAGACAATTAGCTGTCCATGGTGAATTTCTCTGAAATTTTGGGAATCTGGAAGAACAAAGACGAATCCCTACAGTCAAAGCAAGAAACTTGCAGGGGAGATGAACAAAAAACAACAACAACAACAAAACGCGCGAACAAAAAGCTAATGACAAGAGCGGCAGACGAGCATCATTTTTCACTCTCTTCATTTTGAACACTATCTCGTTCTTCTCTCACAATCTCTAGGCTTGATATGTATTTGCATCAGCATACAAGGACAGCCCTTGAATACGTGCCTAGTACGCTTGCGCAAATTTCGGCACTCTTTCTTTAAGAAACTCTAGTGTGCAATTTCATCAGAACTTCGCACCATCGCACGAATCAGGTTGTCGATCTGAAAAGGCAAAATCACAGTTGTTGTGACCTTGAAACATTACTTACGGGTTTGTATTCTTCCGCATACCGAATCTGAAATATCACTTCCAATATAAATTTCAGAAATGTATGTCACCCGTATTAATCTTAATATCAAAATGATAACTTACGTCGATAAATATCGTTACAGTTGTGTACAATACATCCGAGAATAATTGGATGGAATGCGATACAGCTGAAGATTTTAACTGTTATCCATTCATTACAGTGAAAAATACCGATGTGAAGGATCATGATTCGTAAAATCGTCGGAATCTTTTGATTACTTTGATAGATGACATGAATGATTCTGCAACAGAAACTTGATTGAAAACTTCTGTACATACCTTGAATCTATCAAGAATACGATAGCTTGCAGCGCGGTGAGAGGATATTCAAATTTATAAAAGACCCCCGTGCGTGTTGTTGAATTCATGTCAAACGATCCTAAATATCGAATAAACACAATCTAATTATCGCATGAACACTATCGGACAGACGAACAGCATCAAAGCAAACGCAACATTTTGGGTGCGACTATAGCCAAATGTTTGACAGGACGCTTGCTGTCATTCACATCCGGTTCTTAAAATTAGTTTCCAAACAAATGAGAGCACCTAAGGATTGAACAACGGAGAATGTAATATAGGGTAAAACATAACAGCAATAAAATAGTTCGAAAATTGTGTCAAAATGGTGATACACTCAGTTCCGAATGATGCGCTTTCTAATCTAAACAACGATCGAAAAGCGCAGCAATTCGCCTAAACAGATAGGGAAATCAAACCACGAGTGGGAATGTAAGTAGGTGTGGAGATGAAAAACGTTTGTTAGGTACGGGTAATGGAAACTCGTTACACTTCACGCTATCTGATCTCTGGCGAGTGAAAGAGCAAGCAAAACCAATCGCTATCTCTCGATCGCATGATCAAAAAAGAAACGAGAATCGGTTACATCTTTTACTCTTTTCTAAGTACAAATGATCGAGATTTTACCAAGATTTTGATTTTCAAACTATTCGGAATGGAAAACAAAGTCATCAAAATAATTTCAGATGCTTGAACTAGAACGAGAGAGGATGCGGCACATCATTCGATCCATTCCGAAGAGGTGAGATTCAATGAAAATAATGTCTGAATAGCGCTATGGAACTTGTCGACTACTAAAAAGTTTATGCAAAGAAGATTAAAGTCATCTAACTGATCTGAGCAGGTCGGTCCTCTCCTCCCGCCACAACACTCGGCCCGGCCTCATCGATAGGCAGCGGAAACTGACGGTCAATGGGCCTTGCAATGGGGTGAGCAAATTTGTATTTCGCGAACTTTGAAATGCTTTTCACGTAAGCTTCTACAGCTATTCAAGCAAAGTCGTTTCGATTCGTGTCTTGTCTTCACGATAATCTCAAGAAATCTAAATTGTTCGCAGCCCGATCGCCCCATCATCAATCGCTTCTCCACTCGTCGCAAGGACGGCGGAAGGCACTCCTTCTACCACAAGAACAAACTAAGGAAGCTACCTCACCAACCGCTGTCCGTGCAGAATTCTGATGGTGACTAATACTGATTTTATGTCCCTTAAAATTGAGTGAATCTTTCCTCGAGATTCTCATAATTCTGAAGATACGATGATGTTTCAACCATTTTGTTTCAACGGACGTGATAATTGGAAAATTGAATGCCGACTGCTCAAGTAATCAATTATATTCGTGAAGAGTATGTTATAGAATAGCTGCAAAACGCATCCGATCTTTTGCGGAAATTGAAGATGAAATATTAGAGTTTTTCCAGCCACTCCGCTGGAGAAGGAGCACTTCCACAGGGACGCGATCGGGTGGAGGCTGTACCATTTCATGCTCGATCAGGTATTGTGTACTTCACTACTTCCTCACCCCTTCCATTTTGAGATTACCATACGCTGGTTTTAGTCGATTATGGGTTTGAATTAGACACTTTCCATCATCTTCAATGCCGACTCGATACTAGTATCTTTCCAGAACTCTCACTACGATCCGTTCCTGCTCGAGGGCAATTCGATCTCTGCCATTGACAAGGTAAGTAACTAATTAGTTATTGTTGATTAATTTACTATTTAAGGTCTGCCGAGTCGCCCTGCCGCTGATCTTCGGAGCAGTCGTCTTGATCTACTATCAAATCTACGTCGGGACGCCCTTCGATTTCCATTTCGAGGACCCGAGAGGACCGAGATTGCTGTAGAAAACTGTAGAATACAATTCATATGCCCGACTATGGTACCCTGAGTGTGATAAATTCCTTGCACGAAAACTATCGAAATACGCTAATCCATCACAAGAAGTGATCAAAGGAAAATTTCGTCAAAAATTTCGAAATTGTTTCTGAGTGTCTTCCTTTGTCAACGCCCGGGAACTGAAGCTCATATCGAAATAACAATGATAAACGCACATCGAAGCATACTACAGTGGAACAGTGCAAACTAAAATTGAAGCTGAAGCCATCACACGTTTGATTCCAACCCGCATGGAATCGGGCAATTAAGTCCATGTCATCGTGAAGATTGGAATACTGCATCTATCAGCTATTGTTCGTTATTATTTCGTATTTCATTTTCCTTTGTTTGTAGTACCACTTTGTAGCATAAATGTTGCGAATCTGCAAAGATCTTGCATTAAATGGTGTCATCTCCGGAAACCGATTTCGAAATCAACCTCGGGACATGCGTACAACCCTCTCACTCGTGTCTTTGCAACGACTCAAGTGATTAGGAGACTATCCAAGAGAGGAATAATCAGTCGAGCGTAATCTTTTCGTACGACGATTTCGGATAGACCACGCAAAACGAAGAGGCGAGAAATTAACGGAGAAACTCTCGTTTCGATACAGCTCTATCAGCTCTCAATATAAGCGAGACGCGCATTGTTGATAGCACGTTACGCACCGGCTCTTATCTCGCGGTCATTGATGCCTTGGTTACCGTACCCTTCTCACTTAAAGGCCTTTTCTATCTTCTACTCAAGCTATTTCAGATGCGTTCGCTCGCATTGCTTCTCGGGCTGCTTGCAACTATCACAGTGGCAACTCCGACGTACGGTTCTTCATTGAATTCGAAATGTTCCTTCTTCTAGTGGATGGAAATAATCGTTACAGCTGCGGCCAGGTCAAAATGAACCCGGTCGCCGTCTCTACGTCTTTCGCCGCGAACCAGACGGGCGAAGCACTGATCGGCGGTAGCAACGCCAAGCCCGGCTCGTGGCCATGGACCGTTTCTATCTGCAAGATGTGTAAGTAAGACGGGTAATATCTCCGGTTTTCGGCCGACCGTCAATCGAACAGAAAACCAAGCGCGAAATTTGAATTATGGGGAGGTGATAGTAGGGTCGAGATTGGATTCTTAGATCCGGAAGTATTCGAAAGCTTTCTTGCAGTGCGAATATCTTTTCACTCTCGACTGTACCAATAATTTCAGCTGGCAGCAAGTGCGATTTCAAGGCGGCCGGCGTGCTTATCGATGCTCGATGGGTACTAACGCTCTGTGAGTCTTCTCTCACTTTTCTCGGTTGAAGTTGGCTTAAGTGCGCCCTTGAAGTTATAGTGGCCCCATTATAAAATAGTGGTCCGTGAGAAATAATGCGATAGTTGCAGATTCTGGTCTTGAGCACAAGTCAGGCGAAAAGATGTCAGAATACCGAATCCAAGCCGGCTCTACTGACAAATCACTGTGAGCTGTTTCAACCCTTAGCTTAACCCTAAAGCCATTCTTCTTCGCAGGGGATCCGGAGGCCAGTCTAGATCCGCGAATAACCTCTACGCGTTCGATTCTGAGAGCGACAAAACACATAAAGATGACATTGCATTCATTGAGGTGAAGAATAGTCAATAAAACGCAGAAGATAATGCTATTTTCAACAGGTGGACCCATTCAACTTCGATAACTACGTCCAACCTATTTGCGTGGCTAACAGCAAGCTCCCTGCGGTAAAATGACTCAATTTCAAGATCATTGAGCAATTAAAAGACCAGTGATAATCATGCATTTATTCTCAGATGCAACAGGGCAATTACGCGTATTTCACAGGATGGGGACACCCTACAAGTATGTGCATGTTGCCAGATATTTTGGAATTTTTGCCGTTCTGTGCCAGGCCCCGCCCCTCCAGGTATAGAGGGGCGGGGCGAACATGAGAGCTTATGGTCAAACCTAAGCAACCTAAGCCTTAGTCTAAGCCTAAGCAACCTAAACAGCATAAACATATTTGTCTAAAGATCCGCCTTACCCCCGATCAAGGGGAAGAGTCGAGGGGGCGGATTCTGGCACGGAACAGCAAAAGAGCCGATATTTTTTAAAGTAAACGATTCTTTTTCAGACGGGTGGTTCGAGACTATCAGTGAGTACCTTCAGTACGCAAAGTTGTACATCGCAGGAGATAACTACTGTTATGATCGGTACTCGGGATACAATGTGAGTAAGAATGTATTTTCGTGAATAATCAGCGATAATTTACATATAATTATTATTTTGTAATAATATTCTTTTTCAGTCCAGCGCCATGATTTGTGCCGGCGGAAACGGGGGAGCGACTACGTGCAACGTAATCAATTACAAGGATTATTTATGATCATTCATTTTGTACATCAAATATATATGATACCACATTGGTAATATTCATCAAATATTTACCCATATTATGCTTCTCATTTTTTCTCTCGTTTTAGTACGATAACGGCGGGCCATTGATGCAGAAGAAGGATGGGACTTGGTATCTGTACGGCATTTCAGTGACTCGCGATTACAACGGAAGCGGCTGTAAATATGCGAGTAAGCGATTCAATTTCATGTACGCCTTCCACTTCAATTAGATAATTTTGTGTGGAAAGTAGCCAGCAATTGTGTGTATAAAATAATTAATATTGAACAGCAACGCTGCTTTCCAGCCGAATTCATCAACGTCCCCTTCTACTGCGGCTACGTCAAGGGTACTACGGGTGTTGACTGCATCGATTGAGTTGGTCTTGCAATGGTTTGATAAAGAAGTCTACCAATCAACATGTGCTTGCAACAACAGTTCAATCAAAGTTGCCCGAAAACCAAAACAATCTGTCATTTCGAACACTTTGAATTTCTTTCATTTTCCTTCTGGAATTCGATCCGTTTATTACTCCTCGACCCTGTACTCGGAACACACTACATTAAACAACACAACACACACTCAGTCGTCGCTAATACTGGCAAGAATAGCAGAGAGAGACCGTCGATCAATATTATTAGGGGAGAGTGAGCGGGGCTGGGGAAGGGGGCGGAGCTTGGAAATGGCGGAGCCTCAATATCCGTCCGGATGCATGTGCACGGGGCTGCGCTTGTCGCTGTTCGCGTAGATGTACCTGGAGAGGAGAAAGATCAAAGATCAACAATGGTCATCGATTTGGTACGATTCCGATACCTATGATGATACTGATATCAATCAAAGATCAACGATCAACAATCTCACCGAGTCTTGACCTAAGCCCGCACCAACCTACTCTGTGTCAGGGATGAGACATCTAGATTCAGAGATCAAAGATCAGAAATTCGCCTCACCCCGTCTTCTCATCCACAAACAGCGCATGCGTCACCGCCGGCATATTCTGTTCCAATCGCAGATCGTGGCCCATCGCCCGGAGACCGGTGAGGATGTGCTGAAAATACAATAATTTGCTTACATTTATCTGACTGAACTTCTAATATGTTTCAGCATATTGTGAAGTGGACGCTAGAGGCAAGCAAAGACAATTTCGCGTAAGATTTGGATTGAACGAAAGTATTTTTAGATAGTTCCTACCTCGGGCACGTCGCTCTCGTACTGCACCCACGCCGGCGACATCTGGTTGAAGAGTTGGGGAGCGTCGATTGCTTCCTGCGAATGATTATTGTTCAAAACTTCCGAACATATGCATTAAATCATCATAACCTTTGGTGCTAGCAAAAGAACCAAGACAGACTTTACTTTTTTATCTCTTTGAGTTTCTTTCGAAAATCGCGAATGAAAAGAGAGAACCTTGATCGTCTGGTTGAAAAGCAGCGAGCGCACGACTACAGAGGCGATGCCCTGTAAGGGATTGATTAGAAATTGATGCATACCCCATTTCGAAATCTTTATTCGTCCTCGCATTACAAAAGTTGTGCGTGATGCCCTGCATTAGGAATGCTTCGAGTTTGGAAATTATGATCCCAGATGATTGCTCACGAATGTCTAACGCTTCAATGTTGTACATGACAATCTGTTAGCAATAGGTTACAGTAACCAAGAGATCCCACCTGGATGATCTTCGAGCCGCCGGTCGTGCCGATCACGACGCGCACCTGAGCGATTATTGATTATTGATTATCAAAAAGGAACATTTTCAAGATACAATATCTACCAGAATTTAGTACGCCTTGCCTAATAATCATCATGTTTGTTGATTTTTGTGCTCTTAGCCTCATTAGAAACACTACTCATTTAAAAAATTCACATACTGCCTTCTACCCCTATCCTTAGGACCGCGGTTGAGCTATACCTGATGATCCGTTTCATTGTAGATGATGGTCGGACTCATCGAGCTCATCGGCGTCTTGCCCGGTTTGATGTAGTTCTCGGGCGCGGCCGCCAGGCCGAACTGGTTATGCGTACCCTGAACAGCGAATTGAGTTCGAAGGCATTCTTGAAGGCCGAAATAAGGCGCTCATGCTAACTTATCGTGCAATCCCAATTATACACTAAGGCTTAGTCCCTGTCTATGTTCTCGGGTGCGGCCGCAAGCCCGAACTGGTTCTTCGTACCCTGAATACCGTATTTTGGCTACAGTATCCATGTTATCGATCATATCGTAACTATAGTCAAGGAACTCTGGATACTGCATTTGTTCAGGGTAACGGTATGTACCGTCTCCAACATTCACACATTGACCTACCGGCACTCCAAAATCGTCCATCTCGTTGTTCCAGATGATGCCGAGGCTGGACGCCGTCATCGAGCCGAGCCTGAGAGATGGATCAATTATCGATTATTCGAAGGCTACCGTATCCCTGCTCTTCCCTCATAATCAAAACTACAGTAGAAACATTCCAATTCGACAAGTTGAAAGTGCTGTAATCGAAGTTACCTTATCCTGACCACCGTATCCTACCGTACCACAGATGCTAGTTCACTACCGTACTCCTACCGTACTCCTTGAATACCGTATTCTCACCACAGATTGATCGTCGAAGTCACCGCCACGGCGTTGCCCTGCTCGTCGATGACGGAGACGTGCGACGTGCCGTGGTCTTCTTTCTGGAAGGGAGATCAAAGATCAGAGATTAGAGTTCAAGTATGACGTCATCAATCAGCTAGATTTGCCTTCTCGTCAGAACCTGGTCACCTTCTGGAAGGGAGATCAAAGATCAAAGATCAACTATGACGACATCGAGTCCAATGGTCATTTTTGCTATTAATTGCTATTGGAATGCTATCTTTGATTGATGAGAAAAAGCCCAATCCTGACCGTGAAGTCTCTCATCTCGTAGTACTCATCGGCCTGCGGGCCCTCGTCCTTGATCTTGGCAGCGTAGATCTTAATTAGTATTAATTAGTTAATTAATTAAGCAATTAAGTAATTAACTAACTAACCTTAGCCGCATCCGGGTCCGTCAGGTCCTTGATCGTCTGTGCGATGGCGCCGCGGTACTCGGGGTACTTGGGATCGCCCAGTCTGTTCCTGGAAGAAGAAAACCATCAGTTTCATAGTGTGCTCATTGACTCAGCTCTTTATTCTAGAAACAATATTGGAAACATTCTTCATGAAATTGCATTTAGAACACAAACAAGATTTCGCGTTTTGCCAGAAAGGACGGTTTTGCATCACAAATCAAAAAATTTTAATCTCGTCTGAAAGACTGAAAGAAATGGAGTCCGAAATTAGAAACGAACCTCTTAGCGTATGCGAACTTCTCAGCCTCGATGAGTCGATGGTAGAAGAGGACGGTCTCGAGGTCCTCCCTGCGACGAGGAGCCGGGTAGAGTTCTGGAATTGATCAAAGTAATTTCTAAATTCGAAATACAGCACTCAATTTCAGACATGTGGTGCAAGAATAGAAATAATGCACTGCACTGGCAAAATTCTTGCTAAAGGATGACGTAATAGTCTGTCACTCACCAGCCATAATCCTCACAATCAGCTGCGTGACGATCCAGCTGGAGGGCGGCGCGGGACCGCACTGTGAAGATTGGGAGATTAGAGATTAAAGATCAAGCAACTTCCACACAACCTAATCTGAGTGCGTATAGTGTGCCTGCTAAAACTTTTGTCATTGTTGTATTTCACAGCGAAACATTCAGTTATCAAACAGGTAGATCATCTGGAGTTTTGACGCCAACGTGAAACACATTGGATACATCTTCAGAAAGTTTTGAAATTCTCCGAGATTACCAAAAGCAAATAATTAAAATACCACTCCCCACACCGGCGTGATACTATCCGTGATCGAAGACGGCACGCCGTTACTATGCATTTTATCAAAATCAGATCAAAGATCAATGTTTAAACGAATAAAGATCAAAGATCAACCTGCGTGATGCTCTCCGTAATCGAAGAGGAGACGCCGTTGTCGACGATGGGCTCGTAGTCGTCGAGGTCTTCGAGGCTCAAGTACCCGCCTGGATACGGTAGGGTTGCGGTAAGATGATGACTGATAGTTGACTGATGGACTAGGGGGTACAGTAAGAGCTCAGGTACCCGCCTGGAAGAGGGGAAGGTTACGGTAAGATCATGATCGAGAACTGATTTATTTATTAGTTAGTACAGTTCAAGCTCATGTAGCGATGAGAAGGGTAAGGATACGGTAAGATGACGATCGACAACTGATTGAATGATTGATACAGTAAAGTATGCCCAGAGCCTTTCGGAAAGATCAGAGGTTAAAGATCAAAGATCAAAAACCACCCACCTCCCTCCTGTATCTCCTTGACCATCGTCGCCGCCAGTTCGCCCGTGTAGAAGGTGGTTGCGGGGTCTTCGGACGAGGCCAGGACCTGAAAATATTTTTTAATGAACAAAGCAAGAATTCGTGCTGAAAGAACAGGAAGTTGTGAGTGTTAAAATATGTTTCAGAGGTTCCATACATAGTTGATTTTCGTAGCAGATCAATTATGACCTTGCTTTCGACCAAGCAAATCACTTCCTCATGTTCGCCAGCTTCTAGTCTTTTTTCTAGGACTATTCCAGCACTAGCACCATCTACGACTTTCATACCCTCCTCATCTAGCATGCAGTGTCTTGGCCAACTTGGGCCTGTGCATGGTCTCGCCCTCCTTGCAGAATTGATTCGTTTTCCCCCCTAACAACAAGCTACCCCCCATCAAACCTGATTCTGGTCCTTCATTCTATGTACTACTAGTCGAGCATGAAATTTTCTCCTCTAACCTGCAGTGTCTTGGCCAGCTTCGGCCTGTGCATGTTCTCGCCCTCCTTGTAGAATCGAGACCCCTAACAACTCACTCCCCTATCTTCATCGGGTTGAAATCCATCTACGGATCGAAACATCTCCGATCAAGACTTTTCTGCACTCAACATTCACCAAAAACGGGACACACCTTCAGTGTCTTGGCCAGCTTCGGTCGATGCATGGTCTCGCCCTCCTTGTAGAAGCGAGACGCCTTTACTTGTCTCCTAACCACTACCCAATGCCTCTTCAGGGAAAAAATGCCCTAGCGTGGCAGTAGTGTACCAGTAGTGATTCTCACCTGTAGTGTCTTTGCCAGCTTTGGTCGATGCATGGTCTCGCCCTCCTTGTAGAATCGGTTCGTTGCCGGGTTCGTGAACATCTCCCGCATTTCGTTGTTCTTGTTCTAAAATTTGATCATTGATCTGTGATCTTTGATCTTTCCGACATCCTACGATACTACACTATTATTTCGCAAATGTTACAAAGCAAAGTTCAAGACTTCTTGGGTAAATAAGTGAAATGGAAAAATTGAATGAACTCACAATATGGGCCGTCTTGTTGACGAGGATGCGCGCGAGGTACTCGCTCACCGGGATGCCATCGCTGCAAATGAGAATTTGTGAAAAATGTAGCAAAATTGAAGCTTTTTTCTCGAAAAGGGGCCCTCACCGAGAACACGCATTGATCATGCTGACAAACATGTTGCTTTAGCTCTACTGGATTCTACTGCACCCATGTAACCATAATTGGGTGATTAATTCTCGGAAGGCTCACACTGGATAGTAGTAAGACAATTGACAGTAATCGCTCACCGACACAACTTGATCGTCGGCTCCAGCAACTCGGACCACGTGACTTTCCCACTGCCAAAGTCGGTGAACGCGCGCCAGAAGCCCTTGATCTCGCCAGGAACGCCGATCGATTTCCAGCCTTGAAATAATTACACTGAACCCAATTCTAGGTTTCATAATAATGTGATTGGACAACAGACTGCTAATGAATTTTGAAGCCAGAATGCTGTGAAACATAATCCCTTTGATGTACTATAATATCAATGAGATTCATTCATTCATTTTTGTTGTTGATTGTTTAGGCATGCAGACTCCTATGTCCATTGCTTTTTAATGTTGGAGTCGGGTTACAGTGACGCTGTGAAACATAGGCAAAACGCATGTGAGTCGAAATCTATGAAATCGCTGTAATCCAACTTTAGCCCGATCACTCACCGAGCCAGGTGTGGTCGGGGAACTTCTGGTAGTCCTCCACGTCCACGTTGCCCGGTGCCGTTTCTCTGCAAAGATCAGCACAATTATTCCAACCCGCACCGCTTATTTCTTTTTTTCACTCGCATCCTTTCTTTTTTCTTTAACTTCCCGCTTTTTCAAATAACAGGCAAAATTTGCTTTTCATTGTAGTTCGCATCGTTTGGAAATTCCCGACAAGGCCCATGGCTCGGCTATCCTAGAACGTCTCTAGGGGTAATTTGAGCACCGTTCACTTGGGGGGGGGGGAGCAACAACAAAAGAACTCTTCAAGTGGAACTCCATCGTCTCTGGTTACGCACACACATTCTTCTGATGTTTCCGCAGGCTCATTTGGCTATGAGCGAGCATTATTGGAGGAAGCAACAATATTAATCAGTTATCAATCGATAATCCATGATTACTGTAGTCATTTTCCTACCGTACCTCGCATTGATCGTCGTGCAGACGCCCTTTTCCTTCTGGTAGAACTGCATGAAGAAGCCGCCGCCGATGCCTGGAGGAGATCGATAATCGATTAGCGTACGGTAGCAGAAGGTTACGGTCGAAAATCGATAACTGACTAATCACAAACTGGCTAATTGGATACGGTATCAATCGATAACTGATCGATATCTCACCGGACGATTGCGGATTGGTGACTCCCACGCAGAGAAGCGTCGCGATCGCCGCGTCCACCGCGTTGCCGCCGCGCGTGAGGATGGAGCTGCAAGATTATTTTAGTTGGATACGGTACTACGGCATTTATTGATTAGTTCATCCACTCATCGCACCCCGATGAGGGTACCGCTGAAGGTAGGGTGCAGTAGAGTGCGCAGAAGCATGATTGCACATAACAATCGCTTGGAAAACTCTCTCTCTCTCCTTGATCTGGTCAACTACCAAGAAACAGCTTCGTAGATGCACTAGTTTTTGATTTCTTCAGACAAAAATCAAGATGCTCACCGTCCGATCTCGCTGCATATCCCGTGATCCGACGCGACTGCGGCCTTCCGGAACTTGCCCAGCATCGTGTGCGAGTGGTGGTGACCGGGTGACGGCTGAAATGTAGGACTAGCTGATCACCATCACCTTTCCTGCCTTCAACTTTGTACTACTGCTGAAGGCTTTTGCTCTACGCCGAATCGCGGTCTGACGAAGCAACGATCGAACCTGCTTCTTCCCCTCCGGATGCGGCAGAGGCCGAGAGGAGGGAGGAGGGAGACGGGAGGAGGTTGGGGGCAGAATAGAAGATGAATTTGCAACCTTCCTATTGCCCTCCGGTTCCGGCTGCGAAGGAGGCGAGGAAGGAGATGGAGGATTAGGAGGCGGGAAGAAGTTGGGCGCCGCGTTCTCGAAGGTGACTGTGAAGGAGGGCGCGGCTGTAGGGGAGAGGTGCGGCTGGAAAGCGGATTTGTGCTACCAAGAGAGAGAGTTCAGGCAGCCCTCATCCCCTTCATCAGACCTCTTGACAGATGTTCTATGCAAAATATCACTATGTCACATTCAACTTTTTTTTCAATCAACACGTGCCATGCTCCTGGGCGAGAATACGTAGAGGATGAAGGCGGACAGGGTGATGAAGATTCCTCATCCAACTCACCATTACCTACCCCGTTTTAGCACTAAAACCCCCTATATTTTGTATCCCAACTCCAAACTCTTTCCTAACAAACCCTTACTCCTAGTTCTTACCATGCTCCTGGGAGAGAACACATAGAGGATGAAGGCGGACAGCGTGATGAAGATGATCACCGACTGGATCACCATCACGATGTACGGCATGTCCGTGCTGAAAGTGAAAGATTTGCGTAAATCAATCTAACTCAATGTCCTATTCTACCCAAATTTTCCCTATGCCTAGCCGCGTTACACTTATGCGCCTTCCTAATGAAAATCGTGATGAACACCGACTGGATCACCATCACGATGTACGGCATGTCTGTGCTGCAAGGTTTTCAATTGAATTTGTCCCTAGAAAAGTACTCGCAAAGCGATTTGCGCAACCACAGTTTTCCCTTCAACTCTGAATAGTTGATCTAGCCGTTACTACTGTTAGTGATGGATCACCGACTGGATCACCATCACGATGTACGGCATGTCCGTGCTGAAAGTGAAAGATTTGCATTAAGCTATCTAACTCAATGTCTTATTCTACCCTATGTTGCTCGATTAGCCTAGCCGTGTTACACTTAGGATCTAGCCGTTCACCGACTGGATCACCATCATGATGTACGGCATGTCCGTGCTCAAACACAACTTTAACAGTGATCTACTTCCTGAGCCATAGGTACATTCTGTAAGAAACCATAAGTGGAATATCATATCGAAGGACTATGCAGATATTTGCATTTACTTGGCCTAGTTTCAATTTCCGAGCGCAAAAATGCATACTTGCGGTAAACTTAGCCTCATGACATTAGTAAGAAACATGCGCACCGCTGCTTCTCCATGACGATGAGCCACGGCGGAAATGAGCGCTTTGAGCAGCAGTGAACGCTTTTTGTATGCTTGCGAGAAGCCTTCTTAACAGTCAAAATACTGTTAGTCAAAGCGCGCGCAAAACGGAAGTCAAAACGCTTTGCATTTCGCGCTCCTTGCAAGATAGCGTCATCGGATTTTTAAGACAGGGGGAACGCACTTGACAGATTCTAACAAGCTGATTGTAAGAAGAATAAAAGGTACGTCTCCAAAGTCTCAAGCAAAGCAGTGAGAGGCAATCGTTGAACTGGAAGTGCGTTGATAGTGGAAGCGGAAATGTTCTCTGGTCGCGATTGCCTTTTTATATTGACAACAAAGAACAATCGGAATCTCATCAAAATGCAAATGAATTCAGGTGAATCATCTGCGGTGCATCATGAATGACGTTCAGTTAACTTTACTCATCCTCGTCTCCCTCAACTGATATTCCTCCCGTCCCCTACATCCCTAGTTCCACTGGCTCGGGAACAGATTGACTGGACCAAATGCAGGGCTAATGTAAAGAAATCCTTTTCCGATTTGACGTAATCATCCTACAATGCTTCCAACCAACAAAAAATTGTTCAGCTTGCTGTTGAATATCAATACTAACTTCCTCAACGGCGATTCCTCTCCACCCCTCTCCATGCCATTCCTGTATCCCTTGTCCGAGGTGGGCAGGGGCGGCCGAGAGACGGCGATGGAGAAGACGCCATCCGGCGGGTGGAGGGAGGCTGCGAATCGTAATTAATTTTTTTTTCCTGATATCAGAAGTAGGCAATAGACATGGCAAGCCTTCGAGTGGGTGAAGAAAGGCTAAACTATTTCTAAAAGACCCTTGATTTTGAACCACTCGGTTACTCTATCACATCTGCATGTTATGTTTCACGCGCATCATTAGAGCTGATTCGAATAACGTTTTCAGTTTTGGAGTTATGTACCAGAGAGAAAAAAATCCAATACTTTGCCTTTGTAGTAAGTGTAGTTCCACTCCAAAATGCAACGATACCACTAGCATTTCAACTCCATACCAGCTCCTCTCTCATCTAAATGTCTCTACACTACTGTACCGCTAATAGTCCCAGTAGTAAATCAAGAATTAATTATTACCAATAACTGATATCAATTACTCGAGTACAACTCACATTTCGGTTTCATCCCTTTTCCTCCTCCTCTCAGCTACAGTGTCTATACTACTCAACCACTAATTACTTTGAAGAGGCAACTAATACTCATGAATACAAAGTGATTACTTTCTAATTACTCACTTTTTGGTTTCATCTCTTCTCCTCTTCTCTTCTCAGCTACAGTGTTTTCTTTCGCCAATCGATCGACGTGCCTTCATGGAAGAGGTGTGATGAGGGGATGAACCGGATTCGGGGGAGAGTCAGCGGAGGGGCAGTCAGGGACTAGCGGGAGGGAGACGAACGGGGGAAGACGGGATCTCCAGTGATAGAGAGACAAGGATAAGCACAGGGTGCTATCCCGAAAGGGGGCAATGTTTGGGTGTGAGAAGAGCGGTAGTCTAACACAAAGGAGAAGCGCGCCAGGGGCGAGTCAAGTACCCGTAGAGGGGGCAGGCTCCTCAGGTTGCCCAATCCCTAAGAGGTTAGGGAGGCGAGACAGGACAGAAAGCGAAGAGACAGAGCTTCTTTCCTGGTGGGCAATGGCAAAAAGCGAGGCGAACTCACCACTCGAGACGCGCGGCGGAGGGCGGAATGAGGTGGGCGAGTGAGGGAGATTTTGATAATTGAGGGATATTAACAATGGAAGGAAACAGGGAAATGCAGATTCCTTTGTTGTTCCGAAGTAGAGAAGGGGCTGTTTACTGCGATATTGATGGCTGGATTATCGGTAACATTCCGTGATTCCGCTTTGCAGATTATGCAAATGGACGAGAGAGTGGAGTGTCACGGGTTCCGCTTCGGTGCGAGAATCGGAAGAAGTTAGAAGAATGATCCCGAGCAAGCTAAATGTACGAAGTAATTCGCATGAATCATTTGTTGTGAAAATATTCAACAATTCAAGCACAGTCTAGCGCATCAAACACATGCCTTGCTATTGCTGACAACTCCTCATTTAAAATTCTTTGATACGTCAAATGAATACACACGATCAGCTAGCCATCTGTACTATCCCCGCCCTCTTCCAAGTGTTTTGACCCTGCCCAGTCATCGTTTGTGTGCGCGCAAGTTTGCCCCTCCTGAGAAGGCGATGAATAGGCGAGTAGGGGTTATTTGAGATGAAAGAAGCTAAGTTGGTCGCTCCCGCACATGACTATTCACTACGATCGTTGCGTAAGTGGAATATGCCACACTCTGAATTCAAGAAACGAAGGATGGACAGGGGTCGCGGCGGTTGCGTGGTAGCCGCCGCACTGCCCCATCGATTGTGGACAATAGGGTTGGCAATTTGTGTCCAATGGATGGTCTGAGACTTTTATGGTCCGAGATTTGTTCGGACCATGTATGGTCTCAGACCATATATGGTCCGAGATTTTCGGACCATACATGGTCTCAGACACTGTATGGTCTGAACATTAAAAATGCCAAACAAAGTTAGTTGATTCGAGGTGTCGATTTTATCTGCTTCTCTGTCTGTGACTACTGTCTACTCTCATGAGTTTCCATGCTATGGGAACTCGTCATGCTCAATTTAGTCGATTGGATGTGCTCCTTCGGCTATTCTAGTGACTGAATTAAGGATTAGACTATGCTGCAGGCTAAGATGAGGACTATTCTTTTTCTAAACATTCCTAGCTGCCAAAATACAGAACATGAGGTGGTTAGCTCGATAAAATCGTCAAGCTTTAACGAGCGAATTAGCCTTCAAACGTGGAAATGTATGATCAATGATTACCAATGAAACGTGATTGGGTTTTAATTATCAATTTTGAACTGTTTGGAGCTCTAAGGCACGTCCGCAAAGTTTCGGACCATACATGGTCTGAAAATTTTTCTCCTCTCCTATTCTCAGACCATTCATTGTCCAATGGAACAGAGAGAATGATCCTCTCAGACTCATTCCTGTCTTTGCGCGCGCGGGTGGAGCGGTTCATTGAGACATAAACTGCCAACCCTAGTGGACAACATCGATTTGAGTTATCACACCCCGTCTAACTCAACTTTAACCAAGCGCACTTCAAAAGATTATGGCTGCACAACAATCGAATTTGTTATCATGTTAATTTTATCACTGCAATAGCAATCATAATGATCCGGTTGTCGATGTTGGCAACGTTGTTGTATAGCCTCTTGAGTTTTTCTGTCGACGGAGGTTATTTGTCCTTGCAGACCCGACTTTCGTTCTCCTCAAAGTAATCTTGATTATTTCTAGCTTTGAATTTCATATTTCTTTTCAAAATTATTGTAATTTCTAGAGAGCAGACAAAAAGGCAGTGGCATAATTAGGACTGCAAGATGTATAAAAATTGAGACAACGCACTTACCTCTTTGTCTTGGCAAAATGCATTTATTGTGACTTTTACATCACGGTTCCTTTTCTCTATTTTCAGCTTTGTATTCCTTCCTTGCTCATCTTCAAATAGATTTGGGGTCCGAGCGTAGATCGGACAACCTAAAAATAATTCGTTTTAACAATTGAGCAATTTATTAGGACGACACAGGCAAAACATCGCTAAAAAAATCGTGAAACTGTGCAATAGAAGGAATGGGCGATACAGGGCCTTGACCGTGCATCATAATAGAGAAGAGACGACATGAATGCTTGTGAATAAAGAATTCTTATCAGTATGCAAGCTCGCTCGTCATGTGATCACGAGGAATGGAAGGACAATAAAGAACTTTTAAAAAAACCAATGTATTGAATAACTTCTCAGCAATCAATTACAAAAGCAAGCAAAATGAAAATAGGGGCAACGAATGATATGAAAAAGAGTTTACAAAGGCGTGTTAGAGAGAATGTTTCTCTCGCTTCGACAGATCTCTCTGTGATTTAGCTGAGTCACTGTTTCTTGTTTGTGCCTGTGCGCCCAATGCATTACTCATTTTACCATCACTGATACTGTCAAGAACTCTTCTTCCACACCTCACCTTCATTTTTGATTCGAAATTAAAACACTCTCTTCCTCGCCCTGTATTAGTACTTCTCTTTCGAACTCTGTTGAATTTCACTTGATTGATGAATTCAACTATTTAGACAAATATTCCCGCATGAGCGATGAAACAGAGGCTCTGAAAGAGCGGATCAAACAGCTAGAAGCTGAGAATAGGCTGCTCAAAAAGGTTAGTTCTAATTGTTTTTTTTCATTTTCAACAAATTTTAAATCATGAGAAACCCGTGTTTTGATTTCAGAACGCTCGTGAAACCCATATTCAATCTGTATCAAGCACACCGAAGGAATTTACGATTGAGCTGACTTATGATAACCGGAATGGTTCATCGGATCCGATCATGGAAAGTTAATCCAAAACAAGTATTTTCTTTGTATTTTTGCGATTTTTCCACTGTTCTCGCAAATGAGAGAATTCGAGGAAAGCATCAGAAAAGTGTTATGATTATGCTAATTCAGGTGAACGGTGTCGAATTCAAAGTGCATGTCGATTCATACGACACGAAAGTATCGAACTACGCATGCTTGTTGTGAGTTTCCTTGATAATTAGGCTCTGGTCGGATTAGGTGGACCCATGACATTTAGGTGGACCCATGGCATTTAGGTGGACTCATGGCATTTAGGTGGACCCATGGCATTTAGGTGGACCCATGGCATTTAGGTGGACCGACGGCATTTAGGTGGACCGACGGCATTTAGGTGACCCATGGAATTTGGGTGGTCCCAAGAGTGCTGGTGTGGAATGCATTATTTTTGTTATGAATCATGACGTCTGTGTCTATGGCTTATTCCCTGTTTGGGAGTGGCAGTTTTTGGGATATTAGTTCTGCGTTTGGGTTTCGCAGTTGTAGGGGTTAGGGGAAGAGTAGTGGTTCTGCGTTTGGGTTTCGTAATGTAGGGGTTGGGGCAAGAGTAGTGGTTCTGCGCGTTGGCGTGGTGGTTGAGAGCTGGGAAACAGGGATTGGGTTCGGTACAGGTTGAGCAACGGCCATGGGTCCACCCAAATGCCATGGGTCCACCCAAATGCCATGGGTCCACCTAAATGCCATGGGTCCACCTAAATGCCATGGGTCAACCTAAATGCCATGGGTCCACCTAAATGCCATGGGTCCACCTAAATGCCTTGGGTCCACCTAATCCGACCAGAGCCGATAATTATGATTGCTTGTATGCGTGCCTCCCTTTGTTTCCAAAAAGCGGTAAAAAGGATGCAAATCCTGAAAGTTATTCAACAGAACTATTCACAGTACCCTTCACATGAAGAAGGTTGATTCCGACATTCAAAAATTCGTCCTTGCAACAATCACCGGCGCTGAAAGCCAATACCATGTGAGTGGGTTAACATTTGGGGAATTCTCTTCTTCTGCCAGAAAAGTGTCTAACCTCTAACCATACCCGATCACCAACCCTATATATAACGCGGAGATCATCAACAAGTGTCCCGGGTCTAAAATCTCATTTTCAGGAGATATCAAGCCCGCGAGGTAGTTCGCTGATCGGACACAGCCAGCGATTCATTCTCAGTAGCAGCAATGTAGAGCAGAGCGGTGACAGAACCATATTTTACTTGGCCAAACATGTAAGTCGTCAAACCAAACGGGCTGTTCAATTTTAGATCCTTTTTCCAGCTCCCAGTAACGCTCATTTTTCGCATTTTGATTTCGGTGCAGACAATCGAGCCTATGGAAGTGGACAATGAAGCCGGAACTGTGATCGTAGTGAAGAATAAGGTTGTGCTTGATTGGATTTTGACTGAAATCATCTAAATTTTCCTGAAAATTAGGAGTTTCTCGTCTCTGCTCCGTATCTCTCGATGTGGAGCCGTTATTTTCGAGCGTACTTCAGTGCTGATATGAAAGAGAAGCAAGAAGGCCGCTACCCGATCAAGGTTAGTGACATATCAGCGAAAGTTAGTAAAATATTTTTAAAAATCACAAAAAAAGTACTAAGGACGAAGACATCGAACCGGAAGACTTCGAAGAGCTTCTTCTCGTGATTTATCCTTCTAACAAGCCGATCACTGTGCACAATTTTCGCAAACTGCTCATGCTTGCGAGTCGGTTCGAGATGCCGGAGGTTCGGATGCTTATTTGGGAGCTAGGTCGTACGATCACCGTCGGATGAGAACCGACTAGATGAGAATCTAATTAGGACGAGAGATGTGATGAATATGGAAATAGTTTTCATCCAGTCGGTTCTCATCCAATGGTGATCATCCGACCTAGTTCCTATACTTGTGTTTCATACACAATCTTATTTCAGCTCGCGCGCCAAATTGAGTGCTACCTCATCGACTTTCATAGACACAACCTGAACAAGGCTGTCGTTTTCAAAATCGCTGTTGACTACTTTACTTTGAAGATGGTGCAGTCGGTAAGCAGCAATGATTTGAACAAAGTGTTCCCTATTTGAGTGCATTTTAACATAAAATCTACTACGAAATTTGAAAAAAATAGAATGACTCAAAATCGCTCATTTTACGCTCGAAATCATACAGGTGCTTCTACAGCGCTGGTCTGATCCGAAGTTGATGCAGGCTGAGTTATTGAACTCGAAGCATTACGATTCTCTTGCTCCTGCAACGAAAGTGTTCGTGAATGAGAGGTTCGCTCAATTTCAAGATAACAATGCAAGGATTTCCGCATCATTGCTACTCCTTCGTCAGATTCGCATCGGCTTGCATCGCAGTGGCAGAGAAGGAGAAGGGATCGACTCATCAGGCAGAGCGAGAAGGTACTTCCTATCATTTTTACATGTGCTTTCCCTTGATTCCATATTCCAGCGGTCGCAATCGATGATGAGGGTGATGCGTGGTCCCGAGACGACTGGTCTGAAGACCAGCTAGAAGCAATGTTTGTGCAGATGGACATTGAGGAGGAAGAGGCGCGATCTGCTCGTCGATAAACTCTTACTTGACATCAACTATCGTTTTCCATTCACAAATGTGCTCAGGTGTGCAATCATCGCCAGTCCAGAACGAAAAATAGACTGAACTTTACTGTGTCAGTATCAATAATAAATATTTTACAGGTTATTACAAGAACTCATTTTGTGCTCATTAGTTGTGATAAGTTGTTGTGCGTCGGATCTGTCACGATCTGACAGCAAGTGAAGGTCAACCAAACGGTCCTCTCTGTTCCTCTCAAACAGACACACAATTGAGAGAATGACTAGAGACCATGCAACCTTTGCGAGGGCGAGAGAGAGAGAGACAGAGTGAGAGAGAGAGAGAGAGAGAGAGAGAGAGAGAGAGAGAGAGAGAGAGAGAGAGCGAGATCATTAAACCTCTGATGCCATCTGTCACTGAGATAATTATCACGAGAAGGTCGGAGGGTCACAAAGGAGAAGGGTCACCCTTTCTCCTCCCCGCCCCAAGGCCGAGGCCAAACAGATGCATCTCCGCCCCACGGGTCTCCTTCCAGTCTCATGCATCTTCTGTTGTGCGGTTGGACCTGATTTGTTTCCTTTTTGCCGTTTTTATGTTTTCCATTCCTTACAAGTACGCTTCACACTGCGCATACCTATTCTGATGTACGGATAACTCGATCATTCAATCCATTTCCAACACCTTCACATATTCTCCTAAATCTAATCATGTCAGTAAGCACGAGATTTGAGGTCAGGTATGCTCCTCGCTCTCCTCCTTCTAGTAGCTGTCACCGTCGAGGGCAAGTCGCTGCCGCGCAATGACTGGCACATCATTGTAAGACCTTGTTTTTCTAAATAACGGTTCCGGTTCTGGGAAAATCCGGCTCTGTTCAGCCCAAGAACACATCCTCTTACTACGGACTGACCCGCTTCAACGAGGCCGTCAAGATGACGCCCACTTCCGCCCTGAGAATCAGAGGATACTGGCCGGGAGAGAGGTGATTATCGAATATCGAAATGCCTTTTCCGAATCCGTCTGTTGGCATAATCGCTTGCCATGAAAGCCCACTAAATGACCTCGTGAGACTGTATTTGCGAGAGAGAAATCAGATAGGGATCGCATCTCAACTATACCGTAATCTCGATTACACTACCTCCTTGCAGGTTCCAGATGGACTTCCTCGACGACAACGACAACAACATCGTCGTGAGCGTGCGGCCGGAAGCGAGAGTGGAGGACGTGCGCAGGGTACGGTATGGGGTACGGTAGAATTCGAGGTCAATGAAAGAGAGGCATGACCGAGAGGACTAACACATGAATCATTCATTTTCTTTTTTTCTTTTGGGCTCTAAGATCGCATTGAACCTATATTTTCTCACTGTATCTATGGCAACAGTGAAACGTAATTCATTCTTTACACTTACTTCACTGGTCGTAATTTTCATTCTACTTCGAATTGGCAGATCATCATCTTCTACACTACGAAAATGCCAATAGAGAGTAGCAGATCATAATCAATGAGGGAAAACTTGGATTGCGTATCAACCTATCGCCCCTCCTGTTCACAGATCATTATCTTCAACAGCGAAATCTGCGGAACGTACGATATCGAGGAGAAGCGCGCGATTCCCTTCAAGAACGATGAGGAGTTCACGATGGAAGTGAGAGTGGAGGAGTTGAGACTCGTGGTGAGTAGACAAGAGTATACAACTGCCATCATAAGAGATATGGTAGTGGGGCATGCTGTTGCGTGACGCAGTAGTTATGGTACGGATGAACAATGGAAGTGAGAGTGGAGGAGTTGAGGATTGTGGTGAGTATCGGCTGTATTCCCAGTAATGCTCACTGAAATTGCATCTGCCAACGCATTTCTTGTTCAGATTTGAATGTAGTCTGGAAAGCTTTGAAAATGCGAGTGATGAGCGTTGATTTGTACCATAACTGTAAATGTTTCAGTTCATCATCAACGACCACTGGGTCAAGACGTACGATCACCGCTTCAATCCCGCCAACATCAAGACTCTCCTGATCAAGGTCGGCGATTGGTTTATAGTGGACTACGGTAGCTCGGCCTTCACGTATCGACAACTGATGATTCACTTCCAGGGCGGCGTCACTGTGAAGTCCGTCGAGCAGAAGGAGGCTCAAGAAGATCTTGGATTCGTGGACAAGATGGAGAAGATGGCGTACAATGTGTGGAATGGAGATGGACAGGCCAATATCTGAGAACCATTTGACATTCATCTTGTATAATACTCTGATTTGAATAATCTTGACAATATTGATAATTTGCTGATAAAAATACTGATTTTTCTACCGTGTCTCTTAATTGGCATAATTCATTCCATATGCGATAAAAGAACATGAATAAACGGCAGTCGAACAGAAGCAGATTGATGCGGCTGACGCAACGTAAATGAACAACGCAATTTACATTTGAAATTGAAATTATCGGTGTTCTTCGCGTTGATTGCATTCAGTTTATCGAATTAAGAATTATCGCAAGTTTCGCAAGTCTTTTTTTTACGGATTATGTAAAAGAGAAACGAGGAGTGGCGAATGGTTGTGTTGTGCTTAGGCCACCTTGAATGATTATTATTATTTTGCATTTATTTCGAAAATCTACTTCAAGTTGAGAATAAAGGTACTACTCACCACTTTGAGTACACCATTCACTTTCTTGAGGCTCGCTGCTGGCTCAAGCACGCCCGTATACTTGATGATGTCTCTTTGCATCTGCAGAATTCTAGCTACTTTCGAGTTCAATATGTGATACATACATATGTATCCAAGCAATGGAAGTTGTTGAGCGAGTTCTTATCGTATTTTATGAGAGCCTCTGTAATTGGTATTCAATCTACAATTTGAGGTTATGGAAGTAGTAAAAAAAAGAAATATTTATTTGTACTGCTGCCACTTCATCTTTAGCGTACAGTGACTTTCTTGGAACCGCCTAGAATGAATACAGTTATGTATTTCATTTCCACAAAGCGTAAGTAAAATGAAAAAAAATCATCTCGATTCGTGTTTCAGCAGCGTCTTATCAAGAGCACTTCCCACCTTCAACTCATTGACGAGAGTTCGCACGCATTTCAGGGCCGTTTTCGTCTGCAATCACTGTGGTTTGATCAAAACTCGTTGCCAAAAGGGTGTAGAAGCATTTTTTGGCGATATTTTCGAAAAGGAGCAAGGACTGGGAAACGTACCAGCGTCGCATTACACTGTCCGCTTCCATGCACGTACACTTTCAGATCCGTGCCCAGCGTGTCTACAGAATGTTCGTTTCGAGAACCAAATATTCAAAAGTGAGATCGTACTCCAGGTCAGGAACGAATTTTGATTGTTTGTGCGTAGAATAAAGCTTGATTCGAACGACCTACAGTCAATATGACACATTGTGAACCGTTTGCCGCAACTTGCGGAAAGTTGCCGCAAACGGTTCACAATGTGTCATATTGACTGTACTGATCGCGGGAGATACGTAGCGGGCAAGCTTCGGGTCGACGGCAGCTTCGACAGCGACGCCCGTGAGCAGCAGCAGTAGAATGAGACGAGCTGAGGGCATGATCCTGTGATCTCTAGGTCGTTTAAAGCGAGGATATGGGCCTACGTGAGATCCACAAATAGACCAGTAACAGTAGGCAAGATAGAAACAGCTTGATTACAGCACGATGTCAACAGGAACTGTGGTTGTATAGAGCCTATGTTGATAGGTGGCACGATGAAATTCGCATGTTTCGACAGAAACTCACGGAAAACAGTGAAAAGTGAGGAAATATCGTGTGAATTGTATAGAGGAAGGATCCTCGAGTCGGTGAGGACCCTAAACAATGTCGATGTGGCATTGTGAAACAATATGAGCAACACTCATTGTTATTTCTACTAGATGATCACATTCTGATCACTACAGAATTTTAGGTTTTGGTTCAAGCTTCTTGATCGGACAAGTGAATGAAAAAAATGTTTGCATGATGTTCTCTCGATCACCGAGTGTTAATTCGTTTGCGCATAATTCGTTTCTTTCATACTAGTAAGCAGGAGACATCAGATGATGCGAGATTCTTACGAACTCCACATCTCAAATGCTCCTCCGAACCAATCAATAGTTACAATCCAAGAAAATCTCCTGCTGTAACAGTAATCAAGTGTCACGGCGAAAAACATTGATCAGTGCATGCACATATCGTTGTTTTCTTCCTGCATCGAAATTTGATCCGCTACTGTGTTTCACAGGGTTGCCTTCTGTCTCTGGTACGTATTGGCTTGTGGCCTTGGTCAACTGCAGATCGGCACCAGAACACAGCTTATGGCGCTACTTCTCTAGTTCTCCGACCGAGCATCTAACCACCATCCATTCCCGACCACAACAACCCTGCGCTAGCCATCTCCATTTTAGGAATGCTTGAAACTCAACCTAGCTTCCGGGGAAGAAGACAAGTGACCTCGTGCCGGCGCCGGAATTCTTGACATTCATATTTGACGCTAAACATATTTTTAGACTTCTAATTCCATCCTGTTCCAAGCCCGCGTCACGGCCAAGAGAGAGCAGGAAGAGCACGAGAAGCTCATCAGAAGCTTGGGTTCGGGGACAAAGTCAATTTTTTAATTATCCATTGAAATTGCCAGTTTAACGATACTGGCAAATGATGACGCTTGGCGGAATAAGCAGTATATTGATAGGGAAGAATTGTTGTCGGACGAACAGAAGGAGACCGAGGAGAATCTCGTGTTTTTATGGATAAGAGCATGGCGGAGCGGAGACCTAACGTGAACGAACATTGGACCATTTCTTGCAATGAAAATAATGTTCTTTGCAACGAGTTTATCGAATTGGGAGAGCTTTTTTACAGGTGTATGCAAAAAAGAGAAGAGTAGGTATGACGCTGTTGTATCGCGTTTAGGCTATCTAGAACGATTCTTTTTGTGGGTATGCCTATAATTGCAAAGAAAGGGAATAACAGTAGAACTGACCGGCTTGAGAACGCCGTTGACTCTCTTGAGTCCCGCGGCTTTCTCCAGTGATTCGACACTGCTGTGGATATATTTTTTCATCTGAAAAGTTACTCGACGTTCCAGTCAAAACAGTAACACGTACGTATGAATCCAAGCAGACGTCGTTGTCGGTGGAGAACTTGTCCCATTTTATCAGGGCCTCTGCCAAGAATTTATGATTAAAGGTTTGCAACTAGTGAAATTTGATTTTTTAATGAAGCAATACCAACTTTGAACTGCTGCAACGTCAGCTTTGGTGTATTGTGCGCCTTTGGTCTTGTCCTGCACTGCCTAGAACACATATAATTGTAGAAATACATCCGATTTTCGACCGCTCCGATTGAGAGCTAGATCAGCGAATGATATGGGAATAAAACCTAACCTTCAGCTCACTGTGGAGAGTTCGCACGCTATTAAGAGACAATTGAACCTGTAAATAATCAGAATAGGGCCCGAATTAATTATGCAAATCGTTGGGCGAGCACTGTTAGTAACCAGTTCCTAAAGGAAATGCGATGCTTACCTCAGCCTGAGTGCAATCAGGGATATCTGTTAAGTTTGCGAACCTCGGCAGATCTTTGCCCAGCAGGTCTAATGGGACGTTTAGGAACTCACGTTTAGGAACCTCGATAAAAGTTTTCAAATATTCCGAAACGTAGCATAACCACACACAATTTTTGCCAGCTTTCCTAAACGCTAGCTCCATCGCCCAATTTTTGAAACGTACTGGCAAGGCCAGACACTTTCTTTGAAAGATACGGGTCGATCGTCGCATCGACTGCAATGCCGACAAGCAGAAGCAATAGAATTAGACGAGTGGAGGACGTCATCCTGTAATAACTGTGTCGATTGAACCGAGGATGAGAGCATAAATGAAGCGTGACTTCAACTCAGGAGGAAGTGCGATGATATCTATGATGAGAGGGGATCCTGACTTTATAGGGACAATAATGACAGGTGGCACATTGAAATTAGCATTTTCGACAGAACTTCACGGAAAACATAACTGTGAAAACAGGGGAAATGATGAAATATCAGGTGAATTGAGTAGAGACAAGGAATGATCCCTGGGCCTGTGAGAACTCTCAACAATGATCATTTGGCACCGTCAAAATATGCGTAAAAACAGATGATCACATTCGCTAGAATTTTTCCAGATTTGATTCAAGCATCTAGATCGAATACGAGAATGGAAAAAAAAGTTATTTGTTGTTTTCTCAGCGATAGGATGACGTTTTTCTCCCTCGATCATCGACGTTAATCTTCTTGTTGGCATCTGTCTTCTCATATTTTTATCACGAATCCATTCAATAGACACAGCCTATTCATCCCAACGAAATCGAATCCACCGCTGAAACAGTGATCAGGTGCCACGGCAAATAACATTGGCCGGTGTATGCTAATGTCGTTGTTTTCTCCCTACACCCACATGTGATCAGCTACCGTGGTCCCTTCGTGAACCGTGATTTCTGGCCCTGCTACGCGTCGGCTTTTGGCCTCGATTCCTTCGGCCTTGGCCAACCGTAGATCAAATCGGCAAAAGGGGTCCGAAGTCTGGACATCTTATTTTGACGCAGACCATTTTTTTGAAATTTAATGGTTTTCAATTTTGTAAAATTCTAGGACTCTTCGAGACGCAGTCACATCATAGGAAGTAAATAGGAGCTTGGATTCAGATGTAAAGGGAAACGGAAAATGCTACAGTAGAGTGCGGAGGTTCAGAACATCTGAGAACTTTCATTAGTGCATCTGTTCACAAATCACCCGAACAACTTCAATGTATTTTCAATTATTATATGAACTTCTCAAAAAATGCGAATAAATGTGATTTTCTTTTTTAATGTGATGATTATCAGTATTCTTCATTTTGATTTCAATGTGTTTATCGAATTTGATGAGTTTCAGTATGTAAAAAGAGACGAAGAGGAGTGGCGACGGACAGCTCTGTTGCGTAGCGCTTAGGATGCCTTGAACGATAGTTCTTATTGTCTTTGTGAATTGCAAGTTTTCTTTGAGAATGGAATATCTTTCAAGCTCGCCTTTTGGAGAACCCCGTTCACTCTCTTGAGGCCCACTGCTTTCTCAAGATCCTCAGTATTCTTGAAAACATGATTGGCCAACTGAAAATCTTCTCATTTATCGGATTAAATCAAAAAATCGATACCTCACTATCCAAGCAATGGGCGGTGGCGTCTGAGTCCTTATCATACTTTATGAGAGCCTCTGGAAGTAATTCATTACAATTGCTTCGCACAAATCGCATGCAAGATTTTATTGCCTTGAATAGCAGAAAAAAACACAAAGTGATACCAACTTTTAACAGCCTGAACGTCAGCCTTGCCATATGGTGCTCCCTTTGTCTTTTTCTGAACGGCCTAGAAAGAATACCATTATGGTATAATTCAGAGATTCAAAGATACAGTAGGAACAATTTTTAGCCGGGCTGTTTCAGCAGTGCACTGTCAAGAAGGCACTGGACCTGATGCTGACTGACTTGATGAAAGCATAATAGGGGCAGTAGAGTAACGGTCATATCGCAAAGGGCATAAACTAATCGTTATTACCCGAATATTCTTATCCAATCTAGTACCATCATGAATATATCACCTCGAGGTCGTTGATGAGAGTTCTCACGTAACTCATCCGGACCGGACCGATTATGCAAGAAAAGGCATCACATACAAGAACCGGACCGCATTCCGAGGCGCCTCCTCCATTCTCAAAAGCGCCCAGAGAAGCGTCCAGGTTGCCTACGAATTGATTTCGTAAATCATTTAATGTATTTTGTAATTAATATTAGTGAAATATATCTAAATTTGATTACTGAAATGTATTTAGATGAATTATGTTTGTAAATCACACGTACCTGTAGCTTCATATACCACAGTTTTGAGGGGGGCGGCTGCTTCGATAGCTGCTACGACGAGCTAATGGAACGCTAATGGAACTAAGCTAATGGAACGAAATGAGGTCATGGTCTGCAATTTATCAAATGAAAATATGAACAAAAGATGAAATTTTCGACACGGAACCTCTATCTTTATGTTGGCCATGTTGTCGGGTGGAATTTTGACATGTACATTTCACAGAATTCGGCGAAGGAAAACGAATGTGAAAACAGAAAAGAGAAATATCAAGTGAACTGTGTAGAGACAACAGTAGGCTGGTGGCAGTGATCACTCTGAAACAATGATCGTGTGGCACAGCATGACAATATCTGCTAAAATCGTTGTTTTGTTATGAATATCAACCACGCAAGGGGTTGGCTTTCGGCTTTGGCACGAACTGTGTTTTGGTCTCTCTTCTGACACTGTATAACCTTGACATAAAAGGTGGACCTCAAAAGTCAACGAATCTACTCACAAAATTCTTGTAATTTGTTATTAAGGTTGCTGAGGCCGAACTGGATGATGGACGGACGGATTTCGAAAATTGGCATAAACTTTTTTTTTTAATTGGCGAAAATTGGCGAAAATCCGCAGCATGAAAAGACGACACCTTCTCTCGATTAGTCACTAGATTCGGGCCCAAAACGAATAAAGGCCGGATTATCGCCTTCTGGGGCTCGTCGGGATATCCTAGCATGTAAGCTCAATATTGCGGCCTCAAATGCCCCGATAGCCTCACTCCATCTCACATCACGAAGCAAGGGTCTCGAATGTGTCGTCAGACATCTCCATTATCTTTTCAAAAGCAAGCTTTTCCAAGCTCGATTCACTTGTCCTTTTATCCCATGACGTATGCATCGTCTATGTCTCTTGTGACGATTAGTATACTTTCGAGAGTTCTTGCATTATCGTTGAGATTGAATTAACCTTTCAACTCCTCATTCCTCATTGCATTCCTCGATTACAATCCCCCCCCCCAAATTAAAGCAGTTTTAAAGAGTTTATCATGGTTGTTGGCACCGGGCCCGACCCTGAGTACATCTGTGGATGGCCCGCGTCGGATGCGGAGATGACCGACCGCCTTCGTCCTGGAGATGCCGAGGAGTGAGTTTTTCGCCAATTAAGCTTTCCATTTATCTGCGCAGAATGTCTATCCTAAAAAGTCGGAGAAAACGCAATTCGTTTCACCTGCTACTTGGCATTTATAAGCGTTTCCTTGATTTGGAAACATCTTCGTCTGAATCAGCGAACTCTCATACTATGCATATCTAACGCCAATTGTAGTTTTGAAGTAATTCGAGATAAAGTTACTGTGTTTATCGCGAGCGCCGCGAAATTCGGCGGAATTTCGCGCGCGCACTTGGCCCATTTGACACGATACTCAGTCAAACGTGTCAAATGGGGTTTCGAAAATATTTTCGTCATTTCTGGTTCAAGAGACACCGATAGATTGGTAGTTTTTGTGTATTCTGTCT
>LS491524.1:201478-224060 GCA_900490845.1 Pristionchus japonicus
TTCAGATCATAGATCACTATTCAAAATCACCTAGTTTACTTTCACCGTTATGTTGTTTTGTCTTTCTAGGCGATTAGCGCCACATGCCAATTTTTTCTATCAACTGGTTCTTTCATCATCCATTCAGTCGTCGTCAAACGTTTGTTATTGTACCATCTATCGGCAAGTAGCCCATGTCTCTCGATAAACCAGTAACTATGTAAGTAGCCCATGTCTCTCGATAAACCAGTAACTATATCTCGAATATGTAATTAAAACAGAGGTTATCACGTAGTGACGTAGGGAGGAACGACCGGAGGAAAGTAGTGATAATTTCATACTTGCAGCTGCTCCGAGAGTAGGCGTCAGAAGTGAGAGACGTCTCTCGTCTCTCCATTTCGCACACTCTCTCGCTCACCAAAGTTTCGAGGAAAGGGGAGAATGCAGAAATGTCTGCTGATTGTTTGAACTCGCTTCGACGATCTGCATCTGCCACATTGCACATACTCCAGTACCAGTTCTTCTCTATCGTCTTCATGTTAACCAATAATTTGCTTGTCGTTCAATAAATTTCTTTTTATTTGATATCTCATCAAAGACACAAATATTGTGCACTACCCAGGCTATTTCGTAGCTTAGTCATAAACACAAGTGTTAGGCAAGAGCAGCAAAGCAGGGCCTCAATTTGAGATGGGGACGACTGGAAAAACTGCGAAATGCGTGTTTTACGCAATATCTCTGGGTACAAAGTCCTGCTGCTCTACTGTTTGCATTTGGAAACGAAAGTCGGCACACTTTTATCGCTATCGGTTTGAAGCAATAGAATGATTTCATCTATTGCACTGCACTCAAGCTAATGAGGTTTGAGAACCGCACGCTTTCGGTGAAAGAACATGTTTCTTCAACAAGCTCGCGCCGCGCAAATCGCATTTCAATTTCTCCGATCGATCTCTGATTTCTGTTGTTGTTCCTCATACCTTCCCCGAGAACGAAATTACTGGGTTCGCCGAAGGGTTGGCGAAATTGAGTCTTGAGTCTAGTCAAATCGGAGTTGAGACCTAAAATCAAGCTTGAAACATCTCACACAGAGTCCCATCGCTCTTGATGTATTTTGAGTTTTGAAATTACGGGCTTTTCTTTTGAAGCGTAAAATCGCGAACTAGCTTTCGAAAAACTTCGTGCTTTTCACCAACTCCACTATGTTATCTCTATGTTTTACTGAACAAAATTATCACACAGTTGTTGTTGCAGTATACACCTTACCATTTCTTTTTTCTCTCTTTTTTTTAGATTCCATGTCGACAGAGAACGAAAAGTTCGAGTTCGCTCTCGAGCAATTATCTGTGTCCGCGTTTCTGTGAGTTTTCATAGTTCAGCATCTTTTTTGAACGAATCGGCAGAGTAGAATAATGTGGAAAAATTAATAAATATTCAGTACTCTTCCTGAAAGAGCTGATGATCGTCTCATTGTCGGATTGATGCTCATCCCTATCACTTACGGTAAGGATCGAATTAGAATTCATCTTCATTTGAACATTTGTGAATTTCTTGCAGGAGCGCTCGCCAATCTCGCACTAATAATCACTGTCGTTCGCAGCAAAGAGCTGATTGCCAATCCATCGTGAGTCGGTTCATTTCTTCTAATTTTGTTAGATTTTCCTCTCGAATGTTAATAAAAAATTATGCAAACATCAGAAATTGAATTTTCAATCCATCATGAGTTGGGTTTCTCCATCAATTTCAATGACCTTTTTCTAAACGAATTAAATTCATTTATGAATATTTGGCGAGTTTATTGACAGATACTACCTCCTCATCCACATCGCTCTGTGCGATCTGACCATTCTCTTCTTCGAAACATTCTATCGACTGGGAGGAATTGTCTTTCGACAGGCGTACCTGGGAAGTGCATAGTAAGGGACGCCACTTTTTGTGCTGAACGCAATAGTTCATTTAGCTCCTCCCTCAACTCCACTATCCACTTCTTCCGCCAGTGCGCGTGGTGGTCGTTCGTTTTCGAACTGACACTGACCGCTTTCAATCGATTCGTGTGCATCTTCTTCATTGGGAGATACGATGTAATCATAATCGATATTAATCGTAATCGCAAATTGGTAGTGACTTCGGTTGCGGAAGGTAATCCTCCCCTAGAAAGCATTGGACAGCAGGGGATTGTAGTCCGGCTAACAGCTGGCCTTACCAGCGGGTCCCACCTAGCGTTGTCGTACGACTGTAAAATCGCTTGACGTGTCAGTACCTTTACCTTTTATCTTTACCTTTACACAAACGGAATCAAAACTGTGTTTTTTTGTGTTTTTTCGAAACGAACTATCGTTCTATCCTAGGGTGCTCAGAATAGAAGCCTTCAACACAGATTGCTATAGAACATTTTGCAGAAACTGTTCACGCATCGCTCAATGATTTTGGCCGTGGTTTTAACCACGTTCTTGGGCATTTTGATGTCAACACCGCATTTGTTTCCTTGCTGTAGAGTGATTTGGTGCGTCTTACATTTCCATGTAAAATAAATAATGTCAATTTTGAGGATGTTCGATAACTGGACTAACTCCTACTTCCCGTCTACGACATGGTCAGTTTTCATAGTTGCTGAGATGTTTTCTCATTGTAGAAGCTCGATTTAAGGTACCTCCAGCTCGATTATGTCGTAATTCTATCCACGATCGGCATCATTCTAATCAGTTATCTCGGCGTCTGCTGGAGAGTGCGGCAGAAACGGCGAGCCGTAAGTGTATTACTATCGTGTTTTGTAAATTTGGAATGCCCTTCTTTCTTCGGAGAACTCGACTCTGAGCAAGAGGAATTACATTTCAGGCAAACGTCAAACGTAATCGGCAACAACTGCTCATGGCCCTACACGTGGGCATCATGTCTGGCGTCTACATTCTCAACTGCATGTCGTGGAATATCGTGCCGTATTTGCGAGCATCGAGGTAAAACATGAAAAATCTGGCTTTTCTGTGCATTGGTACTTCTCTTTTTTTCACTGCATGTCTGTCTCGATTTCTTGATATCATCTCCATTTCAGATTAACCAATGGCATCTACTTCTCGCTCAATTCGATTCAGTCTGCGGTTAGTACACAAACTCGTTTATCTCCGAAAATTCCTAAACTTGTCATAGTCTCAAACAATCGTGCTCGAATTGATTGTAATTCCCCAGATTTGCCTGCTTCATCTGGGCTATGATTGCTACAAATAAGTAGCATAGTTATTCTTCCAGATCCACCCCACCATCGCCTTCCTGCTCAACGGACGGATCAGGAGGGCGCTCATCAGGGCGACATCCAGGAAGCATCCACGCACAAGTACGGGGGCCTCCTCCCCTCCTTCGACGAGGAAGATAGGGACGTACAGATTGGATGTTAGGCCGAGTTAGCGTATTCCTCTCAGATCGTAGTAGTTGCGTAATATTGTATCAGTATTTGGTGTACTTTTCCTGCTGAATAAATATGAGGTGCTTCCTCACCACCATCGACGAGAAAGATAGGGACTTATAGATTGGATGTCAGACCGAGTTAATTATCGTTGCCGATTTGTGCTGCTCATCAGTAGTAAGTACTGTGCAGTTTTTGCAGAATTGTGGCTTCGGCTTTCCGGTAATGGTAGAACAGATAGTTGCCAATTTATGCATCAATAATTATTTTATCTCTCTCTCGATTCACAAGTACAATCGCATCTACATATTTGATACACACAACACGTCGTTAGCACATCTCGACTCAGCATGCACTATAGATCTCGGAGATTCCTGCGACTTCGTGCTTCTCCGACTTTCCCATCTCTCCACCGTGCACGGTGATGACGTCATCCTCGTGAATCTGGGAGACAGTGATGGTGCAGCTTCCGTAGGGGTTGATCTCGACGACCTGACGGTGGGTTCGTGAACGGAGATCATACATAGATCAGCTTATAATTTATATGATATAAAAGTAAATTTGCATAAGCTAACATCGGAAAAGGTTGATCCGTTGAGGAAAAGGGCTACCTGGCTGAATGCCCACTCGGGCAGTGTCTGGTTCATCAGAGAAGAAGAGATGCCGTCGAATGCATAGCTCATCTTGATGGGATCCTCGTTGATGAACATCACCGAACCCGCACGTTTAGCGGTTACTGCGAATTCAAATGATCAAAGACTCTACAATAGAGCAATAGAGTTTTACTCTACAACGTCTCCTCATTCTACACACTCTCTCGTCACTCGGGCCGGTGAGAAAAGAAGAAATGAAGATATGGCGACCCGTATTTCGAGCCCTACTCTACAGGTAACATAATCTACAGATATACTACAGGTATTGTCGTCTAACCATTAACAAATATAAAATGGCCATCAACCCACGTTTCGTGAGCTGCTGCAGCTTATCGAGATTCGTGACGTTCTCTGCAATTATTAATATTTTTGACTTAGGAAAACCTTTTTTCGTTACTGAAGATTTCTGCCTGAAGATCCTTCAGGAAGGAGGCAGTCACTTCGACATCCTGTAAGAAAGAATGAGAGAATGATGGAATGAAGACCTTTACCTCCGGTCTCACTATCGCGTTATTGGTAGCTTGGACCGCTGAAAAGGACACAGGAAAGACTCACTTGATGCATTATTTGCGATGTTCCTGACCAGAGACGAATGATTTGACTTCGTAATGTGCTTAGCTGAAACGATAACTCAATGCCTCGAAAGTTCGTCTGAATAACCGCTTACCATGTCCCGGGAATCCAAAGAAGGGCACTCCTTGCACACGGTTCGAGGCGAATGCCGCATAGATGAGAAGACACGTGGCCAAGAGTACCAGGCAATTGCCGCAATATCCGAAATCCCTATTCGGGTGCCCCCTCGATCCTTCCGATCCTTCCGCGGTTCTCGAGTTCCTCGAAATCCTCGGGGCAAATCTGATCATCCTGGAACTTTTTCGATTTTTGGATCGGACTTCACCGGGGGAACTGAGGTGGAGAATTAGAAGGGTAAGGAGAGAACACTCTGAGAGAAAAGTCTGGGCCAAATAATCGAAGAAGTCTCCGAATTAGAAGAAGAAGAAGAAGAAGAAGAAGACAGGAAGGGAGGAGGGAAGTAGGCGGAGGTCGTGGATAATCGGGATGATGGATTGGAGGCGACAGGCTTCTCCAATTCATCTGAATAGACAGCTGGAGAGTCATCAGTCTATCGAGAAATGCCAAGATCGGATACCCCAATCATAGATACTATTTTCTATGGTATCAGAGATAAATGCAAAGACAAGTTCCCTCTCTGGACGGTGCTCTAGTAATCCGAACGAACTCTGAGGAAATTGGAGCAAAGCGAAGTTGTTTGTATCGAGTTTGGAATCAATATTCTTGAGAAACTGAGAACAAAACGATCAATGAAATAAATGAAATAAACGTCCTTATTTATCGGCAGAATCAGCAATCACCCGAATCATGATTCAGAGCACATCGGCGCATTTCAGCGAATCTTTTGAGCTCTTCTTTGACTGATTTGGAGAAACTGGCATTCAGAGCGTTCAACTGTAATTGTTTTCGTTACAAATTGTCGTTGTAGTCTTTTTATCAAAAAAAAGTTATTGATCTTGCCTTCTTATCGTATTGCTCTCTAGTAAGTCCCTTCAAAGTCTTCTCATTTCTGAGATCTGCCTGCTTGTCCCAGGCTGCCTTCGCTTCTGAAATTGAAATAGATAACACCAAAAAATTTACAGTGAGTGAAGCTAAGACAAACGATTGGACAGTGTTGCACGCATCGCGGCTTCATTCGCCAAAGTCTCTGAAATGCAAATGTTACAGGAACGATAGAGAATTGAGAGTGCATGAGACATACGCTCATATGTGGGGTTCTTCGGAAGGTAATACTTGCTGTATTTGGCGCTCTGAAATGAGGTACGCTGTGGTTACCTGAACACCAGTGCGAATACGATAGATGAACAGCATCCTTAATCAATCAATGCGAAATATCTCTTACCTGTACTGCAACGATAACAAATATTAGAAGAAGAATTAGAAGTCTCATGCTGAACTAAAAATGAATTACGTAAACTCTGAAACACTTTCACAATCCCTACATAGAAAGACGAAGAAATGTATGACAAAAGTGAAACTGATCTTCTTATAAAGCGGCATATCAAAAGGTTTTTAGCCTGTAAAAGCATATAGAACAAAGCGGCGCTTTCCTTTCTGAATACTATGCAATCGATCAGAGCATTGGCAGCATTGAAGAAAAGCGAAAATCGTTATGGACCGGAAACATTTCAAACATTTCGGGCCAGAGAAGCCGAGACAGGGTCCCTTCATTGTGCTACCACCGTCTGCTCCTTTCGAAAATAGTCACAGGTGGATGGTCGAGTGGAGCAGGAATGTGAAAACGGAACTAATTAAACCTTGAAGATATCAGCTCCGCATTTCCAGAATCTAAACTCGAGTAAAAGATGCTTGAGAGTTCCCGGGCAAGAGAACGCGATTGAAATGCAGCTGATTTTGCTCTCCTTTTTTCGTATGTAAGCTGACGCAACTCTACAGGAATCCCGCATCACCATTTCTATTCCTCATCTCAGAAACCCCGAACGGACCTGATCTTTCCTCTCTCGTCTCTCTGGCACCAAACATCCACTTCTCCTAACCACTGAGATAGCTTAGTCAAAGAAGAGATACTTCCTCTCTAACACTGTTCAAACCACCTTCGGAAAGCGTCGAAATTGGCCAATAACTATGCGGATCTCGCCGCTTTATAAGCAGAGAAATACAAGGAGAGACAAGTCACTTCTCCCTCTCATTCCTCAACAATGAAGCTCCTCCTGATCCTCGCTGCCTGCTTGGCGGTTGCGGCTCTGGCTGCGGTAGGTCACTACTGTAGGCTTACCGAAGGCTTACCGAAGCACATCACATTCGATTTCTTAGTCGTAGCAAGTTGCACTTAGAAGCATAGACGTAGAGGTGTGATTTCGATAAGACAGTACCTTACCGTAATTCAATCTAAGCCCACCGAGAACGGCAAGGTCAAGGGCGCGGCTAAGAAGGAGAAGAAGGACACCTCTGCCTTGACTGAGGAGCAGAAGGCCGAGTTGGAGGAGAAGATCAAGGGTATGTACTGTATATTTATTTGATTTATTGATTTAAAAGTAATTAGTTCTCGAAATTTGCACTCTAAGGGGCTCGAAGAGAAGGTCAATGGTACTGTATATTTATCGATTAGTAAATTTCGAAAGTAGTATTGTAATTAGTGCTCTAATTGTAAGAAGCGCAAGTAGAAGATCAAGGGATTATTGATTTATCGATTTTTAAAAAATCCAATAACTCGTTCAGCCTTCAAATCCAAGAAGGAGGCGGAGCGCAAGGAGCGCTATGAGAAGCTGTCCGATGGTTAGTTTGCTAATTAGTCAACTAATTAGTTAATTAGCATTAATTAATATTAGATTATTAATCAATCTAATTACAGAAGCCAAGGCCGCTCTGAAGCAGATCGTGGAGGTTTACAAGCAGAAGTTGGACAAGAAGGAGACCCTGAAGAAGGTACTGTAGTTACCGTAGTATGGGGTACTGTAGTTACTGTCACCCATTGAGTAACTGTAGTTGCTACCATGTTTTAGGTAATTTAAGCAAACATGGAAAAAATGTAGTAAGAAAATGGAACGAATACCTGTACTATAACGGGATACAGTATTCTGAGTAAGTGTAGATGCAGAATCATGGTTTATTGCTTTGGTTGACGATGATGACGATGATGGTCTACTGTAAATACGGCCTACAGATTGTACCGTAGAACTAATGCATTCTGGGTTACTGTAACTGAAACCTAACCTAATCGATATCTCCTCAGCTCCACGAGATTACCAATGCCCTCTCCGACTCCGTCAAGAACGAGCTCTTCACCAAGCCCAAGAAGGGAGGAGAGAAGAAGAAGGAGGACAAGGGAGAGAAGAAGGGAGAGAAGAAAGAGGGAAAGAAGGAGAAGAAGAGTGAGAAGAAGGAAGGAAAGAAGGCCGAGGCTGCATAAATCGCTAAAATTGCTTTCTGGTCTGATAAAGCTTTCTTTTCATCCGATGGTCTTGCCAATTGATTAATCGAACCACAAAGTGTTGCGACGAAATGGTTGCCTTATAGAACGCAGCAAGCCTAGAGAAAGAAAACATAAATGGATGAGTTATTTTGATATGCTCAAATTGTTTCAAAACGCATGCAAAAGAATTCTTGCAATGAATTTATACGCTCAATCTGTGATACGAGTACAACCAAGTGGGGGAATGGATCGAGACGGTCTTAATGATTGTTGTTTGTATGTTTTTTTGTGATCCTTGATCTCTCTTCTCTCTTCTACATCTGGTAGTCATCCTGATGATCCTCTCCCGTCTTGCCACGATAAGAGGGCATACTGTAATCGGGATGACAATCGATTGATCGACAAAATACGGCAATCTACAGTACACCTGCAAAATATCGATCGATAATACCGTACGTTGTCTCGGGCGCCTCGTTCCGATTGTCGATCGAGTTGCTCGAACCGCCCGACGCCTGAACGAAGAAAGTCACTCCGCGATAGCCCATCATAGGAAGGGCAGACTACGGTAGTCGACTACTTCTAGTTTCTCACCTAGCTCCAACATAATCATATTTTGGTAAATAAAGCCATTCCTCGATAGCCCATCATTGTGCGCTCAGACTACGGTAGACGCATCTCACCTTGCTCTTCGTTCCGCTCATGTCCACCGTGAGCGGGTCGTGGAAGTTCTGCGGCACGTCCTCGAGCTCGGCCGGCTTGATCTGAGGAGAGAAAGAGTTCAGAGATCAAAGATCGATAACTTCTTACACAGATACAGTACCCCAATCCACCGTATTTCACGTACATGATCTGGTTACCGTAACCTGAACTACCGTAATCCCCCTCCCCTCACCATGATGGGCGACAGGCCGAGGTTCTTCTTGACGCAGATGATCGCGCCGTAGTTGCACTGCTCCTCCTGCAATGATTGATCTCTGATCTTTAGTCTTTGATCTTTGAACTTATCCTAATCAATAAAAGCACATAAAACCATCTCACGTAAACGCGACTATCGTAGTACTGCATACAATTAACCGTACAGGCGGCTACCGTATCCCTCTCCTACCGCCGCATGGCAATCAATGAACTACCGTACCCTACCTGGTATCTCGTAGCGGAGAAGACGGTGATGACGGCGCCGCTCGCGAACGTCTCCCATCCGTGCTGCACCACCTGCGAAATCAAGGATAAGAGATCAAAGATAAGATCTACAGTATACCTGATGCGCGCGGATGATCTTGCTGACGCCCAGCTTGCGCAGTCGCTCCTGCACCTGAGAATGGAAAGTCTCCTTTCGATGCCAATCGATACCGTACTCATGCTACCGTACCCATCTACAGTTACCGTAACCCTACCGTACCTCGCGCTCGCCAAAGTTGACGGACACGCTGCGCAGCTTGTTGGGCGCGAAGCCGACGATGCTGTGCTGAAAGATAATCAATATTATTATCATACCGTACCGATGCTATCGTACCACTACATTACTCCTATCGCAAACTAACCGACGGATCCGCCCACAGTATATCCTGCACGAGGCCCTTGTTGCACTTGACGATGGGCCGCTTGAGACGGCGGAGGTCGTCCAGCGAGTTGAGGGCCGGCGAGAGGCCTGAGGGTACGGTAGCAAGATTACGGTAGTTAGATCGATGAGAGATCAAAGATCAAAGAGCACGCACCTCCGTGCATGCACAGGATCTTCTCCGAGATCACGGCGGCCAGCGGAAAGTAGGAGAAGCACTGTAAAGGATACCGTAGTATGTCCACCGTATCCCTGATCCCTTAACCGTATCGGTGCTACTGTAGATCTAACTATGTCACAGTAATCCCACAGTACCTCGTTGAACTTCTTGTAGACCATCGCGCCTTCCTTGGGATCGATCCACCTGCGGGATACGAAATGAGTTACCGTACTTGTGATATCGTAATCTAGACACCGTACTTCGACTTAATCTCGTCCATGAAGCCGTACTGCACATTGATGTGCGCCAGTTCGTGATTGCCTGACAGAGATACGGTATTTATCGATACGATGGTCTACCGTATACCTCGCAGCAGGTAGACGTTCGTTGGGAAGAGCAGCTTCCACGCCGCCAGCACGCACACCACCTGTAGGATACTGTATCATTAGAAAAATCGATACCGTAATCAGCTACCGTATATTACCGTACCTCGACCGAATGCGCGCCCCTGTCGACGTAGTCGCCCAGGAAGAGGAAGCGCCGCTTGCTCGGGAAGCATGCAATCGTTACCGTAACCCCAAAGAAATTCAATCAGTCCTCGATCGGCATCTACCGTAACCATTCACTCACCGCAGATGTAGAAGATGCGCCGAAGGTCCGTCAGCTGACCGTGAATGTCACCGCAGACCATCCTGAGATGATAGGGTACTGTAGCAGGGTACGGTAGTGCCGGGTTACGGTATCTTCTCAGGTACGGTAGTGTCGATAGGCAGATACCGTATCTACCGGCCAACAAACTTACACGGGCGACTCCAGCTCGAGTAGCGTCGGCGAGGCTTTCATCGCAACTTGTAACTGTAAGGTACGGTATTCAAGGGATTCTGTACCTACGTTCACATTAGGGTTGGCGTTTTGATTCCTTGATGATTCCCGGAATCATTTGATTCCCTCATTCTCGGAATCAACTGATTCCGAGAATCGGTGAATCTCGGAATCAAATGATTCCGGGAATCATTTGATTCCTTGGGTCATATCTCGCTTGTAAGTCATCCGATTGACGTGAAACTTTGAGGTACTTCTAATTGCCTCATTCCACGTATGATTATCAAAATTTATTTTGATGGAATAATTGTTCACATTCTTCGCTTTTCGGCTCATTGAGCCACAGAAACCACTCAGAACTGCCGAAAACTAATAATTATTTAGTTTTTAACTTTTATTAATAAAGATGAAGCCTTATTTTCCATTGCAAAAAATCAGGGAATCAAATGATTCCTTGGTTCTCTCGACAGGGAATCATTTGATTCCTCATAAACAAGAGAGAGCATTGAGTGGGAATCATTCCGTTCCTCAACCCGCGAGGGGAGCGGTCCTTTCGGAATCAAAACGCCAACCCTAGTTCACATCGATCGATAACTATCGTGATCATACCGTACCCTACAGTATCCAAACAACTACCGTACTACCGTATACCTGGTCCAGCAACTTGATCATCTCGGCCGACTCATATCTGATCAGTGTGGGGTCGGACTGGAAGAAATTGTGCACCATCTCCTTCAGCCAGACGCGATTCGGGTCCTTCGAAGTGGACGCCTTGAAGTGGTACGGTAGGCGATCGATAACTGACTATCGATTGAGATACACCGTAACCTGCGTACTGTAAGAATAACCCACCGGCTTCGTCGCGTTGTCCCGCTTCTCGTTGCGCTTCATCATGAGGGCGCGCATCATCGATTCCAGTCCCATCCTGGCAAGAGTGGGGATGGAGGGAGGTAGAAGAGGAGGAAGGGACCTCAAGGGTCGAGGGAGAGAAGGGCGAATGAATGGAGGAGTCGGAAGAAAGGAGAGAGAGAAAGAGAGAGAGGGATAGCAATTTAAATGATCTCTTATTGCAAGTTATTTAATTTCTCCCGAATTCCAGAGTTGAAAATTGTGATTAACAAGATAAACGTAAAGTTAAACGTTCACGGATTCCTAATGACATTAAAAACTTCAGAACCTCTTCTTCCTTTTTAGTCGTATTCAATCCTCCCTGTTCCATCTGTCCACGCTCTCGGATAATGCTGTAATTTAAATATGCACACAAAGATCGAGAGAAGGCTATTTATCTTGTCCTTATAACGGGAAATCATTCACATTCATCTCAATATTCAAAGAAATCAACCGTTTTAGAATTCAGGTAAATTAACATTCAACAATCAACAAACAACGACAGGGATGGATGATACTAACTGGGAACGTGAGATCTAAAGCAACGTGTCAAAGCACTAACAAGAATAAACTAACAATAGAGGTGCACAGGGCGAGTTGATTCAGTAAAAGTGCACAGGGCGAATTGATTCAGTAAAGTTCAGGAATGGGGGAAAGATATGGATGAAAGACAGTTTAATGCATGGTATAGGTGCTCTCCTCCTCGAGATCACAAACCTCTCCGTGGAAGGAAACCTTGATCTTGAAGTCCAAATCACGCTCATTTCGTGCGTTCGGGGCGCAGGTGAATACTCCCTTGAGCTCTTCACCCTTCTTGACGGTGAGGGCGTCCTGAAGTACGATATTAGTGCATTGTTAACATTACTTAGAAAATAGTTAAAATTTAATTTGACAAACGTCCTACCTGGAGATAGAATACGGTCTGCTTCCAGTGAGTATATTGGCTATCCGGTCCGGTGGAGAATCCTGTCCTCTTGTGGCACTTTGAGAACTCGACGGTGAAATAGGTAACGAGCGCCTGAAACAGAAAATGAAATTGACATTGGAAATTCATGAAAGACAATAAAAATAGAGTAAAATGCTTACCTGCACGTAGTCATTACGGTTCATACGAAGAACGAAGTCAGAGGTCCAAGCTAGGTCAGCAATTTGAACAGTGTAGAGGTCGATCTGTCAAAATAGAAATTGAATAAGAAAAAAACCGAATGCAGTGGCTCGTGCGAGAACTGATTTAACAGTGATCACTAATACTGAAGCATACCTCCTTGACGCAGAAGTTGGTGGCCACAACCTGGTTGTTGTCGACAACATCGACGAGGGGCTCAGTAATCGCGACCTTGCGGATCGACGACATGTTGAAGCCGTAGACATTGTCCCACCTGGAGATGTTAATAATAATGGCATGCATTATTTACGAAAATATTCAAAGAGAACACAAGGCTCACCAGTTGATCTTGTCCTCCTTGTACTGTCTGTCCTCGATGGCGGTGATGAACAGCTTAGCCTTGTCGGGGAAGAGCATGCCCTCGGGCGCCAGCCACTTGTCGCGAGCGAAGAGGACCGTGTTGAGCATGGACTCGTAGAAGAGGCAGTATCCCATCCACTCGGAGATGATGATGTCAACCTGCAAGTATACCACGATAAATTGCGCAATTTAATACTAGGCCTTTGATTGAATTAATAATCACGACTAGCAAGACATAACAGAAGAGAAAAATCACCTTTTCAATTCCGAAGGGCAGCTCCTTGATGTCCTCAACCTTGCACTGGATAACTTCGACGATGGAGTCGAGGTTGTTATCCTTGATGATCTGTCTGGACTGGACGGCCATGTTCGAGAACTCGATCTGAAGGATATCACTTTATATTTCAATTAAGGGAATTAGATTTTATTTGAATAGAATCAACATTTAGAAAAAGCTTACAGCGAGAACACGCTTGGCTCCCGACTTGGCGGCGAACATGGATAGGATGCCAGTTCCGGATCCAACGTCCATGACAACCTTGTCCTGGAAAGACGGTGAATGAGCAGTGTTCAACAGCTTACGGAAACCAAGCAAGATTCGGAGGCAAAACCAACCTTGAAGAGGTGCTTGTTGTGGTAGATGGAGTTGCGGTAAGTGTTGGTGCGGACCTCGTCCTTGAGCATCTCCTGAATAGTTTACGTGAGCCAAATCAAGGAAAAAAATGGTAGATTATAAATGAAAACTGACGAAACCAAGACTTACCTCGTGGATACCGAAGTGAGCGTAGGAGTCGAAGTAGTAATCCTTGCTCGTCATCTCATTGGGAGCGGGCTTGTCGCCGCTGGCCTTTGCTGCTTCCTCCGACATCCTACTGGAAGGAAATAGGATGATATTCGTGATAAAAGAAAGTGCAAGGAAACAGACAAAGAAACTGGATAACGTTTCGACACAGCAGGCCAAACTCAAAACTCGCCAATAGACTAATCAAGGACACACAAACACTACGGGATGCGGTTTTTGCATATGTAAATTCACGAAATGGTTCAAAAACAAGGTCAAAACATTCAAACAATCGATTTAGAATTAATTAGAAGAAAAAGAACGAATTTGAAATTTGAGTACGGTAACCTGAAAATCCGGCTCTTCCGTGCAAGAGTTGATAAACTACGGACGGTGCAAAATTACGTACTGTATTTTGAACTTTGAAAACCTTCTTTCGCCTTTGTTTCCATCACATTTTGTATCTCTAAACGTTGAATGTTTTATCCACTTCACAAATAACTAAGACAACCATCGATGAAGCACAATGAGCGGAAAACAAGCCTATGGCTAGCCTTTTTGGGTGGGTGGAGAATCAGGGTGAAGATCAAACAATACGCTAAGCAGATACCAAACCACACAATCTCGTAATAATCCTACAACACCTATGAGAATCAAATGTTGCTGGTCGCTAACCGGGGACGGGCAGGCTTTGTGCAAGATACCGACGATAAACATGGGAAGAAAACATGTGCAAGTAGGAATCGGGAGAAACAACAAGGCAAATCGAACAGCGAACAAGGCCAATCCAGGTTAAACAGGTCGAGATTGCGTGTAAAATGTAGTCTGAACGATTACTGACATTAACCAAAAAATAAATCTAACGGAGAAACAAGGTCCACGCTATCGTATAAACTGGAGGCTGTTATTGGTGTGAAACAAGGTCAATCCAGGTTAAACAGAAGGGGGGGGGGGATGGCGTGAGCAACGAGGAGAGCCAGCCCTCTCACTGCCGGTTGCGGACGACAATCTTGTAGACGACAAAGCAGGCGGCGGAGAGCGCCGCGAGTCCGATGCCCACGTAGGTGATCTCGGTGAGCAGGGGCGTTACCCGCTCGTACAGGTTCTTCTTCTTCTTGGGAGTTCGGGGCACGTCGTCTGTAATTTGTTTGAGTTATTTATTAATTAAGCAATTATGGCTGATTAATACCCGAAGAGCTCTGGTGAGCATTGGTTTAAACAAACATTCAATTTAAATGAAGTAGTGATTTAAAGTTGGGCAAGGTTTACATCTTATCAAGACCACTAAGGCGAGGCGTTCATTCAACCAAACATGGATAAGCCCTAATGACAGCAGATTGAAACCTCCCAGCGGCTTAACATTTCACGAGTTGCTACCGTTTTGAACATAATCGTTGCCAATAAATAAATAACCAATATAAATCGCCAACTAACCAATAATGGAGTGCGTGGAGGGGGCATACACCGACTCCTCGTCGTCCTCCCTCTTCTGCCCCTCCTCCCCCTCCTCCGGTACCATTTTTGTTAAAGATCAACGGTTTCCCAAACATAACAAACTTTTGCCACCGTGCTAACGCCCATTTTCTTTAAGGATAGGACAAAATCAACACCTCACCAATAATCGAGTGCGTGGAGGGGGCATACACCGATTCCTCATCGTCCTCCTCTTCCCCTCTCCCAAACAAGCTATCACTCACGTGCGTTTCATCTATTTTTAGCGAATATTTGCATAAAAATCGCCAACTAACCAATAATCGAGTGCGTGCTGGGGGCATACACGGACTCCTCGTCGTCCTCCCTCTTCCTGCCCTGTCCGAACAGCGCGCCCTTGATCGAGACGGTATCTGCAGCTGCGAGGAGCGTTAATTATGCTGGGTATCACCTCGTTTTATTTATTGTGAGAGTAAACGAAGCACGTAGTGAAAAATTGCAACCAGTTCACCACGATGTTTCGATGCATCACATTCGAATGATAGGGCAGCCAACAATGGTGGGCTAACTTCCGCTAGTGGGAAGGGGGTCCCGCAAAAATCAGAAAATTCCTACCTGGGGACTGCGCAAAATTTTGAAATGCACTATTTCGGAGATGCGCAAATTTTATTTTCTTGCCTACGGGACTCCGCAACCTGATGATCTAGCAGAATATAAGCCCATCATTGGCAGCCAATGAGGTCATTCTAAATTTCTCAGAAAGAGGAAAATAATTTTGCTCATTCTAACTACATTGAATCCACCGTGATATTTCGGGAAAGGTGCAATAGCCTCCTAACGACAGTTCTCGCAACCTACCCTATCACGTAAACTGAAAGTATTATACAATTCCATCCGATGCTTCAATGCTTCACCTCCGAACGACAGCGCGGCCGACTCCTTCTCCTTGCTGGCCGGCAGCTTGGGCAGCTTCGCGTCTTCCGCCGGTGCAGAGGCGCGCGAGAATGGAGACAGCGCGATCGGCGCCATTTGCTTAATTGATTTATATTAATTAACAATGTTAATAACTCAATTAGTGACAGTCCGAAGGCAACATGAGGTAGTTCTACCAGCAAAATACCCATACGCTGCGCTTATTGAATACATAGCCTTGATTAATTAATTAGAAGCACCTACATGTCCAGACAATAAGCGAGGGACGGACAGTAGGTGATATATAGCCAAACCACGACAGATTTGTGTGAGAAGCGTGTTAGCAGTTAATCAAAATGCTTGTTTCATGTTTCAAACAACAAGTAAACGATTGACACTCAGAATCGAACCTTGAAGTCAAAGAGCGCAGCCTGGTGCTGAATTGTTTTTTTTTAACTTGTTTTCGAATACGACACTAACCCATACTGCCCGTGCTAATAACTTCAACGATAACTAATTAATTATGTTTTAATTAATTAATTAACTTAATTACCGCGAGGGCGTTCAGCTCCGCGTTCTGCAGCACGACGAGCGTCGTCTCCGCGTGCATCTTGATCTCGCGCAGCACCTGGAAGTATTTATCGCTGTTTTGCCACGACAAAACACGCAAAACGATTGAAAAATTGAACACTCTTTTAAAGAAGGTCCCCTGACCACCATTCAAGCTGCCCATAAGCCTTGGATATTGAGCCCACGCACAGAGCGTTTCAATGCTAGCGTTCATCATTTTTCCGAGGAGGTCATGATCGATAGCAAAAACAAAAAACAACGCACCTTCACCGCTCCGTCGTGCGTGCTGTCCGTGAGGTCGATGCCGTTGACTGCCAAGATTTTGTCGCCCTGCCAAGGAATCAGCTGAGTCACGTTGACATAAAACAGGGATTCAGGAATTGCACCAGAATCACTTGGATTTGTTGTGAAATCGAGTTTTATTGAGAAACTGTTTCAAAGAAAGAAAGCCACTTCAAATAGCTGATAGCGGATCACATAGCAGGCAAATAGAACTAATAGAAGCAAGACATTAGCACTTCGTTTCATCACTCGTTTAAAAACAAGACCAACAACTCTCACCTCATGCAGTCGGCCATCCCTCGCCGCGACGCCGTCCTCTTTGACGAGCGAGACGAAGATGCCGCTGTCGCCCGGCAGGTGCTGGCTGTCCGACCCGCCCACCACGTTGAAGCCGAATCCTGGAATAGGGTTATCTTCAAGGACAATTTGATAGCAAAGCATTTGGGATGTATTCGAAACGCGAACTGTAACTGGGAATCAGGGCGATTGATATGAATCAGTTGCGGCACGACTAGGAGCTGAACTTTCTGCCATTAGTGCAGAAAATATAAGCACACGCTCGAAATAGAGCAAACAACAACCAAACACGACGCACCGTACTCGTCTTTCGTCAGCTCGATGGTGACGGCTTCGGCGGGCAGGTCGATCTGCGGGACGGCCTTCGTCTGCGACGTCGAGGAAGATGCCGGCTGCAGATCCACGTCGTGTGTCCGCTCCTCAATTGCTGTGCCGTGTGTCATCCTGAACCAAAACAACGACATGAATCAACCGGGAACAAAGAATTTCGCGAGAATCGCAAAGTTTAGGGACAATCGGAAACGACGACTAGAGCAATTAGGGTGTGGTGAATCACATGATTCGATTACTTTAGGACGATTACTGAGGTAAAGCGAGATAAACGAGGAAAGATCAAGAACTTGTTTTGAACTCTTGAAATGCGCCTTCATGAAATTGCTTGCGTGCAAAATGCACGTCAGTGAGTTCTAACTAACGGCTCTGGTGCCCATTTGATGTCCGCAAATTAAATCACGGCCTGATTTCTTTACTATTGTAAGCTTAATATATTTAATGACTTGAAAGACGTAACGCTGAAATATAGAGACAGCAGAACCTCCTTGTACTGAAAGGAGCCATTGAGATATCTCAATCAGTTGACCGCAGCTCATTCGAGATAAGTATTATTCGAACTCACAGTTCTTCATGATAAGGCTTTATCTCACTTATTAAAAGCACTACTTCATAATAAATATCAGACGAATTCCATCACTACTTGTTGGCAGAAAAATCTTAAGGTTATGGTACAGTAATATCCGCCATCTTTCTTGGATATTATCATGTTAACACCTCTGTCACTTCGTGGCAACTGCTCTTCAATTGAGAACTGCAAATTTTGAGATTATTTTGACAACCATCACTAGTTTCGAAAAGGCTAAGAGAAATACTCGCATTTGGATTGTTGAAGCTCGCTTGAAGACGAGTAATAGTCGCACCAATCTGAGTATTTAACGAGAACCTCCAGCTTCTCGCAATATTGTGATCAGACGAGAATGCCTCCTTAACAATTACTGTGATGAATGAAAGTTGGCATTGACGTTGAGTATCTGGCCCGCCACAGATTAAACACGTAATATGTTATTATACGACTTACAATGATCAATGCCTCGAGCAAATCAACCGAAAGTGAAAGAGCAAGCAACTCCAATTGTGAGTAACGACATACAGCGGGGAAAATATCTCGTGTAGGAGACCAGCTCCCTTTCTGCAAATAATTTCATTTTCGTTCCAATTGGGATATATATAGGAGAATTAGGACAATTAGGATATACATAGAGACCACAGGCTCAATGCCAGAATTAACGATATGGGGACATATTTGTGTTCAGTGTGTCCCTTAGGTCTGAACAAGATCATACTTTTTACCGTTTGTGATTATCTCATCTCTGGGCCGAGCTAGACCTCAAAACCCACGCGCGCGCACCCACAGGGAGACAGGGAAGGGAAGGGACGAGAGAGAAAAGGGGGCGGAGCCTCTCTCACACGTGTCTCTCTCCCTCCCCCCGCTCTCTCGCTCGCCTCTCCCCGCGCTTTCGCCACAGCTCGCAGAAAAATGCTAAAAATCTAATTTCTTTTGCTAAATTCCTAAAATATTCAAATTAGTCAAAATCAAAAGGAGGAGTTGTTTTCGGATAGTGGAACCCCCTTCTCCCTCCATTTTTGGCTTTTGTTGCGCCATTTTGACCTACTCAAACTTGTCCGATCATGCTCCTCCACTGGCCATTTGTGAAGGAAAGGAACAGCTACCGAAAACTTTTTAGAACGGTCAAAAAGGTTGAGAACTCGAGGTGTGGTCGCTCTGGCCAGATATCGCGCGCTTCCCTATCCCCACAAAGTGGGCGGAGCTTGTGGTCTCTAGATATACACCCCTCCCTTCATTCTAAGTTATCTGGTGAGGAGATTTTAAAAAAAACTGATATTACTAACTCTAGAATTATCGTCCCGGAAGCGTAAATCGTGCGAGTCTTTGAGACTGTATTTTGAGATGAATTCTTCGTCGAACCCCGCATTCCTATCGTAACGCCAAGAGATGGATGTGTCCGTAATATTCGAGTCCAGGATGAATTCACGTAGTCTGAACGAGTGTTGTGAAAACAGATCAATATTAGCACAACTCACTTTACACGTTTTTGCGCGCTGATGCCGTTTAGCATTAGGGTGGGTGGTAATCGGTCATGGAACGCGCTCTTCAGCTTTTGCAGAAGTATATCGTTAACATTCACCTTAAAGAATTTAAAACGCTCTTTGGATGCTATGAATCATGGGATAAACTCACATGGCAAAGCTGCATTCTGCGTGGAGCGTACTTCAAACTGAGCTGCTCAATCGCATTGAACAATTTCTCCGGAATTTGAGCCATACTACGAGTCTGAAAAGGTTAAGTGGATAAATGCATATTAATGAATTCGTCCGATATCTTACCTCACCAACGCGTCTTGATGATGCAATTGTTCTTCTAACTTCCTGACCAGCTTCTCCGATTTCGTACACAAGATATCTCCCATCAACCGGACCGGCAAGGAAAGTGTTCTTGTAGTTTTTCTGAATTGTAACGGTCAGAGCAGTAAAGCCAGATAACAAATCTTCGCCCACCCTGAAGAGTTTGAGCTCATCAATCGGAATCTTCCGTCTTGTATGACTCTGGTCACGAGCGATACAATGCATCTTCTGACTGACTGTTTCCATTACCTCAGCAGTTTTGCTAAAACAAAGAAAATTAAAATCATTTTTTAAATAATTGTTATACCCATCGACTTCGGCGAAAATTGCGAATAGACACGCATCTGGGAGAGCTGAGAGATAATCCTGCAAATCTCGATACCTCATTTGAATTGAAATCGTAAACAAAACTACACGTTCGTACCTTTGGACCAATTCGCGACGGCAATTTGAATGGACCAAAGCTCTGTCGCTGACGCTTGGCATCTTCTCTATCCGGCCTGGTTACTGACCTGGTCGTTGGTCGCTTGCTACTCATGCCTACAACAGTATGCAATGAACATTCATTGATCTTAGTCGTTGTAAGAGCAGTTTAGAGACAAGAACAGCGGAAATGTTCAGGGTCTGAAGGGTTAGATTGACAAGGGCGAGATATTTGGCTGCCACACGACAAGACTTTCACGGAGTCTAATGAACAGTTCCGGCTCCAACTTCATGATCATTGCAAGACAGCAAAGGTTATGGCACGGACCGGGGATCGAACCCGGGGCTTCCGCTTACCGGGCAGGTGTTCTACCACTGTAACTTGAGCCTGCTCGGCTATGACTAGAGCAAATCACTCAGAACATATCAGCTCCAACTTCATATCCCCAAAAACAAACACGATGAATTCAAAAACCAAAAAAATGGAAAAATGTCGACAATGAAATGTTCTTTGAGGCAGTTTCAAGTCGATCCAAGTGCGGATGCAAGTTCTTTATCTTACAAAACAAATATAATATGTAGATATTCAGACGTTCTCGAATTTGATCGTTACGAGTGCATGTCCATCGTTAAAAATGCGAGCAATTTCATCAAGAAGTACATGACAGCAGTATTCGCTATCTCTCTTGCGTATTGTCATCTTCATGTAGTCCCAATCAAATGGAATCCGATCGTTTGTTTCGAACTGCAATTATTGTCGTTACTATTTTTTTTCTGTTCATTATCTAGATACACATATAAAAAAGTTGTTAAAAAGTTCTCACAATTTCATTGTTGTATCTCGCGACAAGGCGCTCGAAAGTTGCCGTATTTCGAGAGTTCATCGAGACCTCCCAGTGTCTCGCAACGTTGTTTTCCGATGAGAAGGCAGTCTGTAACAAACTTATTCAATGTTTGAACGAGATGTTCTATCAATGCTAAATGTCTTTGATGAAAGGCATTGACCCTGAATATTTGGCCCGCTAAAGGTTAATCATCGAACAATATTCGACGAATACAAGATGAACTTACACTGATCAGTTCTTCGAGCATGTCGAGGGTAATCGTGAGCGGTATCAGCTTCAAATGTGTGAATCGATATATAATAGGAACAATATCGCGCGTAGGTGTCCAGTGATATTCCTAATAAATATTGAATTGATGGAACGTCGGTACTTTTTGGCCCGTCCTTTCTCCCTATGGAGTGAAGTCTCTTGAAAAGGGGCGGGCCAGAAAGTACAGAAGTGCTGAATTGCCTTCCATATTTCGTAATTACTGACTTCAGGATTGGTTTCCATCAGGCGAAGATCTTGCGACTTTCCGAGACTGTACTGTGTGATGAATTCGTCGTTGAAGCGTATCTGGGCGCTACTCTGTGTATACTCCCACTCGATAGATGCATCCGTGATCTTCGATTCCAAGAGAAATTCCGGCAATCTGTAAGGCTGTTGTGATAACACAACATCAATCTTGAGCGCAATTCACTTCACGGGCCCATTTGCTCTCATCTTGAGCAGTGATAAACTAGGAGGGATTGGTCCATGAAACGCGGTCTTGATACTTTGCAGAAGTGAGTCGTCGAGACGAGCCTGAACATTTGAATACCGTCATGCAGGAGGAAAATTAACAGTGTGCGGGATTATACGGGATTTCCCCAAAAAAAAAATCCGTACAGGCTTGTAAACCCGTCAGAATGGACGAAATTTTTGAAATTTTGAAATCTGAATGCTTCAATCGATTCTGAGGGGTTTGCAAGCCTGGTCGGATTTATCCTGGAAAAACTTGTGTGATCCAGTGCATGGGTCATATTCATCCCGCTTTTCATCCCAAATCACTCACCCAAGACATCTTCAAACTGCGTGGAGTGTACTTCAATGTAAGCTGCTCTATAGCAGCGAACAGCTGCTCCGGAATAGTGCAATTATTATCCTGTAAAACAGGAATATATCACTGAACGTGAAAATGTAGGGGTAGACGCTTAATTCGGATTTTGAAATTTTTCACAGTAATTAGATTGCACAATCTTCGTTTGCGAGAGCATTTGAAGTTTCTTAAAACTAAAAGCCGTTTTTTTGCGAATAATCTTTGTGGTGATTCCACCATCTATACAACTATTCACCACGTTTCTTCTCTTCTCCTTCTCCTGTACGAGTCTGAGTCACCCGAACGTGTATAAAAGGAGAGGAACATTCCCCTCCTTTGGCTTTCCATACCCTCGATAAAGAGTACTGCGGATGTCTAGTTAGTTCACACATAGTATACGGCCTACTATTGTCGTGACATGG
>LS491524.1:226251-257716 GCA_900490845.1 Pristionchus japonicus
GAGTGTGGTGATTCCACCATCTATACAACTATTCACCACGTTTCTTCTCTTCTCCTTCTCCTGTACGAGTCTGAGTCACCCGAACGTGTATAAAAGGAGAGGAACATTCCCCTCCTTTGGCTTTCCATACCCTCGATAAAGAGTACTGCGGATGTCTAGTTAGTTCACACATAGTATACGGCCTACTATTGTCGTGACAATCTTGATATTTTTTTGTATACGAAATACTTAGTTATGGACCAAGGCCTTACTGGATTAATGACGGTTGATGCCTCAATCGTTCTCCTAACTTCGATGAATTTATCATTTTTACTTCCTTTTTTCCCCTTTCCGGCTCTCGTCTCGTACACAAGATACTTATCGTCGACTGGACCAGCATGGAATGTGTACATGTGTTTCTTCTGAAATGGAACACAAATATCTCTTGCCAAAACGTTTCAGTGAATTGAAACAATGCCACCGACCCTGAATATTTTGAGTTCATCAATCCTTGTCTTCCGTCTTGTATGAATTTGGTCGCGAGCAATGCAATACATCTTCTGACTGACTGTCTCCATTACTTCAGCTGTCTTGCTGCAATATAGGTTATTTATGATATACAATTTAAAATAATTATTTTAAAAAACTGATTTATATACCCGTCGACTTCGGCAAAAATTGCGAATAGGCATGCATCTGGAAGAGTTGACAAAAGATCCTGCAAAAAATCTGCATGCAGGATACAATTACGGCACTAGGTCGGATGAGAAAATTCGGATGATAACCGACTGGATGAACACCTAATGAGGGCGAGAGAACAACTGCTATGTAATAGACGGAATATGCAAATGGTGCTCATCCAGTAGGTTATCATCCGACCTAGTTCCGCAATTACAGATCACCACACCTTATCACCCAGTTGAGAGGGTAATTTGAATCTGAAAGGTTCCGAGTCCGAACCAGAGGCTTCATCAGGTTTCTGCCGCTTCGCGCTAACAGAAGATTTTGACGGAGGACGCTTCTTCGACTTGGACACGAGCTTCGACATGCTTACCTCAATTCAATTCGGTGCACCGAACGAGATGAAATGTCTCAATTATGGTCAATAGACCCAATTCTGCACTGGTCAATCAACCCCGCTGTGGACAGATTGCGATAACAGAAAACAGCAACGAAAACGTATAGAAGTTAAAAAAGCGATACTAGTTTAAAATTAGAAGAAGATAGAAGTTTGAAGATATTTGAAACTCAAGAGCCCGCGTAATTTCTCAAGTGTGATTGGGCGAGATATCCCCTACCGGCTGTCACACTACGAGATCCTCACCCCAATGGCGTCTTTGCAATTATATTTGGTCGCAGTAGAGGCAGTTTCAAGTCGATCCATATGGGAATGTACTTCATTATAGAATCTGGATATTCGCACGTGATCATCAACGCAGTTCTTTATCTCACAAATGAAAAGGCAGATATACACTCATTCTTTTTTTTTGAATTCCATCGTTAGCTGTGCAAATTGCATGCGATTCGTGTAATAACTGTGTATACGACAGGAGTATTCGCAATTTCTCTTGTATATATTCATATCCAGCAAGCGGTATTCGCATGAGCCTTCGGTTGAGAACTGCAATTTTCGTTCTTTCTGAGAGTTCGAGAAGTTTTGAAAAAGTGATTCCCACAATATCATTGTTGAATCTTGCACGAAGATGATCTGCAGCCTCCTCATTGTCAGAGTCCAACGATACATTCCACTCTCTGGCAACGATTTCGTCAGACGAGAAAACTGTCTGAAAGGAGCTACCTCAATGCTCCGGCTATTCAGAGACCGATGATACTATGATAGCGCGCATCGACATTGAAATACGGTCCACCAAAAGTTAACGAATGAAAATTGAACTTACAACGATCAGTTCCTCTAGCACATCGAGGGTGAGAAGAAGCGGGAACAGCGTCAACCGTGAGAAGCGACATATAACAGGAATAAGGTCTCGTATAGGGGTCCAGTGGAAATCCTGATAATTTTCGCATTTGTTTTTCATATTCTGCAACAAGACCCTCTCCTATTCTTTGTACTTTTCTAGATAAAAAGATTGGCTCTTATAGTACTCCTATGAGTGGGGCTGATTGGTTATCTGCAGTAGTTTATTCTCCTACCTCTAAGGGGTACTTTTGTGAGTCTCACTATCGAGTTCTTCCTTCTTTACATTCTGGTTTAATCCACAAACTGATTAAACTAACGCCATAATTTTCCACTTGCAAACGAAGAGCTTGCGAGTTTCCGAGGCTGAATTTCGTGACAAATTCTTCGTCGAAGCCTAGCTGGACACGAACCGGCGGAACCCTCTTGATAAAAAGATCCGTGATCTTCGAGTCCATAATAAATTCGGATAGTCTGAAATAGGGATGTCAGAATTAAGAATGACTCTCCTCATTTTCCACACTCTCTCGCCTGCCTGATCGGTTAGATCGGTTGCCTGATCGGTTAGGTCCCTAGTCTGAAATCGCGTTATCCCTAACATCATCACCCTTGCAATTCGTGCAGAACTTACTTAACAGGATTTTTCGTCCTCATTAGATGCAGGGATAGCGCAGCAGGGACTTGACCATGGAATGCGGTCTTGATCCTTTCAAGTAACGAGTCGTTCACACTAGGCTGAAGGTTTTGGAATGTTATCCTTTAGCACACACTCAGAGGAACATTTCGAACACGCTGAGCAGGCTCATGCTCACATTAGGGCACATCTTGGATATCTGACCCAGCCTTCGCTCACAGAGTATTCTGTTCCTACAATTCTCATTGCTCGTCCCCATTCACTAACCAGAACCGCTGTCCTGGGCCAGATATCCAAGAAGTTCCCACATTAGAGCGATAACTGGGGATCTTGCAATAGGGACATCGCTCACCCAAGACATCTTGAAAAGGCTCGGAGTGTACTTCAATGTGAGCTGGTCAATAGCAGCGAACAATCGCTCCGGGATATTCCAATTCTCCGAATCCTGAAAGAATGCGTTAGCCAGAATAAATGATGGATCAAAATCTTACCAGAGTAGGTCTGGTAGTTAAGTCAGTTGTTGTTTTCCTAACTTCAAGACGGTCTTCATTCACTTTCGTTGTTTTCCCGTTACCCGCTCTCGTCTCGTACACAAGATACGTGTCATCCACCGGACCGGCATGGAATGTGTACAGGCCATTCGTCTGAAATGACTCACTACCGTTGATGGGGAAACGGAACAGTGAATTCATACGTCAAATGGGGTATAGCTGAGCTATTTCGCCGATGTCCCTAAAACATTTGCCGAAGTGGCCTATAGAGCTAAATCGAATATGTGCATGGTTTTATGGGATTTTTTTTCGAAGTGCCGACATGTGGTTTGTCAGAATGCCGACATGCCCTCTCGCTCAGGCGAGACCTATTTGACGTATGAGTGAATTGAAACAATGCCACTGACCCTGAAGATTTTGAGCTCATCAATCCTTGTCTTCCGCCTTGTATGAATTTGGTCGCGAGCAACGCAATACATCTTCTGACTGACTGTCTCCATTACTTCAGCAGTTTTGCTGAAAGATCGGTTATAAATTTATAACGCATAAATGATTAATGATATAAAATTGAAAATAATTATTGAAAAATGATTTATATACCCGTCGATTTCGGCAAATATCGCGAATAGGCATGCATCTGGAAGAGCGGACAACAGATCCTGCAAAAAACCAACATGCGGGATGCAATTACAGATAACCACACCTTATCACCCAGACGAGAGGGCAATTTGAACGTGAAAGGTTCCGAGTCCGAACAAGAGGCTTCATCAGGTTTCTGCCGCTTCGCGCTAACAGAAGATTTTGACTGAGGACGCTTCTTCGACTTGGACACTAGCTTCGACATACTTACCTCAAATATGTTTAATGCAGTAAATTTTTAGAGGCATGGCACTACGGGAAATCAACGAAACGACAAAATGACAAAACTGCAATGCTCCGGTGAGCTGAGAGCCGTTAGAGAAGCGAGAACAGGAAAATATAGTTTTTGAAAGAAGATAAAGTCAAATTCACGAGCCCGCGTAATTTTCCTAGTGTGGCCGAGCGAGCATTACTACACCAACTCTCTAGACTCTCACCCCATCTGCGTCTCTGCTATAATACTTGCTCGCAAAGAGTGAACAGACGCCCTTCGTGCTCATAATCTGGCAGTGTGCCAGAAGACGCCTCTGTCCTTTCACTGGCTACCCGATTTCTCCGTTGTAAAGTGCACTTTTTGCAAGTTTTATCATTCCGAGAGGTTTCGCTGTGTTTTAGTTGCAATGACTAGTCACCACAGTTGATGCTCAAGTGATTGTTGTATTGAAATCTACTCAAGACGAATTACCAGGTCACTCTTAATAGTGTCCACTTCCTTTGAATGCTCTGTGAAGTGAATCTTTGTTCAACAATCGATGAACTAACTTATTCTTTACGTGTCCTTTCCATTCTTTAGTTTTGTCAAGAGCTACATGAATCGTTACATTACAAGCCTTCCTCCTAATGCCAGAACACCATTGATTCTTCAGTATCATTGGCCCTACTTCATTTACAAATTCTCACATTATTCCTCCTAATGCCAGAACACCATTGATTCTTCAGTATCATTGGCCCTACTTCATTTACAAATTCTCACATTATTTGGACATTCATGCCTAATCTTGCAGCCACAAATGGCCGTTGCAGCACTGATGAACGGTCTTATCCTCATTCACATTATTTAGCGCATCGTATTTTTTCTTGCCCATCTCTTGTCTCATACTCCATTTCATTTGTGTATGTACCCCTAATCTTGCAGCCACAAATGGCCGTTGCAGCACTGATGAACGGTCGGGGCGCGGCGGGGCCGGGCGCGCCGAACGGTCGCAGCAGCGGCAGCTCAGTGATTGATGGAGGAGGCAACAAGAGGAGCGAGATCTATCGATTCCAGTCGAACAAGGTATCCCATTTTCATAGTTTGATAACGATGACCCTGAGGCGTTGCTTCAATACTATGGATTGATAGTTATCAGAAACAACCATCGAAATAATAGAGAAGCTATTGAAATGTGTTTCACATAATCGTGATACACCGAATTGCTAGTGCTAGAATTATATTTGGTCACTTTATCGGAAATTAAAAAAAATAAAACGAATATTCTTCAGCCTCTCTACTCCGCCGCCTGGAGCACGAAGCACGATCACCGCTTCAGATTGGCTGTGGGAAGCATCGTCGATAGGGAGGCTGGCAATCGTGTAAGTGATCTTCGATCTTTAGTTTTGCGATTTATCAAATTGTTCTTCGCTATTGTATGCAGTTTTGAGAAACAGCCGGTCAAATATTCCAATGTATGGGAGATTGATGAAAGTATGGAGCCACTTTTTAACAACGACAACTCGAAACAATCCTTTCGGTTCCTGACTCGCATGCCTGAGTTTATACCAATGAAACCAAATGCAGGTCACAATAGTGCAACTGGACGAAAACTCGGGCGAACTCGTCGAGAAGGGCAACTTCAACCATGAATTCCCCGCTAACAACATCGCCTTCATTCCCGATCCGGTGAGTAGCTTGATCACTTGAATCATGAGAAAGTATGAACAAAAGTTTCGAAATAACTCTAGACTGAACTATGAATGAATAAGTAGGGAAACTTCCCAAGTGGTTTCACGTAGCAATGTCGCACTCAAGCCCCACCAAGTGAGCGACAGTTGTCAATTAGTTCTGGGAACGGGTTCGTAGTCGGGTTTTCACTACTTTGGAATGAAATGAGTTTCACTCAAATTTGAAGAATGGATGAGCCTGCAGTTCCTCGATTCCTCGCTGCTTCCCTGTTCAGAAAAATTTCTAATTTACCGGATCTATTGATTATCTTATTTCCCATTCTAGCATTTTCAAATTAGGCATAATGATATATATTAGATCCACATTGTTTTTTTTTGGTTATTCTCTGTCCTTGGGAGATGACAAAAACATTTTCGGACATTATCACATTTCCAGAACAACGTTACACCGGGGTCTCAGATGAACACAAAAATCAAAATTTAGTATTTCTCATTCCAGAACAACGTCTTCCCCGACCTCCTGGCCACCAGTGCGGACTTCCTTCGCATCTGGAGGATCTCGCCCGAGAACATTGTCTCGGAGGAGCTTCTGTTGTCGAATGTGAGTTGACGTCTACCGTAGGCTGAGTTCACCAACCGGGGTGATCGAGGATTGATTTTCCATCTCGTTCAGGGCTGTTAGACTGTAGTCTGCAAATTTGCAAAAAAAAAATGTAAGCGTAAACAGAGCTTAATATGCAAGGATTCCTGCAAGAGCGATTCGAGTTTCGATAGTTCTCAAAAACAACTCGAAATGCGATTTTTCCCACGCAAACATAGCCTCTCACGCCTCACTTTCACACGGAAGTAAACTCTTCGAAGGACTCTCTTACCCGAATCGATTGGCAACACAAAACCACTTTCTTTGCCATTCTTGATTCTCAATTCGAGTTAACAGTTTCGAAATTCAGGGCAAGGCGACCCAATACTGCGCGCCTCTCACCAACTTCGACTGGAATGATGCAGAGCCGAATCTGATGGGAACGTCCTCGATTGATACGACGTGCACGATTTGGCATGTCGAGGTGTGATTTTGAGGTTTAATATTTGGGCTTACGCGAAAAATCAGGCGTCTAGAAAACTGTTTTACTTTTACAAAAAAGTTTTTGTCAAAATATTAGAATCAGTTGCGTTTCAAAATAAGCTCAAAATCAATATCCTATCAGTTGATTGATTTTGGTAGGGAATAGGGTTGACAATTCAAGGATTCAAGGGCTATTCAAGAATGGAAGATTAAAAATGATTAATTTATCCTTGTTCAAGGATGAGAGGGAGAGCCAATCCTTGAACAAGGATTGGAGAGCGAGCCATTCCTTGTTCAAGGATTGAGAGACCGGTCACCCTTGAACAAGGGTGAGAATCATTGGCAAGGATGAGGTGAGAGAGGGAGGGAATGAGAGGGAGAATGAAGGCGAAGAATGACCGATCTCTTCAATCCTTGAACAAGGAATAGCTCGCTCTCCAATCCTTGTTCAAGGATTGCCTCTCCCTCTCATCCTTGAACAAGGATTGGATCGATTTGAATCCTGTAGAAAAATCATCGCAAGGCCTTGATTGAATCCTTGAATTGTCAACCCTAGTAGGGAACCCAGGTTACAAAACTCTTTTCAGACCGGCCAAGCCCTGAACACGGTTCGTTGCGTTTCGGGCACAGTGAAAACGCAGTTGATCGCTCACGACAAACCAGTGCATGACATTGCCTTTTCGAAACTGACGAATGGAAAGGACCACTTTGCGACTGTCGGTGGGTGATTTTGATCTATCTCTCTAAGAGTTCGAACAATGCTGAACAAAGTTGATTGGAAGTTCTAACCAAACAGATTGATTCGTGCAGAGAAATTCAGTTGCGTTTCAAGGTTGCTCCAAACGATCGTTCGATTCAATCAGATGTTGATGCTTGCGCTTTCATTCCAAAATATGAAAACTCATTTCAGGCGCGGACGGCTCTGCGCGCATGTTCGACCTGCGCCATCTGGAGCATTCCACGATCATCTACGAGGTGAATTTTCGTTTAATGTTAATTAAATACTGTTAAAATTGATTTAAAATAATTGCAATATCAATTCAGGACCCAGTCAAAACACCACTCATGCGACTCGCCTGGAACAAGCAGGAGCCCCATCTGTTGGCAACGTTTGCACAGGACGCTTGCGAGGTACGGTAATACTGAGTTGCGGTAGGCGAGGGTGTGAATTTTGAGAATAACATTTTTGGAGATGGCTATTGAACACTGATCTTCACAAATGATCTACATATGTTTCACACATTCTATTATTGATTACGAATACACATTGATCCGATTTTAGTAGGGGACTCTTTTCTAAAAATATTCACCATAATTCTTCGCAGTTAAGGAGGTTTCTGTATGGGACTAGTTTGAATTTTTTGTTGTTAGGTCATCATTCTCGACATTCGCATGCCGTGCAACCCCCTGTCCAAGCTGAAGAACCACTCGGGACCGATCAACGGACTCGCGTGGGCACCGCACTCCGGCCATCATATTTGTACTGCTGGTGAGACTTCATGTATTCGAAACATAATTAAAGTCACGGATAATATCACTTCCGAATAGGTCAAGTCTTAAAGTTTTTCGCACACCAAATGCAGCTTCTATTAAAAACGAAAGACACAGAACGATTTGAATTTGTTGTGAAACATATCAGAGTGAAAGAAGATGTATGAGGAATCTACTGTTTCTTTCCGAAAATATTTTCCCTTGATTTTCTGATCTTTGATCTTTCCCAGGAGACTACAAGAAATGTTGTGCAGTGCATGACATTTTTTTTTTTGCATTTCCCAAGCAAAATTTGATTCTGAACTAAAAGTTCAAAGACCGGAGATCAAAGATCAAAGATTAATCCTTTCAGGAGACGACAAGCAAGCCCTGATCTGGGACGTGCAGTGCATGCCGCGGCCCGTCGATGATCCCATCCTGGCATACACTGCGGGTGGAGAGGTACGGTAGTGAGAGGAGTACGGTATGAGTATCACGAACTGAGCGGTACGGTATGAGAGGGTACGGTAGAGTACGGTAGTGATACGGTAGAAATCGATATCTTACGCGTATGATAATTTACGAACCATACTGGCGTACACGGCGGGTGGAGAGGTACTGTATTAGAGATGGGTACGGTAGAGTACGGTAACGACGGTGCTAATCGATAATATCAAGCGTTTGTTAGCTTACGGACCCATCCTGGCGTACACTGCGGGTGGAGAGGTACGGTAGTGAGAGGAGTACGGTATGAGTATCACGAACTGAGCGGTACGGTATGTGAGGGTACGATAGAGTACGGTAGTGATACGGGGGAAATCGATATTCCTGGGCGTTTGCTAGTTTCTCCATCCTGGCGTACACTGCGGGTGGAGAGGTACGTTATTTGGGTATGGACCATACCATATGGTTGAGCACAGTGAATTTGTGTTTTCGACAGCGTCCCACGCTCAAATCATCGCCACAAGTTCGATCGATAGATTAATATTTCTCGAAACACAATTAAAAGCAGAACGATACTAACATTTTCAGGTCAATCAAGTCCACTGGGGTGCAGTGCACAAGAACTGGATTAGCATCTGTTTCAATAAGACCCTCGAGATTCTCAGAGTCTGACCCACTAACCATTCCTTCCTAATCTGACAGTATTTGCTTTAAATATTTCTAAATTATGTTGTTTCCTCTGGTCTCAGATTAGATCTTCAATAGAATAAGAGCACCCTCTGATACTCAATCTCAGTACATTCGAAGATTGCTCCTGACTGTACATATTTCTCCCGTTTTGTTAGGCGCAATTTCAATAAAATAAGTAAATCAACCTTTCGACATCGATTCTCACCCACTGTTTCCGCTATATTCCATACAATGTACTGAGCATTCGCCCATTCCGTTTTCCATTCGAGAGAGTATGTGATAAAGAATATTTTGAAAATGTGATTTTTTATTGATCGACTCAAGTGGTTCTAGTCCACAGTCATATCTTTACTGAAGCGTTTGTATTCAGTCCTCGATCAATCACGATTACGGTAAGTTACGGTATTGCAGATCCATCGATCGGGAGGGTTGGTTGCTCACTCTCCCCGATAGGAGGATCACCGAGAGAGATGCAGCGAGGCACCACTTCTGGAGGTTAGTTTTCAAACCGTTGAACGATTTTCTTTATTCACCGTAACCAGAAGATTAATCAATTGTCTAGCAAAAAGGCCTTGAAGTTTCGAAATTCTATTCTTATTTATTGAAGAGCCGTCGCCCAAAAAGACGTGCCGTCCCCTTGCAGGCGCTGCAGCTGCAGCAGCCGGGGGCGGCGGCACCGGCAGCACGGCTGCAGAGTACCCGCCGGCTCCGGTGGGCACCTTCGTGCCACCCTCGCAGCAGCAGATGCAGCAAATGCAGCAGCAGGTCAGTGTTTCTATGTTTCTGTTTGCATTGCATACCTGAGAATATTCTTGGAGAAGAGTTCGAGAGGGGGAACACGAGAAAAAAAGGATCGAGATAATTGCAGCAGTTGCAGCAACCACAGCCGCAGCAGCAGCCGCTTGCGGAGACGGAGGGACTGACGGAGCGAATGGGGGTAAGGTCACCTTTTGTCAGGAAGATGAATTCGGTTTCAATATGCATCTCCTTGTTCGCTTTCTCAGTAGAAAAAAATCTCTATTTTGTAAATTTCGTGAAAAAATCTTTGCAGTCCGTCACAATGGAGGAAGACGCCTCTCCATCATCGGATGAACGACGGAAGGAACTCTATGGATACGAGGCCCCATTCCAACTCTACAGTGCAGCCTGGTTAGTTCATCCCATGCACAACTATACATTGTTTCATTACATTATAGAGAGTGATCGTTGCAGTTGCCTAATGATGATGCAATCTTAGGTCACCAGCCAAGGACGCGCAGCGCAAGTTCCGCCTCGCCGTCGCGTCCTTCGTCGAGGAGTACAGTAATCGGGTGAGTATCGATTTATCGATCACTTCAATGACATCGATTGATTACATCGCTTAGGAATTATGAGCTAAGAGAGAGATTGAAAGAATGCAATACGTTTCAACCGAACTGTAAATTACCAATGATTCGATGGTGATTCGATAGTTCGACAGTGATTGAAGCTCTGACTGAATAGAATAAAGAAGTTTATCATGCGCTGATTTTCCGATCTACCAGCGCCATTTGTCAAAAAAAATTGTCTGTATTTACAGATCTCGATTGTACAACTAGACGAAGAGGCCGGCGCTCTCGTGCTGCGATACTCCTTCTACCACCCCTACCCGCCCACCAAAGTGCAGTGGATGCCGGACCCGAATGGTAAGCAATTTTTTAGTTAATCTATCTATTTTTTTATTGAATGAATGCTCAAATTTGACTGCGATTTGCTAAAGTAAGTATGCTTCAGCTACAGTTTACAGTTTCAAGAAAAAAAAAAGAGTGATTTCAATGAGAAGTTGATACGTATGCAAATAGCACAAGTTAAAATGTTGAGGAGTCCATCCCGACCTGATCGCTACGTCCGGCGACTACTTGCGATTGTGGAGGGTGGGCAAGGACAATAGCGTCACCATTGGTCAGTTGTCTTTCTTGCTTGGGCGTGAAGAAGTCAGTTTGCGATCAAGACCAGCAGACAAGAAGACTCTGTGAATGGAATCACGATTTCATGAAATGATAAGTGGGGAGCATAAATATTTTCTGTTGGATAACATGAAGGAATCGAAACTTCAGGGCGATGAAAGCTTTTGGGCGTGCTGTGAAACCTAGATTGTTTTGTACACAAGATAACGCTACTATTTTTCCAGTTCATAAACTATCCTTTCACAGAAGCCCTCCTCAACCCCAACCGCAACGCCGAGTACTGTGCCCCTCTGACATCCTTCGACTGGAACACATTCGACGTCAATCTGATTGGGACGTCGTCCATTGATACGACGTGCACGATATGGTCACTCGAGGTGAGAATGCCGAATTGAGAAGATTTCACAAAAAAACTTGAAAACAATCTGGTTTGTCTTACACTGTACAGAGAGAATACGCAGAGTCAGTACATGATGCCTTAGAAGCAGTTGAATACGCCGTGAAACTCACATGAAACCTCAAAGAGTGGATTTCCAGACTGGTCAAGCACTCGGGACGACGAAGCGCATCGAGGGCACGCTGAAGACACAGCTGATCGCGCATGATAAGGAGGTACCGAACACGAGCTTTCTGAGAGGATCAGCTGGTCTTGATCATCACGCAGTTCACTGTCTGCGACATAATTGAGAGACTTGCATCACTTCTTTCTCGTAGAGGGTAGCAACATGTTGCAAACAGGACCACGTCAATTTGGCTTACCGGTTGTGCATTGAACACCCTCTTCGGATTGTGAGAGAGCATGCAAAGCGTGGAGAGGTTGACAACTGCTCTCCAAAACTCTCCCATCTCTCCAAAACCGACCCATCGCAGGTCTTCGACATGGCCTTCTCCCATCAGCGGAAGGACTCCTTCGCCAGCGTTGGTGAGTGATTATTTTTTCTGTTTCGACCGAAATCGTGATCAAAATTCCTGCAACGCGTAATCTTTTTGGCGAATCAGTGAAACATAGCGTTCCAAGATGCTAACGACTTCATTCGTACATCCTTTTAAAGAAAAATGAACATCACTTTTCGCGCTCCTGAACGCGTTAATCGATAATTTCTCTCTCAGGCGCCGACGGTTCCATCCGGTTGTTCGACCTGCGCCACCTCGAGCACTCCACCATCGTGTACGAGGTGAGTGTTTATTATTATTAGGTTATGAAAACAGTGTTCAATGGAATTACCAAGAATGAGTTTATCTTCCACATGAGTGATTCGTGAAACGTATCCGAATTCTTTCGAATGGTTTTTCTATGTATTGCTCCGAGTGTATTTATTTAGATAATTTCGAAATCAATATATCCAGGACGCCGCCCGCACGCCTCTCCTTAGGATCGACTGGAACAAGATGGACGCGAACTATCTGGCGACCATTGCCAAGGACTCGAAAGAGGTATTCAGGCTGAGGGTTGTTGATGAACTCTGACCTTAGTTGAGTGTGGATAGCCTATGTAAGAGGATTAGGCATAGCTAGAGTGATTGAATTTGACAAGATGGACCTGACGACCACTCGAAAGAGGTGGGGAAAACACGATTTACAATTGATCCGAGATCTTCGAGATTCACCGAATGAATCAATTATTCCACTGTGCGCAGGAACAGTCGAAAATCCATTGAGTTGCAGTGGCACAATAGCCAATTTCAAATTTTGGATTGATAGAAAACTTGTGTTTCACGGGCACTGTATCTGTCGAAAGTTTCTTTCATCGACAATCAGAACAGGTAATTTCCGTCATACATAGATAACATATTCGGCCTTTTTGAGAAGACGTGCTGAAGTCTATTACCATAATCGATAAGAATACTACCGTTTCCTTGTACCGTACCCCTGCCGTTACCCTCTACCGTAACCCCTACCGTACTCCAGATCGTCATCGTCGACCTGCGGATGCCGTGCACACCCGTCGCGAGACTCTCTAACCACAAGGCGACGGTGAATGCGCTATCCTGGGCGCCCCACTCGAGCTGCCATATCTGCTCTGGAGGTATGTTCTTTCATTTTGACTTCACCCCCTTTCTTCCTCGGTGTTGTTTTTGTTTGCATTTTTTATTCTTAGTTCCAGCGACTGATCCTAAAGATTTTTGTTGATCTTGCAATTAGTTGGCTGCCAGAGAAAGTGGAACACTGAGAGGTGGAGCGAGAAATCAATAGCGTTTAGCGTTGATGATGATCTTCACTTTACAGCCGACGACATGCAAGCGCTCATCTGGGACATCAACGAGATCCCCAAACCCGTCGAGGATCCTATTCTGGCGTACCAGGCAAATGCAGAGGTAAGAACTGATCTTTGATCTTCAATCTCCCAAGTGATGCAGTCGTATTTGATATTTGCCCAGTTTTAGGATGTAAGGGTCGAATTTACGGTTGATTATTGACTGCATTATTCCTTGAATCCAGAAAATATGATCTTTCTGAACCACAACGAACACAATGAATTGATATGTTTCTGAAGCAAACCATACACCGAATGAGACTTGAGGATGCAATAGGTTAGAGGCTGGCAGTTCTCAAAAAAAATTAATTAAAGGTGAACCAAGTTCACTGGTCGTCCTCCTTCTCCGATTGGATCTCCATCTGCTACGGTAATCGGATAGAGATCCTGCGAGTCTGATCGATTATCGATCCATGTTGATCAGTTATCGATCGGAGGTTCTACCGTACCCATAGTGATGAATACTAACCCCGCATGCCCTATAGATTTTGTTATAGCAGAGATTATCCTATTCCCGTATTGTCCTTGTTTTCGAAATCTCTATCTAGGATTGTTCAATTTGATTACCTGATTTTTGCGACCCTTTAATTTTCTTAATTTTCCCGACTCAGTGCCTTAACCCCATGTCGTTTCGTACGTGTTATTGTTAACGATAAGCATACTTATCAAAAGGATTGGTAGTTTACGGCAGTTTCCAAGCCGGAAAATAGTTCTTGAATTTCCAATCCACCCCAATTCGGCCTTATGTCTGCTCAAATCAGTGAAATTCTTGCTCATAATATCTTTGAAATGCTGTGAAACTTCTCGAATATATTGTAGAATGTTCTTTATCTGTGCTCACTCGAGCTGGGTCGGATGGTAGGTCAAAGTAGAGAACCCGTTGCCCGAAAACCCGACCCAGTTCCCAATCCTTCCACAAGAAGGAACTAGAAAAACAACAAAAAAAAGGAGGAAAGACTCAAATCTTTCACAGTGTTCGCTTGTGTGTGGTCTCGATAGACAATTCTTTCCTATTATCTATAATTATTTACGATTCTATTATTTGTAAATAAAGAATAAATACATAAATTATCGGAGCGCACTCGCATTGGAAATGGATGATATGATGGAGAGGCGTTTTTGAGCAATGACAAGGGGTGCGAGAAGCGAGGTGTGTTCGGCCTGGAATGGAGAGAGATCAAAGATCAAAGCAAGAGATTTGGACATTTTTGAACGCGTTGTGAGAGATTCTAGAGCAAATCGGAAAAGGAAAAGCCTAGATTCCAGTTGCTCTATCAATTCTTCTCCAAGCCAGTCGACTAAAGATCAAAGATCAAAGACCAAAGATCAAATCCCTCACCTCCTCGTGCCACCACAATTTCGTCCTGAACCGGATACTCTTCGACATCGCAGCCAGGCCGAAGTTGTGCTCGGCCGCAACGCACGCGATGTACCTTAGTGGAAAGTGGGGAGTACGGTATCGATTGATGGCTACTGTTATCCAGTATCTCTAGGCTACGCTATCCCTGATGGATGCTTCCAGCCCAAACTACTACCTTAAACGACCAGACTACTGTATCCTTGATAGAACCAAGAACATCAGTTCGCGATATCCTACCGTACCTCGTATCCGCGCCCAGATCGGGTATCGTAAACCGCGTCGAGGCGCCGCACTTGAACCGATTCCAGTACTTGAACTGCGGCGCCGGCTCTTGCGAGTACATGATGACGTAGCGCTGAGAATCGATAAATGAGAGATTACGGTTGGCCAATCGAAAAATGGAGAATTACGGTAACGTTGAGTTGTGGTAGAAATATGGTAGAAAATCAATGGTCGAATAATGCTTGCTGTGCAAGAGTATGTTTCAGAAGTTGCATATCAGTCTCGAATCGCTTGACAAGACTGATTTTGCATCGGTTTCGCGTACAAAAACTCACAAGAAATACAAAAATATCGATAAACCGTACCTCGGGTCCGTTGTTCTTCTTGGGAGCCTTCCACGAGAGGGTGACGGTCTCACTGCTGAGCGCGTCGACGGCGACGCATTGCGGGACGGTGCAGGGTTCTGGAAGGGAGAATGATCAATAGAGCGAGCACTGTAAAGTTATATAAATGTCTGCTACTGGTAATTCTATCCGACTTTACATTGAGTTGTTACGGATAAACCGACTGACAAATTAAAGCTTTTCGGATTTCTGGTCCATCTTCTCCATCGAACGCTCGTATGAGAAGTAATGTAAAGAATGCCGGAACCAGAAGTCCAAAGAAATGCCTTCAAATACATACCTGTGTACTCCTGGCACGTCGCCGGTTTACTGCTGCCGTACCGCGTTGTTACCACAAGGGAGAACTGGTAGAGGGTGAAGGTCCTGGAGTGATCTTTGATCTTTGCTCTTTTCTTCGAACTGATCTTTCATCTCCGCTCACTCACTTCAATCCCTTGACCTCGTAGTTCTCTCCTGTGATGAAATCAACGACGGTCGCTTGATTCCGACCGAAGATCCAGTGAGGATTCCTGAATTGTCAGAGAATTAGATTTCGGTTTCAAATGTGTTTCGAGACTCTGATAACATCGAATCACGCTCATTCATAATAGTATTGCTGAGAGTCCACATTCAACAAACTAAAACTCAAAAGTCGATGCGAAGCCAGCTACGAAAACTTTAAGTGTCATTCTACAGCTACAGTGCATGTTTAGATACCTTCGTCAGAAATAGTGTGCTGACCTCGTCTTATACGTCAGCGTGTAGCTGAACCTCTCCCACTTTCAGTCAACAGGTACCATACCCTCTTATTCCGTAAACTCAGGTACCGTAGCATACTGAATGCAACTCGCCTTGTCTTATACGTCAGTGTGTACCAGAATCGCTTTCCCTCCGGTTCTCTCTGGGGCGCCGTCCACCTCAGACAGACCGAGTCGGCAGTCGCGTTGAAGGCCGAGATGTTGGAAGGAGGATCGATGATGGCGTCTGCAAGGAAGATTGACGAATACAAACACAGGACAGGTTTGGTTAGAATCAATACAGGCTCATAAGGAACAAAAGTTGAGGTGGGACATAACAAACGAAATTGATCGCTTTGACTATTAGAGGACTGGAAAAGTACGACCGATTCTCTTCTTTCACAAGTGCATTCTCTATCTATTAGGATGCGTTAGAATGTTTGAACTAATAGAAAGTGTAACTCACTGGGCAGATCCAGTCCGTCCATCGAGTCTTCCTTCTTGGCGACGGCCGTCTCGATCAGCTTCTGCATTGCTGGAAAACAAATAAAATTTAGGAGCTTCTTGGATTTCTGACCTAGACTCAATAGCTCGAATTTCCAAGACGGGCAAAACATGAGAATGGAAGGAAGAATATAATCTGTGAACGAAGCTTTGGCCAAAAATCGTATAGAAACAAGCGCGTCGAACTTGCTGTAGTTTTCGTTTTGTGTCCTTACTTCCTCATGTTCTCTTATCACCCTAATTACGTAGAATTAGCTAATTAGACTCACTCGTAAATCGGATATGATGCAACGCAGTGACGGTCTCGAACAATTTCCGCATTGCCTCTCTCTTCATCGCTTCAATTCGCTTCTGCTGCACTGCTTTCAGCCAGGAGAGGGGATCCTGAAGGGAATGAGTTGCAGAAAGAATGAGCCCTTTTCCCAAAAGTGATGAGAATGCATTTTTAAAGTTCTGATCCACAATCAAATCGAAAGCCAAGACCAAACCGAACTGTATACGATTCATGAGACACATTTGTTCATTTCGTCAAGATTGGGGAAAGTTTCAGTATTATTCCTGCATCCTAAAAAAATCAAACTCACATCGTCCAACTGCCGTCCGAAGAAGTGCAGCTTATCTATGTAGTATGCGCCGGCGACGTCGATTGACGTCGTCGCCAGCACTAGACCGAGTAGAACGAGGAGGGTGTGGAGAAGGGCGAGTGACTCGGAACGGGGAACGACGTCTAAATTTGTTTATTGATAGTTTATTTTGCTGCTGCTTCAACCGAAACTTTCGATTGCGTTGGGCTATTTCTATGGTTCCTAAATACCTAAGCGCTAAGCAATGAACGGGAGAGTGTGGAGGAGGGCGAGTGACTCGGAACGGGGAACGACGTCTGGAATTGTGAAAAATGAAATGTGCCTAACGGCGTAACAAGCGCTATCTAGTCGAGCATAAGAAATAAAAAAGGAGGTGTGGAGAAGGGCATGTGAATCGGAGCAGCGAAATACGCCAGGAAGCGATAAAAAATCAATCGTGATGAGATAAAGCGCATACTAAATCATGGCAGAGTGACAATATTTGTTTGTTTGTTTGAAGACACAGCAGGCGGAGAATCATTTCTTTTGCGCATTACAGACACTTTCCGGTGAACGTGAAACACATCAGTGCATCAATCACTATCGGCAACTTACCCATTAGGGTACAAATTCTGATGAAAATAGAAAGGAGGAACAGTGATAAACATAACACTACATCAGCAAAAGATCAAAGATCGCCCACCTCCAAACCCAACCGTGAGCACACTCATCATGATGTAGTAGAAGCCGTCCTCGATTGGCCAATTCTGCAATTCGTAAATTTATTCTATAATCGAAAGTGAATTATACTCTTGGAATTGCAATCTGCAGATGAAAACGTTTCAAGTGTTGTGCAAATAGTGAGCGAGCAATGTTGCTATAGTAGTTCTGTCCCGTGTTTGCTGGTATAAAAAAACAATTCATGATTGACCACCTCAATCCTCGCGACAATCCACGAGGCAGCAGTGATGTAGGACAGCAGCAAGCCGTAGACTAGGAGGAACGGGATCTGGAATTAGATGATTAGTTAAAAAAACAATAATAGATAATTATTTTTTAAAAAATTCACAAACCTCGACGAAGTGAGCGGCCTCCAGATGCGTCCAGAGGAATTCGGCTACCTGAAATAGGAGAGCTTCGCATATTTCTTAAAAAGTCAAGCAACGTAGATGGTTCGAATGAGTTTCACTCCTCGAACAAGATGAACAAGAGAATTCTGCTTTCAATTCAGCGTGCGTTTCTATTAAAAACAATAAAAAAGTCGAAAATATGCTCAAAACTGTTTTCCAAATATTAAAAAAAACCCACATCATCATCTCCTCCCGCGATGATCACTTGGTTGACGTTGCCTGCGAGGGAGTCACTGCGAGTGCCTTTACGCCATCTGGAAGACGATTATGTTCAGGTTTTCGACTTGTCAAAATGGCAGCACCTGAATAAATTCTCTATGCATGGTGGATGTTCTCACCTCTTGACCCTCCTCTTCGCCCGAAACTTCAGCTTGAGATATTCGGTGTACAGCCGATTCATGCCCTCAGTGCAGAATTTGGCCTAAAATATTCTTATTCACTCAAAATTGAAACACGCTGACATTGTCATTCTCTAGTTTGCGAGAAACTTTCTTTCACAAAAAAATGTGACCAGTTTCAGATATGCTTCATCATACGAAAATATTAAAGAAGCACGTATCTAAGCAATGGGTTCTTCATAGCACTTTCGAATTCAATACATCGTTTCAATACTCAGAACAAAATGATACGTAGTTTCAAAAAAAAACTCAGAATTCACCGTATCCGCCAGTGTAATGAGGTAGAGTGGAATCCCACAGAAGAGGTAAGCTATGCAGAACAGACGTCCTGGAATTATTGATTTATCGATTGATGTTTTGGCCAATCAAAGACGAAAGATCAAATATCAAAGATCAACCCCGCACCTGGCACCGACGAGGGCGCGTCCACTCCATATCCAATGGATGTGAGAGAAGTAGTGGTGAAGAAGATGGAGCGGAAGGAGAGAATGGTGGAGAGCTCCTGAATGAAAACTTCTATTTTTTCAGTTAGAAGCTTCCAATTAACTGAGATTCGAAAAATCACACACACCTTCTCTAGATAATTTGCACAGGATACTAGATAATTGACGATTCATCGTGATCCAACCGTGTCATCTGATTCCATCAGCAGTAAACTCTACTCGCACACTTTCTCACCAGCCATCTTTAGAATGCCGATCCATAGACAAAAATTTACGTAGGGCAACTACCTTATCATCCGATTCCCTCAACAACAGGTTCTACGGGTGTTCTTTAATTTTCTTGAAATTTCTAACCTACACGCTCGCAGTCAAATTCTATAGAACGCCTTTTTGCTATCTGGGACCATTTGCTCGTTTTTTTCCAACCTTATCATCCGACTCCCTCAACAGCAGATTCTTCGGGTTCTTCTTTTTCATTTCTAGCAAACCCTTGTTAAAAAGCCATCATCTAGCTAAAATCTAGCTAAAGTTACCTGCTTGAATAGGTAAACAAGCCAATTGTAAGCTTCTGAGAAGCTTCTACCTTATCATCACTTTCCCTCAGCAGCAGATTCTTCGGGTGCTTCTCGAGCAGATCGTAGATGTCCTGCAATATCGATTTTTCCAGTTTAAATCTCTCCATTGTTCATGCTCTTTCACCTTGATTTGCAGACAGGAAGATGTGAAAATTTTGGAAAATTGCAAGATTTGTTGCGAGATTTACGAATGCCAACTTGGAATGCAAGCTTACAAACCCGTTGTCTCATGTCAAGAAAGAGGAACTCAACGATTCATCCGGGGAAGTAGAAACGTGCTAAACAGCAGGGCTGTGCAAAAGTTTTACGGTCTCTCACTTTCACATGCTTTCTAGTCAGTTTGACCGATGAGAGAGTGTGTGAAATGAGGAGAGTAACTCGTGCTTTCCGCACTCTAATCCACACCCACCTTCGTAAAAGCGATGAAGGCTGCTCGCTGCTCTTCTCGTGTGGAGTTGGGAATAAGGAAAAACTTGGCGAAGGCGTCTTTGACGCTGAAAGGGATCGATTGATAGTGAATGGAAAGGCTAGTGATCTGTTTCCTTTAGCATCGTGGTGGAGTTCGATATTGATGAAAGAACATGCCAGATAAAATGACGATTGCTCACTTTTTTTTCGAAAATCGAACCCCGTAACAAGCTCACAGATTCAAATCTGCAATCGGCGAACTCTCGTCGTGCGTTGCGTGTCGGATAAGTGAGAGAAGGAGACTTCCGCCAAGGGCGTAGACTGGAATTTGAAAATTTGTTTCGCAGAACGTGATGTGCTTCAAAGGTAACTCAAAGGCAAATGGGAAACTCAAAAGCAATTGTTCCGAGAGAGCGATTTCATTGAAAAAAGAAGACAGCTATGATTTTGAGAGCTCACTGATCGACACGATTTCCACGCATTGCATTGAAGAAAATTATAAATGCAAATACAGTTTCCTTACACTTCGTTTTTCAAAGATTGTAAAATAAAAGGGTCAAAAATATATTTAGGAGATCTCACTGATGGACACGACGAGTAGCGTGACGTGAGGGAGGGCCAGGCGGAGCACCTGGAATGGGTGAAATGTTCGATTGAAGGTGATGATTCGATCCTTACATTTTCACTTTGCTCAACTCTGTATGTAATGCCTATGTGTTTAGTAAGATCCATGTACTTAGTATCAACCGCTATTTCAGGGCTGATTTTTTTGCGAATTCTTTCTCATTCTTTCATCGTTGCCTCTATCTCCATCTCTTCTTCTTGTGCCTACCCATCTCCTTATCCTTTCTTTTATCCCCCCAACCTCTTCCTTACTTCGTCTCTATCTCTTCCTTCAGTCGCTTCCTCCACTAGAAGCGCACGTAAATTGCATTGCGTGTTTGGATGCAGGCTCTCCTTATCCAACCCACTCCCTCTCCAATCTGTACAGACGAGAGAGCACGCGAATTGGAGAGACAGGGGCCCGGCTCAGACCGACCCTCAGACCCCTCCTATGGATTTCAGCAGTGAGTCTAAAAGTGGAGAAGAAGAGAGAGACCGCTCAGCGACTCTAATGCAGAATGGGCTAAGTATACCGAGAATCGGAGAGACAAAAAAGAGAGAAATGAAGAATGTTCCGATGAACTTGTGTGTGTTTCAGGTAGTGCTTATTTTCTAAATTAAACTGAAGATTACGTTGCACAGAATATTTTTCTTCCTAAAATAATAAAAAGATATATCACAGACCAATTGTGATGGTTCCGGAGACCAAAGGTCAAAGACGAAAAAATCTTAAACAAGTTGATAGGTGAACTGAAACTGCCCGAACTATTGGTTCGCACTTACCAGTTACATATTGCCCCTTTTTACAACTTTCAGTATTTCTCAATAGTCTCATCGCTGATGAAAGATCAAAGATCATCAATTGGTGCTACTCAACTGCTGTTTAGTCAGCACGAACGTACTGTTCACTACACACTGTGCATTTATTAGATAACTTACCTTCTCAGATTTAAAAACGAGTTTCCTAAAATCAAAAACTTCCCCAGCTGTTGCTTCCAACTCGCAAATTCAATATCGTTTTTATTTTCATTTTCGAGAGATCAAAGATCACGAACCAACTGCTTGGTGAGCCCGAACTGCCCCGGCTGGAGCTCGGCGAACCGGCACACGCCGCCGTTCATGATGCCGCACATCCCGGCGCGAGGGGAGGCAACTGAGAAGTGCGAAAGATCAAAGATCAAAGGCCGATATTGTTTTCGTACCTACTTAATGGCTTTCAAAGAAAAGAGTTAATAGAAAACTGAATACCATTCGAATAAAACAGCATCGTTTGAATAACGAGATCAATTCAGGGGTTTCATACGAAAGTATGTTGACCAGATCAGCCGATTGAAGAAAGTCCTAACGAAAGCAACTCCTTTGTGACAATAACTTTACAATTTAACGTTCGAAAAAGAAGTCGACGTTCAATAGAAAACAGTTCATTAACTCCCCAACTCACGAACTTTTCGCTGGCTTTACAGTACTCCTGCGTGTCGATCAATGGATTGGCAGAACAACTACGGTAGGTGATAAGACGTATCAACGATTGATAAGCCGCAGCCTCCAGACTCACTCACCTCCCCTTGTTGGTCCACGGGCCGCTCCCGTGTCTCCTCCATCTCTCGTCGTAGCCTCAAGGGAAATCTACGATTAGGAGCTACGCGAATTCTTCGAGGCAGCCCCAGGAAACCCCTTCTCGGAGGGCCTCAGAAACAGTCTCTCGGACCTCTCACAGGGGTCCACTCTCTAATTCTCTCTGCACACAAAGAGGAGCTAGGAGAGATAGGTTTCAGTCAAAATCAAGGCGCGCGCGTGAGTCGGGCTAGTCGGGTATGGAAGTGGGTCGGAGGAGGAGGAAGAGGGCAGACAAAGAAGTGACGTGGTGAGATTTCCTATTATGAAGGAGAGAAAAGCGTCTGACTCTCTCAATATCACGTGCTCTCTAACTTTCTCTAACCAGAGAGGAAGCTAGTGCAATTGAGGGCAGGCAGGAAGATGGATGCCCCAGGAAGTAAATGGAAAGAACGGCTTGGGATTGGAAGTGAAGCGATCCATCTTTTTAGAGCGAGAGTTTGGAGCTGGAAGATTTGTTGGTTCGAAGGATGTTGCGATTCTGCACGCTTCATCCATGTGACTTGAGCTTCGTCGTTCTGGAAAATTCGTTCCCATCTTTCAAGTTAGAAACATCGTGATAAAATCTCACTGCTGAAGCAATCTTCACTGCTGAAGCAGGCCTAGCTAGAATCTCGAAGTGAATTCTTTCGAAAGCGACGAAAATTACTCGCAGCTTCGATGAATGTCGCAGCAAGGTCATTCCTTGGATAACAATGGTGATCTGAAATAAACTCGCGATGCCAAAAAAAAACCAAAACTCAAACTTTGACATTGAACATGCTGATGCATATTTTTCATCATCTACATTGTTCGATTATTAAAAATGTGTTTTTCATATGCAGAAGTTAAGAAAATCACATTTTATAAAGAGTAATTAAAAGATTAATAACACATCTGTCACGCCGTTCGCTCTGACTCTAATCTACCGTAATCTTTTCATTCGAGCGTAAGCGCGCGAATCGCTCGAAGACATTGTTTTCGCTCGTTTTGCATGTTTTTCGTGTTTGTTGCGATAGATTTAATTTAAAGTTCACCTCCAATCGCATTTTAGACCTCTTCGATAAGTAATGGACACGAAGGAATTGATTGGGTGGCTCGGAGGAGCTCTCGATATCCCCGTCACTGCGGCTGATCTCTCCAAGCCCGAGGCTAGTTTCTATTTTTTCTCAGGTATTCGGGGAACTTCCGTGGAAGCAATACTTTCCTCTATGAGTCTAGGAATTATGGCAAGAGATAACCTCGTTGTAACGACGTAATTAAGGCTGTTTAGTCAATGTAACACAGCTTTATAATTATCGAGTGTGTTTTAATTTCAGCCGATGTTGGTGCAGCGCCTCTACAAGACGATCCTCATCAAGGTTTGTACTGGAATTCATTTTTGGCTTCTTATTTGTTGCCTTCCTGTTATCTAACTCTTTTTTGCACTAGTGTGTTCAAGTGAATGGCCTCGTTATGTTGGTAAAAGATTTTGTTTCCATAATTCTATTTTGCAGTTCTTCGGAATCCCGGAGTCGTATCTCACCCAGCCCGACTACTCGTGGATCACGCTGGAGATGCAGGTCGGTTTTTATGCTAATTAATCAATTAATTAATTAATTATTGCTGCGATAGAAGCTGCGGACGTTTGCGGTATCGTTTGATGCGAGGCTACATTGTCTTTCTATTTTTAAATGTTTATTATTATTTTTAACCTTCAGAAAGACCCTGAGCTGTACAATCGCTCCGAGAGTTTCCTGCTCGTGACGAGATTCCTGTGAGTTAGCTGTATTTTAATATTGTTTTAATTTTTTTTTATATAAATTTTTTGTATTTTAATATTGTTTTTTGCCAATCAGCAAAATAATAGAACAAAAAAGAACAAGCAAGCATCATCATTAATAATATTATTGTTAATTCAACTTTATTAATTATTAATTTGGTTAATTGCAGCCAATCCATTCTCAACGACTACACGATCATACCCGAGGATATCCCGCAGTTCGGAGTCGGCGGTAGGTTAATGGATGGAGGCTTCGTTTGAGCGAATTGAGAGCAAGTAGATCAGAATCATTATTAAATAAGATTCTGCTGAAAAACTGATGAAAACCCTGTCCTCGCATATCTGATAGCCCATCTATTGTGTCAATATCGTACCTACCTTCAGCACTGGTGGATCCGAAGCCTCGCGAGACGAAGAACTACCTCTTCCAGCTGATGACGATAGTCAAGCTGAAACAGGTTAATTAAAATTAATTAATTATTTATTTATTTAAAACTGAATTCAACCAAGAACTCAGCACCGTATGTTGCCTCGACTGTATTGTTAATTAGCTTAATTAGTATTTTAATTAAACATTTAAATCGGCAGGAAGCCCGTCCGTACTTCGATGCGGAGGAGGCGCAGTTCAAGCAGCTGCAAGCGAAGGCGCAGCAGGAGGAGGAACGGGTACGGTAGTATTGATTTTTAAAAACAGTAAAAGGAGAAGCGGGATTGATGATTGGTTTGTTAAATGTAACTACGTGTATTCTGGATCATTGTCAGCATGGAATGTTTGGGTAGAGAAATCAATCAGTAACTATTGTTTGTTATTTGTTTCTGCCGATGCAATCGACAACTGATTAAAAAACAACATAATCAATTTTTCGCAGGCACACGAGCTCGAGAGGCGCCTCGAGCGACTGAAGCAAGAGCGTGCGGCGAGGCTGCGATTGGACGAGAGTGTGAGTGGATTCGGTTGCTGTGGTGGGATACATACGGTATCCAATCATTGAACCACCGTAATCAGATGCATTATCGTCGACCCATCATCGTCGTCTGGAAGCAGTTATGATGCTGTCATCACGTGCAATGAGAAACTGGCATATTTGCGTTGTCATAGTTTCATAAATCGTTGATCGTTGGCTAAGCGTTGATAGTGCTGCTTTATATTACGGAAATATTGAATCGCGAATGTAAGAAGAACATCTACGTATTCCTATACTACCGTAATTCTTGCCTACTATATTATTCGATACATGACATCTTCTAATCTTCAATGACCCATCTCCTTTATCCAGTTCTCCCGTCAGAAGGAGAAACTAACCTTACCTTGCAATGCTAGCTTACCCAGCATTATTTCTTCTCTTCCCTCGTACCGTAACCTTCCACACTCAATAAATAAATAATCAATCAATAAGCATTGCAGCTCTCCCGTCAGAAGGATGATCGGGTTTTAGGTTCCTGCCGTACTCCTTACCGTGTGCTACCGTAATCCTTCATTTCCAGCTCTCCCGTCAGAAGGATGATCGGGCGACGGCACTTGCATCGCTTACTCGCGTCTCCAACGAGGCCGAGCAGCGACTGGCGGGAGAAGAGGAGAACCTGGCCAAGCTGAGCAACACTGTGGTGAGTGCATCTTTGATCTTTGATCTTTGGCCTCTGATGTCTGATCTTTGAATTCTATGGCCTGGTTGTCAATAAATTACGTTAATATGCAAACTAGACTTGATTAGATAGGGCGAGCGGGAGCACCTGGCCAAGCTGAGCAACGCTGTGGTTAGTTGGGGTGGTCTTTGATCTCATTAGGACTGGTTAAGAAATCATGCGACAGAAGAGCACGTGGCAAAGCTGAGATATAGCATTGTGATTTTTTTTCCGATAAATTCCGTGAATCTATTGGTTCTCTCTGGGCAAGAATAGAGATAGAGAAATGTTGCAACGAAGATGTGGCAAGCCTGCTTGTTTGACTTCCCTGCCGGTTTAGTCGGTAGCAGGTTCTTCTTTGGGTTTTAATACCATTGGTAATCCCTTTCTAATTGCCAGCACTGTTAATTCGATGACTTAGGCAAATGCGGAAACGCAGATAACTCGTGTGAGGATTGAGCGCTTATTTACGAGGCAAATGGCAATGACATAACTTATGCTGGCCTTTTTTTAGTTCTAAATAGTTTAGTTTCCAGCATATCATTGTTAGAAACCATCCGATGATTAACTTATTAGGTGATCACAGCTCAGATTCAACTAGCAGAGAAATTTTTTTTTCGCCGAACTTCGTAAAACCCTGTTTACTTAAGGAATTATCCATGATCGGCAGCATTGTTCCACCATGTTGTTTGTATCTATTGATTGATCGTTAACTAAGTAATTAAATACTAATTTGTTAATTGATTAATTACTAATTAATTAATCGCAGGTCACCAAGCGGGCGGAGGAGGCGGCGGCGAAGCGGAAGGCCAAGGAGCTGGACTACGATATCGTCGATGATCCTGAGGAATTGAGGAACAGGGTACGGTAGCTTTGGGTTACGGTAGAATTTATCGATTACAGTACTTACGATAAAAGAACGAGTAGTATGGTAGTAATCGATTCATACCGTAACCCTCTTTCCAGGTGGAGGAGCTGCGCGAGCTCAAGGTCGAGCAGCAGCGGCTGCTGGATGGAGAGACGTGAGATTTATTGATTATTTAGTGTAATGAGCCAAGCGATGAAGGAAGAAGAGACCACGAGAGTAGGGAGGTGTGTGTTGCGCAGAATTGTGATAGGGCAGGAAAAATCAGTTCAGGTGATTTCAAGAAAAGTTTCTCGAAATAAAAGAGATCAAAGCAAATCGGAGTTGCACTGACGGATGATAGGGACTGGAAGAAGCAGCCAAATTGATAATACGAGGGTCTCCGGAACAACGAAAACAATTAGCGTACTCAAGCTAATTAATTACGTCATTAATTTGCAGCTCGATACTACTGATTAGTTATTTTACTAATTGCAGCCGGAACTGCGCGGAGCTGGAGGCGCGCGACGAGCACTGCAGGCAGGCTGCGAAGGGGATGAGTATGATTGAAGGTGAGCTTAATTAGCTGATTAGACTAATTAGTTAACCAGTTGTGTTAGTCTAACTTAATGAGCAGTGCTAGTAGACCGGGTGCACGTAGAATAAAATTTGTCTAAAAGAATTTGTAAAGTGGGCGAGTCCCGGGTAAGTTCAGGCTTCATTCTTAAGTTTATAGCCAGAGCTCACAATTGTCAGCAATAGTGAATTGAGCAGTCTCCAATAATTAAAGAATCCAATTACAAATCTAGTAATCGATAAGCTCACTGATCATTGATTGATCTATAATAAATCGATATTCGATCAGGAGAGATGGGCGCGGCGACGGCTACGGTGGCGAAGCTGAGAGACGCACTGGGAGAGATGCACGAGAAGGAGGTACGGTAGGGATTACGGTAGGGGGGAGCGGGGAGGGGCGATGAGGGGTACGGTAGTGTACGTAGCGGTTACGGTTAGGGAGTAGAAATTACTTATGATGGATTTCGGCAGGGACGGGCAGGCAAAAATATCTGGTTTTTCCTAGACTTTTGTTGAGTTGATTTTCTGGGCAATCATGATAAAGTCAATTATTGTGAGTAGTATTGCTGCTGGCATCGAATGGTCTTCTTACGCAGTACTTACATGTTAAGATTGAAACGAAAGTTTTGTTAGTCGGAAGACACTGCTGTATTGATCCGTCCTCATACAGGCAAAGCTGGAGGAGCTGCAGGACACGCTCGCCTCGAAGAAGGAAGGTACGGTGGATTATTGATTTTTCAAAGATCTATTTTTGGATACTAGAGGTTTCATGCTTTGTCGTTGGGTCAATTGTTGTGGCTCAGTTACTCAGCAATAGAATCTCGTTTGTCGGTCTTGGGAAAAAAGAGATTACGATAGAATACTATCGACTTTCCGTAATCTAATTAATAATCAATAATCAGGCGTGGAGAGGAAGCGCGAGGAGCGCGCCGCCTTCCGCGCGCGGCACGAGGAGGAACGGAGAGAGCAGCGGGAGAGGTACGGTTGTGAAGGTTACGATCGTTTCTGCGCGAAATACGGTGAACAAACAAAATCGGTGATTATTTATCACAGGTTTTCTGTAAGAGTGTAGGAAAACGAGCCCCTATTGCCGCCAGAAAAAAATTCATGACCCCGAATTTGTTCAGAGTTGGTCAGTAGTACCCATTGAGGGACTCTTTAAGATGGTTCCACTCATTTGGGTCAAATTTGCATATTATCGTTTTTTGTGATCTACAACTAAGAATCGCCATAAGTCGCTTCATTTTCATCGTACAGCGAGTTTACACATACCAATGAATTGGTATTGACAAGCTCTACAAATACCTCAATTGTGATCATAGTCGAAAATGTCGGCATCGGGGTCAAAAACACGAAAAACTGTTTTTGAGACCATAAAAGCAGGGCTAACTGGAAAAAATGCCGTTATGATCATCGATATTATAGTTTTAAAAGATTCTCCGGACCCGATTACGGGTGCCTACGCGGGCCGTTTTTCATATATCCTACCTTGTAGTACCGTTTACTAGGCTATTTTCTGGACTTAGTCGTTTTTAAGTGGCTTCAAAATGGTCCAAATCCAATTTTCTAAAAACTGGCGTGTAGGCAATCTGGGGACGAAAAAATTAGGTCTTGATGACCAAATCGATAGGACAGTCGCCTTCAAAGTTATTCCACAAAAACTCTTAAAAACACCCATTTGAACACATTTTCAAAGTCCAGAAAATAGCCTAGTAAACGATACTACAAGGTAGGATATATGAAAAACGGCTCGCGCGGGCACCCGTAATCGGGTCCGGAGAATCTTTTAAAACAATAATATCGATGATCATAACGGCATTTTTTCGAGTTAGCCCTGCTTTTATGGTCTCCAAAACAGTTTTTCGTGTTTTTGACCCAGATGCCGACATTTTCGACTATGATCACAATTGAGTTATTTGTAGAGCTTGTCAATACCAATTCAATGGTATATATAAACTCGCTGTACGATGAAAATTAAGCGACTTATGGCGATTCTTAGTTGTAGATCACAAAAATCGATAATATGCAAATTTGACCCAAATGAGTGGAACCATCTTAAAGAGTCCCTCAATGGGTCCTACTGACCAACTTGGAACAAATTCGGGGTCATGAAATTTTTTCTGGCGGCAAGCATTCCTACACTCTTACAGAAAACCCGTGTTATTGTTGTGGCAATCGACTGCGAAGTGAGACTGGTCGGACTAGCAAGTTGTCTCTTAGAAGAAGCATGTGAGGCACGACTCTCACTGGCATGGTAGTTCAGTGATTTGTTTAGCGAGCAGGCGGCGTTTTCGCCTCTCTATCGTCGCCCTCTCCCAATTGCAGACTCAATCAGTAATCGATCCACCGTATCCAAACTATCGTCATCTACTCGCTATTGTAGACTCGAAGCGCTTTTTCGGCTTTTTATCTTTGATCTTCGATCTGCAATCGATTTTTGAACTTAAAATTCCCCTATTGCAGACTGGAAGCGCTGTCGGCGCAGATCAAGGCCATTCGTGACGAGTGCGAGAACATGAAGAGACTGGAGGGATCCGTGAAGAAGAGTGTGGTAGAGCAGCGAACGAAGCTGGCGAGGCTGAGGAACGAGTGAGTGGGGGAGGGGTACGGTATGGGTACGGTAGGATGATCGAGGAATGAGTGAGTACGGTAGGGGAGGGGTACGGTAAGGGTACGGTAGGTAGGCTTATCGAGGAGTGAGTGAGGGGAGAGACGGAGAATAAGAGTGTGGTAGAGCAGCGGACGAAGCTGGCGAGGCTGAGGAATGAGTGAGTACGGTAGGGATACGGTAGGATGATCGAGGAATGAGTGAATACGGCAGGCATGATTACGGTAGTTTAAGCTAGGTAGGCCTATCGAGGAGAGAGTGAGGGGAGGGATCGGCGAAGAAGAGTGTCGTCGAGCAGAGGACGAAGCTGGCGAGGCTGAGGAACGAGTGAGTGGGGGGGGGTACGGTAGGCAAAAGATAGCCCAGTCTAGGAATGAGCGAGTATGGTAGAGATATGGTAGTCCCCATTGGGAAATATATTTCGAGTGCGGTCGGTTGAAAGGTGTTTAGCGTAAAAGATTTCTGCGGTTTATCATGCCCGTATCATAGCATTAGTCTTTTAGGTGAACGTGAAACGTGCTTTTCGCAAGTGAAGCAGGGGTCTTCCATGTTCGAAACCAAGGAAGTAGCTAACAATGCATTAAGTGATGGCTTCGAATTAGATGATAGTAGGGTATGAGGAAATATCATTCTGTTGATCTTTGATCTCTGATCTTTAACCTCTGATCTTTGATCTATAATCTCTGATCTCCTCCTATCTCAGGAAGAACGCGGCGATCGCAGAGCTGACGGAGTACGTGCAGGTGCGAGCAGCGTTGTTGGAGAAGCTGGAGACCAAGGTGATTAATTAGTGTAATTAATCAATCCAACGAGACTAATTGAGACTCGTTGGTTCATTAGTAGATTGAGACTTTCGACATTTAGTTAGATAGTACGTGTAAGTTCGAATGACGTTGCTGGAGAAGCTCGAGACCAAGGTGATGATTTGTATGGCATAATACCCATAATCTTGAGGCTTCATAGCGTAGTCAAGAGTGAAGTCGAAGCGCTCACCACGATTGTTTCTGCTTTTCGTTAGGAAAAAATAATTAGTGAGGAAGTGTTTTGAGCACATGAGTGGGCTTCATTGGTTGCATAGCTTGGCAGTTTCACTCGGTACTCGCCAGCTTCGATGGTGGTTGAAATGCAATTGGGCGGTGATCGCGCTGATTTGAGGGCGGTTAAGTTTACAAAGAATTATTTGCATCAGGGACTTGTGTGCTTCATGATATCATCAAGAGCTCTGTGAACACCTCGCTAATTGATCTCATGAGTGCTTTCGGTTTTAATACGAAAATGTCTGCAGTTAATTAATTAGTTAATTAATCAGCTAATCAATCGATAATTACAGATGGTGGAGAAGAGGCGGTTCCTGCAGCAGCTCGAGGCCGCCTACGAGGAGGGAAAGGTACGGTGGTTTATTGATTGATTGATTGATTGGGTGATTACGGTAACGGTGGAAGGGAAGTTTCGGTGGACGAGAGTTGGCGGCAATGTACGAAAAGTATTGATTTTTAAAAATGAATTGCTTGTTGACCTGAATTTCTCGCGCTTCAGGCTTTGTTCAAAATAATAATAATAATAATAATTTATTCATGTCAGGCGTTAACGCTCAGATGAGGATAGGGCGCCACTCTTCATAGGTTGCATTCCACCAATGCACGCCGATAGCTCGCGTTAGGTCGTCCCGCCAGCGTGTCCGAGGGTGGCCCGTTGGACGTTTCATGGGCGGGATCCAGACAGTAGTGGCATGACTCCATTGCTCCATG
>LS491524.1:259206-366622 GCA_900490845.1 Pristionchus japonicus
TAGGAACCAGGTCCCCGGCTACCAGGCGGTTGAGGAGTAGAGCGATTGCGGGGGCGAGGTGGTCTCGGGCGTGGAAGAGCATCTCGGGGAGGATGCCATCGGATCCAGGGGAGTGTCCGCACTTGAGGAGGGACATCGCGTGCCTGGTCTCGTCGGGTTGGAAGGGAGGGAACGGGTCGGGAACTCTCGAGGGGATTCCTGTTCAAAATGTGACTAGAATATGGACTATGATTGGACGGTTGCTCGTTGCTCACATGAACGCATTCTGGTAATATCTGTCCTGTTGTAGATACATGCTTTTGCTTTTTTTTGACAAATCATGAAGATCGACCGTGTATCGTGTGCTTCACTAATTGATGAAGTACTTGTAATGAAGCAGCGCTCTGATTTAACACACGGATACTTTTTCCATGATTAATTAATACATTATCTAATTAATCAATAAATCAATCGATAATCCCTTCAGCGCTCCCTGGCGGAGGCGATGACGACGGCGGACCTGGACGTGAGCGTGACGGCCACGGCGACCATGCAGCTGCTGGGTTGAGGAGGAGTACGGTAGTTACAGTAACCCGTCCCTCTCGATATAGTACCCCTAGTTACCGTACCCTCGTTTTATCATAAATTGAGATGTAAGTGATGGTTTGCGGAGTTCGGTAGTTACAGTAATCCAATGGCACCGTACCCCGTCCATCTTTGATACGATACACCTGTTTTTATCGTCGTTTGTGTACCCACCCTTCTCTGATACTGTCGTAACCTGACATCAGTGCTGTCAATGACTCCCAACTACCTCGCATTTTATTATCAATTGATTTTTTTCTGACTACTCCTAACGTTTCGCATGCATTATTAATGTCTTATTCATCCCGATTCAACTAGCATCGTAGGCTTTCCCAATGCTAACGTATTAATCGATCACTGACTGTTGTAATGCTTTATTTATCCCCTGATTACGGTACGTTCCTAGAGAGAGTACTGTACCCATACTGTATACATTCTTTTTATCGACTGATTATCCATTCACTGGTATTTTTGAGTGAGATAAAATTGTTTGATGCACAAATGATGTACTGAAAGTTTCCTTATCTCCATGTTTGTCGTAGTCAAACAACTAGTTGTGCAGGTTGGTCCAATCGTTCGAGTTTTCCCTTGCTCCTGCTTTTCAAATCATTCTGATATTCCCCCTGTTTCTCTGAATATGAGACGCCCAATTGCTCGCTCTCCCTATCACGACAACTGGCGAGGCGAAGCGGACGAGAGAGGAAATGATTAATGTTCGTCTCTCTATTTTACGCGCTCTCTCGTCGATCAAAGGAAGGAAAGATATCTGACATGTGTTGTGATCGTGCTGGCAAACTTCGTTAGGGAATTCTTTCTTCACTTCAACCCTTTGGAAGTAAACGATTAAAGGAAAAGCCGTTGATACCTGCTTGCTTGTCTCTTCACATTTTCCCAATTTCTCGTTCCTCATGCCTAATCTACAAAGAATTCTCCACTCACATCATTTCACCCCCTTTTTCGTTGTCTGTTGACGTTTGGCTAAGCGCGTTGTATTCCAGAGCTTCATTCGATTGACGGCCCTAATTATATCTTCAATTGTTCCGGTCTGGCGAAACGATGCCACCACCAGCGAAGAAGCGGTGCTCAGGTGATTTCTGATATTCATCTAATTATGAAAATAAATGAAATATCGTACTGGCAAAAATTCCACTGTGCTAGAAGTTTGAAAATCCTATTTAAAAAAAAGTTTTATTCGTGTAACGGAAAACTTACAGATACCGAAGATAATTTGATCCGCCTACTCATAGAAGATTGGCTGATGATTGGAAGATATTCTCGGACGAAAAAAGGATCCGCAATTTCAACTGGTATCTTACGAGCTAACATCATTCAGACCTCACATCTATTGTTTCCCACTACAGGAAGATCAATGCTAGAAGTAGCGATGGAATGATATATGTCTACCTGCATTGTGAAAAGGAAGTTGAAGCCAACGCTTGGATGACCAACGTAATCGTCAAATTCTCTATCGTTAATCAATTTGACGCCGATAGACCATTCGAGTCTCCGGTGAGACATATTTTATGTAATTTAGACTAGATCGCGCGGTAAAGTAGGTCCGAAGAATAGATTAGGCCCTACGGACTGAACTGGCCTTTAAATATAGTCACTGGCCTAGCAGTGGGCTCCCGCAGGACGCAAGTGCCTTGAGTACGGTGATACCTTTACCTTTTACGCGTATTGAAGTAGTCAACAATAGATTTCCTAGATAATCTTTGCAGGCAATCACACACACACATTCGGTTGGAAAAGTGCTGGTAAATCTTCCTGTTGCTGGAAACAGGCCCTCATTGCTGATGTAATGGATGCGAAAGAGGTTAGTCTTATAGTATATTCGTTCGGGGAACATTTGCATGAATTACTTGAAGGGATTTGTCCAATACGATAGCATCATTATCGAGGCTCGAATCAATGTATTGGGAGCCGACGGGAACGAGTATGTTCAGACTTGAAGATTTCCCATTTTCCATCTTCATAGATATTTACCAGAAGCCTGTTTAGATTCCGAGGGAGATGGATGTTTGGCAACTTCAATGACCCTACAGCGATTTCTAAGACGCCGTTAAGGATTGGTGGTCGCAGATTTTACGTTTCGAAACAGGTGATTTTGAAGTTCCAATTTGTATAATCGCCATAAACCCAAAATGTGACAAATAATAGTAAAACGAACCTATAGGTGCTCGCAACACACTCGCCTGTGTTTCATACGTTTTTCTATTCGAGAGCAAGATGACACGACGCTATTGAAGCCAAATTCAGTAATATGAATGCGAAGGTTCGACAATATTCTCATATTAACAACGTCATTCAATTCCCGTAGGCCTTCGAAGACCTGTTGCGAATGCTCTACCGAAAAGGCGAACCATTCCGTGGTATGTGCTACACCTGACTTGTAGTTCGATTGCAACTTTTCATCTTTTTTTTCAGAGGAAAGTGTGGCGGAAGTACTAAAGTTAGCTGCATAGTTTGAAATGAGTGTAGGCGATTACAAACGGATTTTATAATCATTTCCAATTGCAGGGTATAAAAGACGAAGCTGATAAGAACTTGCCATTGATGACGCTTTTTGACAAGGAAAAGATGTTTGAACTTGCCGACGAACATAGGCTTCTATGTCTTTTGGTCAGTCAACGATATTCTTGACTTCTTATGATGATCTGACAATTCCAGGATCACTTATTGTCGAAGATGACCATCTCAGAGCTCATGACGAAACAGCTGAATTCGAATCTGCGTGATTTCACGAAGGCTCGAATCATCGAGCGAATAATGGAATTGAACAGGAGTTCGAATGATGCTTGCGCCAATTCTGGCTCTGATTCCAATGATTCTGAATCTGACGAGGATGTCAAGTCGGCCGATTCTGATTTTTCCGATTCTTACGGGGATGATGCACAATCGGGTTCCGATTCTGATGATTCTGACGCGGACGATGTCCAATTGGGGTCTGATTCTGATGAATAATATGTTTATTGTCCGATTTAGTTGATTCCAAACCGCGATCTGTTTCCGATGCTGATCATTATTTTCCATAGTGACGATTCTGTAAAGTAACTCATCACTATCTATTATTCAGACTGTATTTGGTACTCTCCTGCCACATTTCCGCGTTACATTTCTTTCTGCAGAATACATACATTGTACACTGAAAATATTCTCGCATAAACATACATTCATTGAACTTTTGGCAACGAGCATTTCATAAAAAGGAGTGGGTGATGGAATCAATGAAAAGAATGGGGATACAATGAAGGGTCTTATTACGCTAAAACTGGAAAGATGGTCTAAAATTGCTTGTGCTAGTTTTCAAAAAAAATCATGGGAATTGTTAGCAATGGCTGAACTCTGATTGGATGAGATAGAGATCAAAGATCATCCTAGATTATCGTAGGCGGCCTTTCTCTCCGGGATGAAGTGTCTTCTCAGGGTGTGTCCTACGATGACACCGATCGATGAGAGGAGAAGCACGATCTGAGATGGTTACGGTATTCACTATCGTTCGATATCAAGTAAATAGCAATATGGCGGATACCTTAGGTCGTATACAAAGGCTACGGTTGGTTACGGTACTCACCCCTGAGGCTACGGTCGATTTGGCCTCGAACGATTCGCTGAGCGAGCGACGACGGGTGCGTTCACAGAGATAGACTGGAATGGAGGGAGGATTACGGTAGAGAAGAGATACGGTATCGCAGGTTTAGATTCATACTGCAATTAGAGTGTTGGTATTCATACAGGGTTGTATTTGCATTTTAGGTTTCAAAATCATGGAGTCGCGCGCTTCTCCATTTCTTCTAGGTATTTTCATGCCTTTCCCTGTCGCAATGCCCTGTGTTCCCCTGCCATCTTCCCGCCACTCTTTGTGTGAACTTTGCCTCTTCCTCTCTCATTTGAAGTTGAAAGAAGGAGGATCCGAAAGAGAAGAAGGTACCCATTCACTTCTGCGCAAGAAAGAGAGAAAGGTGACCAATGAGTCAGACCGCTTTTCCAACTTCTCTGCGTCTCTGCAAGAGCCCATATTTTCCAATCCACTCTTATCTACCAATTCTATTTCCAGATTTGGATCATCAGCCTATCAGACAATGGTGAATTCGCCAGCTCCGAAGAGGCATCGACTCAGTCAGTTCTTTACAAATATTTATAAAGGCTGTATTAGCGCGCCTAAGAGCCGAAATCATTTCAATTCGAGCTTTTCCCAGATTGGAAGCAGTCAACGATCAGACTCTGTGTGGAGAATGTTTCGAAGCGAGCCGGAGATTGGTCCGTCACCTCCGATGAGAAACGAATCGGGAATTTCCCATGGTGAGCGTAATTCGTCTTTCAAAACAATCGGCGCTCCTGCACTCTTCTGGACATTAGATTAAAAATGAAATGAGTTTCAGTGATTTCCAAAATAGAATGGTTTCCCGCACGGTTGGTAGTTGATGTCCGGGAAAATGCAGGAATGTCACACAATCACTTAAGGAAACTCCGCGCTAAGAAGACCGGGGATAATCTCGATGTGTCTCTCTATTGCTACAAAGAAGACGAAGCGAATGCCTGGTGCTGCAAAGTCTCATTCGACATTGTGATCGTTAATCAATCGGATGATAAGAAATCGATCAGATCGGAGGTGAGTCTTATTTCGCGCCTAGCATTTCATTCGAAGCTGTCAACAATACTCGCAGTTTCTGCATTGCACGTACAACTGGAGAGATCCGAATGTCGGTTACGGAATCAATGAACAGCAACTTTCTGATATTATTGATACAGAACTGGTGAGTTTATTACGAATCCGGTTATACGATGAAAGCAAGTTATTTTTCTAGGGATTCGATAAAGGTGACACACTCATTTTCGAAGCTCATCTGCAAGTGGAGGGAAGGAATGGAAATGAGCAAGTTCATTAATTTTTAATTATGTAAAAAATATAATCTTCTCAATAATCGGAATCCCTGTTGGAATGATCTGCTCGTATAGCCAACGCTAGCGTGTTTTCTCAGGTTCAGACCTCGCCCGGTGCTGAATTTCGGAGTTCCATCCGAGACTTCGAATGTGCTTCTGAAGATTGGGAGAAAAGACTTCCAGTTATGCTAGGAGGTACGGTATTTCATTTTAGAAGATGGATTCGGAATGAAATATTGCAGGTATTATCAATCCATTCCCCGCAGTTCCAGAAACTGTTCTTCACCGGGAATGATGAGCTCGAGAGAATTTTCAAGGATTTAAATTCGGAGGTATAGAGAAAATGCAATACGAGAACGTTGACAGCCGAGATTGTGAAAAAGTTCTCATCCGGCCTTGTGCCGATAGAAAACCATTAAAAAATAGCACATTTCAGGTTTTCGAGGAGCTAATGAGAATGATTTACTACGCCGGCGAACCATTCAAAGGTACATTTAAAAACTTGTTCAAGTTATGATCCCAATTTTTTTCTTCAAATTCTGGTTCAAAACGCTCAAAACGCACGTAAACATCCCGTGTTTGTGTTCAATCAAGTGCCAATATCTGGCACAATGGCCAACTTTACATACTTTGCAGAAGACTCACTCGAAGCCATACTCACGTTGGCAACTTTGCTTGAGATGAAGGTAATGTTGTTTCTCTCGACACGGTGTACGAATTTCGCTCAAGGGAATCCTGGACCGGGCGGACCAGTCGTTGGCTCAGATGGAATTCAACAAGAAGTTGCTATTGCGTCTGTCCGACAAGCACAACTTGTTCTGCCTGCAGGTAGGAACTGATTCAAACGTAATTAGGACAAGCTCATTAACTCAGAATTAGAGTGCAACACACTATCTGTCGAGTGTGTGAAATGATTTGATGATTATTTCGCACTCTATTCAAAATTGAAAACTCGGAATTCTATTGTTCAGGACCATCTAATCTCGGAGCTCACCAAAGATTCGATCAAAGAGCTCAAAGAATCGGAGGAGTACGGAAGACTCGGACCACAGACGAAAGCACTTCTCTTCGAGAGATACTTGGAGTTGGAATCAGAGGAAGATGGTGATAATTCGGAGATTGATGAGTGATTGTCAGTTGCTTCTCTTTCCGATTAATTTGTTATTCGCTTTCATTATTGATTCCGTAAACTGCTGCTTCTTTGATTTAATTGAGTTGACCAAATAAGTCAATCATCTCTCGCAATGTCTTCGATATTGATATTACGTTGATAAAGTTCTGTCGATTTGTTGCCCATCCATAGTACGTCAATGAACTTGCATGACCAAGGACTGTGGCTATGACTAAACTAAACCGTGCCGACAAAGATTATGATTTCACCAACGAGGTATTGAGGTTACATGGTGAGACGCACCCAGATGGAAGCTGAATATATCAGCCATTGATTCCACGATAGGTTTAAGTGGTTTGATCTCTTCCCAGTTTTAGCGTTTCCCGTACAACTCGATTGCTGTTCTTTTGAACGTATCCAGCTGGTAATCCGGCATGTTCTGGTCTGTTCGTACGCAACATTACACTCCGCCCGCGATTGTCTGATCTCTCCGCCAGACACACATTCTACGTAATAGTGACAGTTGGAGAGCAGAGGCGAACCAGAAGGGAGGGAGGGGGAGGGGCAGAAGGATTTTTGCGCAAGCCCCTCCTCTCGCATCTTGTCTGTCAGCCAAACGAGATAGCTGGCAAATGAGAGCATAGTTGTGCCCTCGTCCGATGGATTCCAGCGTTACTTCTGCTTTCATTCATATTGCATTTTGAGAGAGAAAGATAGCAAGAATAGAAAATGGCCATTGAGTCAAGCTGTTCTTTCTCTTGCGCGCACTGCCTCTCTCTCTATCTATGTATGTATCTTGTACCGACTTCTCTGCATCTCTAATAGAAAAGCTGATGTTCCATCTCTTTTCTTCTGTTTTATGCTGCCTTCAGTGTCGAACATTGATCATTTTGGGGGGTCAATTTTGATCTATCAAATCGACCCCTCAAACTGACCCCTCAAAATGACCCCCCAAAATTGACCCCCCAAAATGATCAATGTTCGACACTGACGGCAGCATTAGAGCTTTTACTGAACTATCAGTGATCAGCATTGTGACTGGAAATATGTAATTCCCACTCATTTTCTTTCGCGTTTGAAGAAGTTCGCAGCACTTGTATCTGCTCACATTGATGCTATAACAATTTTCTGCAGGACAAGGGCAAGGCTGCGTTCATAGTCTTCACATATGGCGAACTCACCACCTCCTAAGAAGCCGCGAGCAGGTTCGTTCAGTGAATTTCAGTGAAAAAGATATGTGAAATAGAAAACGCCAATAAATATCTAATATATTTTCTCGTTAAGCGTGTGCGAAAGCCGCATCCATCTACCAGAAATAAAATGATTGGGTCTATTTCAGATGAGAACAGCAATACAATCACGTTTCGAGTGAACATATCAAAGTTGAAGGAGAATGAAAATTGTTCGGATGATCAAAATATCGACGGTTTCCGCTGGCAAGTTGCTAATATATTGACGTTGTGATGGGGATGGGACGTTTAGGAACCCTCGAAAAAATTTTTTGTGGTCATGTTAGGGACACGTTTCAGAACATTTGGAAACTTCTATGTTATGAGGTTCCTAAACTCGAGTTCCTAAACGTCCCATGACCGCTAATATCAATAGTTGTTGTCGAAATGGAAGAGGAGGATGATAAGTTTTGACAGTATTTTTTCTTTGAAGGAATTTGAAGGTCGTGGAATGCAACGAACAATTGGTAGTGACGCTGTTCTCTTTTCAAGAAGAAATATCAAATTCATGGCGGTGCGATATTTCCTGCCAATTCTCACTGATCAACCATACCGATCCTCAAAATACTCGCAAGTCTATTGTACGCGAAATCCTAAAATTCTACGAAAACGATCCTAAATAGATGCTATACGACACGTTCCGCTGGACGCGCTGTAACTGTGGAATGGAGTGGTCTGATCTGACGATGTCTACCGTTTTGGACCCGAAATCAGTCAGTAAAAACTGCATCGAAATATCTAACGGCTGACTTTTGAGGGATTCGTGCGCAATGATGAAATTGAAGTAGAGGCTTGCATCAAAGTGCTCAGTCAAAAAGGAAATCAGTAAGTAAATTCGTAGTGTGCAAATTCAACGCAATCAACATCCGTCAAATGGGTCACGCATATTCCTGAATTTGCAATATAAGAGACCCATGCTCTCACACTCAAATTGAGAGCGATCGAGACCCATTTGACGCATTACAGCCAACAAAACAATTTGCTACAGCCTAAAGCTGTCTAAAATGTATTTTCAGATTCCGGAAAAGGCCTATTCTCGATTTCGAATCTCCTTCTGATCTCTCTGATGCCACATTGAAAATTGGCGGGACAGATTTCTATGTGAACAAAGCGGTATTTGCAATTTATCAAAAATTCAGAACTTTACCCCCATTCTGGCTACAGATTCTTTCTGCTCATTCAACAGAGTTCAACAAATACTTCTATTCTACGGATTTCAAGAGAGATGAATTCGAGAAGACTCTCAAAGACAACGACCCGGATGTGAGCCAAATAATCTACAAAAATGTAATACTAATAATCTCAGGCATTTGATGATCTGTTGAGAATGCTGTATCGAGTTGGCGAAACTTTCAAAAGTATGTTTTAGTTCTTGTGGTTGCCTTGAATGTCTTTTCTAGAAGAGACCGTCTCTAACGTTCTCAAGGTGGCGAACATTCTCAAAATTGAGGTACATATTTTCACATTTCTCCTCTATTTGTTTATCGATCCTTGCAGGGAATCATGGACGAGGCAGATAAAACCCTGCCGAGGATGGATTTCAACAATCAACTGCTTTTCGTTTTGGCTGATAAGTACAATCTCTACTGTCTACAGGTAATCAGCTAAGAACCTAAGTTGCTAAATTAAAGTTGGTTCAGGAGTTTATGTTCTCGGAAATTTCGAAGGAAGATATCAAAGAAATCAAGAAGTCGGACGATTACAAACACTTGAATGAGAAGACTAAAGAACGGCTGTTCGAAAAGCTCATCGAGCTCACCACTTCTGAGTTATCTTCACCCTAAATATTCAATTTATCTTTTCATCGATGCAGTTTTTTCTAGAATTCCTTATAATCCAAGTTGTTTCGAACTATTAAATAATGTTTCCAATTTGTTGCTATCTCATCATCTTTATTCTGTCCGTGTTTATTGCTCTGATAAAATTTAAGCTGAATTTTTTGTTAAAGAATTATTTCTCGGGCCTTGAATGAGGCAAACAATATTTCTGCGATAGGTTTATTATTCCAGCAAATAAGAACGTCGAGCAGATCGAATGGTGGTATCTATCCCATACATCTGTATTTCCAGAGGCGCCACAAATGCCTTACAACCAAATACTAATGCCTTCTTTCTCACGTTGTTGATCGGATTTAGTTAGGGGATTCTCTAGCTTGCTTCTCCAAGCGCCCGTCAAATTGTCCAATTCAGATTTCATGATTGCATTACGTGAGTGCTTGCATTTCCACAGTATCCGACGGCATACGATTCACTGTTCACTATTCACGAATTACTCACTGTTCGACGACGTCTCCACGGGCGCCCACAGCGCAAATGATTTGCAAACAACTACCAATGCCTTCTTTGTCCCTTTGCAGACCGAATTTTGTTAGGGGATTTTAGAAATCAAGAGTGACTCACTATTCGACGACATTCCGTATGGCTGGATCTCGACGGGCGCTCCGAGGAAAACTTCGATCGGCTTGTAGACGTCGTGCGTGAGGGTGGTGTTGATCGTGTCTCTGAGAGATCAAAGATCAAAGATTGCATCCCTCCAAAGATCAAAGATCACCCTCTTCTCACCTGCACGTAAATTGCTGCTTGAGCGGTCCGGAGACGACCGAGGTGCCGTTGGGCGAGAGGAACACCACTTGCTGGTCTGCAATATGCAATCCTGCATTACTATTTTCACAATATCTCACAACATAGTTCAGTTCTATAAGGACGTGAGAGAGTGAAGAGTATCCTCCCATTTGGATTAGTAATAAATTCTGAAAATGCATGAAACTAACCATCATACGCCTCCGCGTAGGACATCTGGAACAGCGACCAGCGAGCCTGCTCGTAGCGATCCACGACTATTGTTGCCTGGATTTAGAATTATTTCCAGAGCCAGGTCTGGAGCCGTGAAATCCGGATCCGTCAAATAGAATGAAATACATTTTGTTCAAGAACCGGATGCAGCAGCAGTTAGCTGACCGTTTCCTATTTCCCGGTCCTGCCCACCTGCTTGAAGTTGAACAGGAAGGTCCTGGTCCGGTTGATGTGGGTGAACTTGGCCGAAAGATAGGCCGAGTCGTCCTCTCCTTTGGTCCCGCACCGCCCGCCCAGGACCGAGTCGCCCAGGTCGATCTGTAGGATTTTAATAGATGTTAAATAACACCAGTCAATTTTTCTCCTTCTCTACTGTTAGTAAATTGAAGTCCGACACAGAGAGTTTCCCACACTTTCAAGGAATCTTTCCAGAAAGCCTTAGCAAGCAAGTTATTGGAAATGCGTTCAATATGTCTGCGAAATGAGAATTTCGGGACTATTAACATTCCTTCGCGTCGAAATCTCGTCACTCACACTCTCCAACGGGGCGCCCTCTCCCAGATTGAAGTTCCTCATCTGCAGCTTGAACGAGAGGTAGAGACAGGTCGTGCCGTCGACATCGCTTAATTGGTTAATTTGAATTAATTAGTTATTCAGTAATTATTGTAACTGGGAAATGGAGCGTGAGAATCTGAGAGGTAAGCTTACCGAATTCCAACGCCGCGATGGTCGGCGAAGAATGTGTACTCGGATGAAACTGAAATCAATTAATGATTATCGATCCATAACGGATAATTTCTTGTTGTGAGGCGGATTTCGAATCTCACCTGTACTAACAGCAATAGCCAGTACAGCAGTCCAGCCTCTGAGTATCATTTCACGAGATTTGTTGGGAAGAGAAGATTAGAAGAAGGAAGAGGTTGGAGGGGTTGGAGGATTCAAGATGAGGGACGAGGGAGGGAAGAGCACGGCATTATGAGGGGAGGGGGAAGGGATTTGTTTGGAGGGTCGTCTTTGGGAAAGAAGAATGAGGACTCTCCCCATTCCCTCGCTCCCTCGCCGGTCTGGGAGGCGAGAGAGCAGACTAGACAAAGAGGCTGGGGCTTTTCCCATACTGAAGGGGACGAGGGGTAAGATGAAATGAGGGGAAAAGAACGACAATCTATAAGAGGGAGGGGGGATTAAGGGGAAAATATATTTAACGTTTTTTCCTGAATTATTGATGGAGTTATTAAATCTAAAATCTTCCTTCCCTTCTTGATTTCATCCTGAAACATACATGAATTGTGGATGACGAGAAGAGACTGAAGAGTTCCGGGAAATGCGTATCAACCAAACATCGATCGCGATGTTTATTCCATCAGTCAACCATCTTTGTGAAGGGGCTTTTATTCGCCTTGCTCGGGCGCCGTGGATGTTCAAAACGTAATCGCCTTGTCAATGAACAGATTTTTTTGTAACAATGCTCTCAAAAAATCTCTTTTCTATTTTGAACCATAATTTGAATGACCCTTGAAACATACTCAAATCATCACCTTGCTGAAACTCCCATTGCACAGTCTAACTTGATCAGCTAGATACTCACTTCCTTTATCATACCCACGAGATAACATATGAAATAAAGAGAAATATACTTTAACTCAATCACAACACTCGCTCATTCCATTCTCGAAATGTTTATCATCCCTACCCTCGCTCTAAGTTGCAAGATCTGAGTCTCTTACCGGTCAGTGAAATCGATAGAGCACTGATAATGGAGAGAGTCAGAGCCTCTCTCGAGTATTGAGTTCTCTCTCCGCTCATCTCGACAGGTTTTCTTCCCCTGTGCCCTTCTCCGTCTTCCTCCTCTCCCTCTCCCTCCTCTCCCTCTCCCTCTCTTTCTCTTCCCTTTCTTGATTTTGACTAGAGATAGGACGATTGCTACCTTTACTTACTATCTAAGGGTTGGAAATGCGAGGAATGACTCTCCTCATTTCGCGTGCTCTCTCGATTTTCTCTTGCTTCTCGAGTCGCGTCTTGCAAGCTAAGCATGCTCGATTGCCTTTCATGGTCGCTACTTCCGTTTTCTTGATGTTGCACTGTGCACGTTCGTTGTTCGGCTGGCGTCATAGCGATTCAACCATTTCAAGATCGATAATTCAGATCTACCGTAATCATCTCCCAATCGATAATCGCAATCGATAATCATGACGGAGAGCATGGAGAGCGAGTCGTTCTCCGCATTCTCGCCTGCAGAACCGGCGGTAGATGCGGCCTTTGTTTCGAAGCACAATCAGAGTGCCGAGATTTATCAGGTTCATCATCTTTTTGTCATAAATTCTGAATCACCCAGATAGAGCACGAATATTTACATAAAATTCTGATTCTTGAATGATTCTCAATGTTTTTTGTTTGCGCTAATTTATTGGTTTCCAGATCTTCAAAGACGAAGTGGATACCCTACTGCAAGCAGTGAAGACGCCCGGATTGGATCACACGATGCGGATTAGGGTGAGCATAGCAAGAGATTTGAACTAAGCTTCAGCTTACTTAGAATATGTTTCATGTAGTCGTTGTAACTCGAACGCTCTGACTTTCTGCAATCTCGCATTGCTCCATTCTTTAAGAAAACTATTCATTCTCTCACGTATCATCGTTCTATTTTCGTATGGGTCATTTAAATATTTCAGAACATCCTCGCCAACTGCGAGACGCTCCTGTCCGTGTTCGAAGATGAGAAGCAGTACCTGATGGGAGATATCCTGTGCAATTGGGCTATTCGACAGCAGAAGGTAAGTGTTTCTTCATCTTATCAGCCTGAACGTAGATATTCGCATCGCTGTTCAGCTAGTATCGAATTCACTGCCCTACGTTTTGGGTTCTGTGCAATTTAAAGCAACAGAAGGTGGCAGCATTTATTAATTATTATGTTTTCATTGCTTTTCTTTACCCAATTCGGTCACAGCAAATCCGCATCAACCTTGTCCAAGATCTCGTGCATTTTCTGCTTTTAGTTCGCGCAGTTTCAGCAATTAGAGACATCTTACATGAGCAACCAACCATCTCTTGATGATTAGACCAGATATTGCCTTTACAATCAACCAGATAACTATTTTGAACATGCTTCAACAATTCCCTCATTACTCGCATAGTTTCACCGCTCGCGCCAATCGATTGATCAACTGAGAGATGGCAATCGGCTGTTGTTTCTCGTGACACAACACAGCGAATTAAGTACGCACTCTCTCCATTTCGCAAGCTCTTTCGCCTTCTTCTCACCTACTAGTGATCAAGCCAAGCAGAGAGACGCATTACCCGTGGCGCACTAGAAAGTTTTACACGCACAATTGAAGTGGTGAGTCACGTATACTTGTGAGGGAGTAAATGTACAAAAGAGGAGAGGTCAATGAGAAAACAGTTGAAAAACAAGGTACATGAAAAACACTTATTCGGAATTCAGACCGCTGATCTTTGATCTTTCCAGTTGAGTATCGCCACTTTATGGACTCAACAACTACACTACAAGCAGTTGGATATGATCCATCTGCAGTGAGTTCGCACTTTATCTCTCCTTTTATGGAAGAGACATTCCGAGAAATTGGTCAAATAATCTTCCTCAGAAAACAAAAAAAGGAGTGAAGAAAATGGGGTTGTCAAAATATCGTGACGATGATTTGCAAACGATCGAAAAATGATCGTTGATCTCTTACAGATTCGAATATTTCGGGGAGCTGCTCCAACAGACACTCTCCGGCCTCAACTACCTGCAGGAAATCTTTCCTGGAGTGGGATTTGACGAGGTAAGTGTGTATCAGAAAGCCTTGTTTTGAGCTAGCCAACTCGTCCAAATAATTAGAGAAACAAAGATCAATAGCGCCTTGGACAAGCGCGAACTTACTCATATTTTTCCGACTCAGCTGTGTTTCAAATCAATCTACCTCTTCCGCTTGAGTCATTGAACATCCTGTGAAACTCAACGAACTCATCAGATTTGCCAAAATTAGAATAAGAACAAGACAACGAAATCAAAAAAAGGCAACAACTCTTTCAGGCCTGGTCTCGCTTCCGCCATATGGCCCACTACTTCCTCTACTACTCCATCATCGTGTCACGTCAGCCGCCAAGTGTGGTCGTCAAGGTAATTAGCTTAATTAGCTTAGTTAATTAATAATGTTAATTGCTTTAATTTTTAAAATATTTATTGTAGTGCGGTGACGCGGAAAACCACAGAAGGAGCAGGTTCTGGTTCAACACCGAACTGAGGTGAGCGATCCTTCTTTCCAGACCGTCATCCTCAGCAAAAATCAAATAATCAAAAAGGGTAGTTTTTTATCCAACAGCATGCGGGAATACATCATTAGTCCATCATCTATCAGTCTTTAGCAGAGCTGGTGAAACACAACCAAAGAAAACACAACTAGGCGTGACTCTCCATTTCAGAGTGCTGGGCGGCGGCGCGTTCGGTATCGAGACGGGTGGCGAGGGAATGGAGGTCAATATTTGTTCCTAGAGTATTGGCATCATTTCCCTGAACCTTTCAGTAACGTTTTAATCCTCGGTTTGAAACAAGCATTTTCGAATACTTCATTTATCCAATACTTATTGCAGGTCCGCTGCTTCCTCATCACGGACGAGACGGCGAAGCAGTTGCTGAGCAACGCGTATCATGATGTGTGAGTGGATTGATTCTATCCATTTCTATCCAGTCTGACGAGAATCACTGATTGGAGAATGTGATAAGTGTAACTGTTCTGTAATGCATACCATGATGCGTGAGTGGATTGAGAGGTTATTATTTTATTACGGGTACTGCCAGAAAAAAAAACTAAACAAACTCTTCACGATCAATAGATCCAGTCACGGCGAAGCACAACGAAGGCATGCAAATATATGAGGCCGTTCGCGAGAGAGTCGAACAAGGGTTGGCACACCTCCAAAAGGTAAATTCTCTGAAACTGTGTTAATTGGGGTTCTCGAGGGTGCTGATGACGTTATACACTCTCATTGTGCATATCGACCCTCCGTTGGCTCCAGACGACGTCGCGTCGAAATCGGTCTTCTTGAGATTTCTCGGTTCTCGTGAACGCTAAAATTAAGCCAATGTGGCTTCCTGGCTAGAATTAGATGCTGATCACTACTATCAACTTCATTTTTTATAAGATATTTTTATTATTTTTAAAAATGGAATTTTTCGTGAGAGTGAATGCTCACGTGGTCTTTAGCATAAATCGATCCGGGATCGAGAGAGGATTCCAAATCTGTTTTGAGGGGAGGCCTAAGTGGTGCCACTTTCGAGAAAATCAACTTATAGTGCCTGAAAACCCTCTTCCTCCCCTTGTTTACGCAATTGAACCTGTGACCTTTGAGGGGTCACAGTCGGCAGGGGAGAGAAAACAATGAGAGACTCCAGGTAGATCAAAGGAGATCAAAGGTTCAATTGCGTAAACAACGGGAGGAAGAGGGTTTTCAGGCACTATAAGTTGATTTTCTCGAAAGTGGCACCACTTTGGCCTCCCCTCAAAACAGATTTGGAATCCTCTCTCGATCCCGGATCGATCTATGATAAAGACCACGTGAGCATTCACTCCCACGAAAAATTCCATTTTTAAAAATAATAAAAATATTTAATAAAAAATGAAGTTGATAGTAGTGATCAGCATCTAATTCTTGCCAGGAAGCCAGATTGGCTTAATTTTAGCGTTCACGAGAGCCGAGAAATCTCATGAAAACCGATTTCGACGCGACGTCGTCTGGAGCCAACGGAGTGTCGATATGCAAAATGAAGGTGTATAACGTCATCAGCACCATCGAGAACCCCAATCCACGCAGTTTCAGAGAATTTACCTTTTGGGGGTGTGCCAGACCCAGGCGGATTTGTTCGACTCTCTCGCGAACGCCCTCATATATTGAACGGTGGAGTGCCAGCAACAACTGACAACATTGTTTGTCTCCTTGTAGAACGAGAAGGAATTTGAAATAGTCCAAAACTTTGCAGTTTCGAGAGCGAGGAATTCGTCATCGAACCGTGCACCGCAGCCTTTCAGAAGAAGGAGAACAAGGGTCTGAGGAGCAAGTTTGAGGACATGGTGAGGGCCGGGAGTAGACAACGCAGTGAAATAGTCATTCAAACAAATTGTTGGAGGGCATGAGAGCCGGCAAATACGTAGGGAGCCGGAGAATAGGATGAACCCTGAGAACAACCTGATTGTTTCCAGCGAGTCTCCAAGAAAGCACAGCTCCGGCGAGATTCAGTAGCCACGAGAAGGTGGAGTATCTATCTCAATTTATTCTGATTTCTCAATGCTCTCTCTGCAGTTAGATATCTCCGAAGCACGTAAAATGGGTGGAGACAGGCAATCAATGTTCAGGTACTGTCTCTGCTACAGTGTGCAGTTGACTACCTCATGCGGAATCGAGCTGGTCGGAAAGAAGGTGAGCGACCGTTCTCTCATATCATCGGTTCATGGTCATGCAAATCAGTTGCTGACATACTGGCTCTACCTGTGTCAGGGTGAAAGATTCTGGAGACTGCGATGACTTTTTTGTTTAGCCGAAATAGCAACAGGAAGCGTTTGCAGTTTCAACCGTTCCCAAATATTCGCGCTCTGAAACTCAAGTTGAACTCAATCTGCAACCTTCTCACAGTTTCCATCCAGGTCTCCCTCCCCTTCGCCGTGCTCGTCGGCCCGAAGACTGACGTCGAGGCGAAGCTGTTCCTGGAGAGATCGTTCGCTGATTTGGTAAGAAATATCTTGCCGCACGGACCGTAGAATTCATTGGGATCCAGTGAAAAGTGTTGTCCCATTCCTGGAGAGATCGTTCGCTGATCTGGTGAGTTCAATCTTCGGTTCGCTTCCAATCCGCAGTGACGCCCAAACTAGAGCGAAAACAAGGTTGCAGGTAGAAAGAAGATAGTAAAGTTGCTAGGGGGAGACTAGAATGGGATGTTTCATTGAGAATACGCGGCTGGTCGTTTCGGTCCATTGAGTCGCGGACGAGGAAAATTCGATTCAAATTATATATGTTTCATAAGCACTTCACAATCGTTGAGATGTGCAGCGTCTAGTCAATTGCGAGCAATCGTTTGCATTATGAAAAAAATACTATTTGAGAAGGTTGTCCACTAAAGGTTCGCCGACCGCTTTCCGACATTCCCGCTCACGCATCGGCTGTGGAGTTGGTTGATCAGATGGAGATGAAGTTCCAGGTGAGCGGAAATAAACGTATCAAAAAGCTGGTCCTAGTTGATAAATTGCTTATTTATGAAGCGCTGGTGTTCTTTTTTTTTAAATTGTTGATCTTATGGAACAGATGGAGATGAAGTTCCAGGTGATCGAAATTATTTTTTAAAGTTGAAAACAGATTAAAATGCCCAACACGAATTTAAAACAGCCTAAAAATGTCATTTGTGAAATGAGAATTTCAGGCAATCATCGAGACCCCTCAAAAGTCCACCGACGGCCCTCAGCTGATCCAACCCAGGACTCTGACGAGACAGGTTTGTTAATTAGTTATTATTTAATTAATTCAAATAATTATGCTAATTAGTCAAAATGTTAATTTTGAAATTCATCAAATGTCAGGCAAAAGAGCACCTCGCGATGCGATTAAAGCCGAACCCTCAGGGTTTCGTGGCGCTGGAGAATTTCTTGAAGGTGTGTGATCTTTGATCTCTCGCATGCGATCCACTTCTTATTCAGTTACCCGTCGCTGAAGAGTATCAATTGAAGAAGAACTCCACTACGGAAGGCGATTGGAAGCTCGTGCCCTACTTTGATTGGTGAACTTAAAATAAAAATTAAATAATGTTCATTTCGTAATTTCGAATCATTTTCAGGTTCTTCAAACTTGCCGAAATCATCAACAAGTACCTGTACCAGATGTGGCACAATGGGTGAGTTTCTTGATCTTTGATCTCTGATCTTTCATATCGGTTTCCAAATCATTCAGACTCATCTACGGTTTCTGCTCGAAGGAAGACTCCGAGAGGATGCTTCTGTCCATTCCTCGATCGGTCAATTTATGAATTTCGGCTGTTTTTGTGGCAACAGAACGAATTTCAGGTCCTCCTAGTCCGATTTTCCGACATTGAATATGCGAAAATCAAGATCTCCGTCAAAGACATGCACGGTGGTGAGCAATTTGTGTCTTTTAGCCCGTCAGTTATCGATAAATGCTACCGTACCCTCTAATACACCGTAATCCACTGCTCCCAATAAATAATATATAGTCAGTTATCGATTACAAATGCTACCGTACCTCCATTATACCGTAATCCACTGCTACAGTAGTCCGTCATCACTGGTACGAGCACTCGGATCTCAACGCGCGGCAACTAACGAATGAGCTGCTCGCCAATCACAAGTTTGCGCACGTCGAGTTGATCTATCCGGATATCGATCTGGAGGTGAGGATTGGATACTGTAGATTATCGATCTCTTTGAGATCATTCTGGGAAAAAAATGTCATTCTCGGAAAACTAGAGCGCTTCATTTCAAGGGTAGTTTCAATGGGAGCCTAGAGAAGCTGTTGTAAAGATGTTTAGTGAATGACATTTGCTGTCGTTTGTTGTCAGAGCGAGCAAATCCGGGAAATGTCGAGCCGGAGAATGATCGTCTCCCAATTCCAGGTCGCTCTAGGCGGTCGTGAGAAGCCGTCCTTCTCTCGTCATCCTCGTGCACTCGCCAACGATATCTATTTCGACAACCAGGGCGCCGCTACGAGCACTTTCTAGTCGTGATCAGTGATAATTTTTTCGTATTCTTCCCTGGATTTTGCTGCTCGAATATTGCCTGTTTTGCCTCGTGTCTCCACCTCTTTGCCTGTCTTTACCTGGCATTTTGCCTCGGCGATGTTCGAACTCTCCGTCGAATTATTTGAGAACCACCTTAGCCATTCAATCAGAATGAAACCAGTGTACACAATTCACTAGCAGATTGACTGAAAACGATCATCCATATTCCTGATGTGAAAACACATCTAAACTATCCTCTCGAACCTCATTCAATGCATAGCGTCAGTAAACTTCTCAAAACTCGTCCCTCATTGTTACGTGTTACTCCATTCAGTGTGAACATATCTTGTCCTGGACGATAAAACTTTCAATTTCAATTGTAACTATTTTCACTAAATTATTTGTTTATATTCAGTGCATGAAGTTGAATATACCATGCAGATGTCTGGGCACTTCTCTAATTCCTCGGTAGAATGGTTGTGTTCACCCATTCCTGAAATCCTAAAGTAGTGTTAGTGGTGGTGAATCTTCCTTGGAAGTGGTGATACCTGATGTTTTGATTGTAATCTGGCAACTCTTGTTTGGTTAATTCCTCAGTTTACAAGCAGTTGTGATTCACCCCTCATTCATCCACATTTCTCCCCGCCTCCCGCTTGGATTTCGATCCCATCTCACAATTCGCCGCGGCTATTAGCCCTTTCGAGCAAACTTTCACCACTTTCTTTTCCTTGTGTGATTCTAATCGAAATGGATCACCAAGTGCTTGTTTTGATAGTGAATCTTTCATAACTACCGTTCACCTCTATCATTCCTTTGATATCAACTTTCGGGGGTTGCCTTCTCTACTTCCAAACTTCGACAATTGATGCTCACCTCACGATTCGAAATGGCTATTAGCCCTTTGGGGGACGAACTTTCACTCTTCTCTCTTGTGATTGTAATCGATCTCCTTCTCGCGTTTCTCGGATTAGGTATTTAGGACAAAAAGTGGACTAGCGCCTAAACTCGCTCTCTTCCCTCTTCGTTCCACCAACTTTACTCTTTTATGTGTCCTCTTGGCCCTTCTTCAACTTTCCCCGAAGTGGAAATGGGTGGCACTCCACTTTCAGCCGGCTCTCTAGTTCGACGGACAAGCTAGAGACCTGGTAGATTGGGGAGACGCCTGTCTTGATTACCCCAACCCTTCCTGGGAGGGTCGATTTGTCTGCGGGGCAAGCAAAACCATTCCTCCACCCCCTTTCCTGTTCCTCTTTCTGCTCTCACCGCTGGCACTATTGGGCCATTCTCACTTTCCGTTTGCCCCCGCTTAGGCGTGTGTGCTGGAACATTGTTCCTTTATCCATTCCTTCGATTGCTAGAATCTATTACTATTGCTAGATAGAGAAGATTGTCATTCCTCTTGTAGGAAATGATTAATTCATTGGATTTGGTTGCATTGAGGAATACTCGGCCAACGATTAGCAATAGAAAACACAGTCGTATTCACGGTCTGCCTGAAACCTACCTGAGATTATCGTTTCTTGCCATCACATTTGAACCTCCGATTTCGCCAAATCTCTGGTTCTGAACCGCTGAATACTCTCCAGATGCGCCTCTCCCTACTCCTGCTCCTCACCACGCTCTCCGTCACATTTGCAGCCTTCGACAAGGACGAAGCCGTGCGCGTCGTCCGGATCCAGGTATTTGCCGGCTTTATCAATTCCCGTCTCCGGCCAGATTCTCCGGCTCTGATAAAACCCGGCTTTGCAAAATTACGGAATTGTAGCTCAACTACGAACAAGCTTCAACTCGTGAGATCGACCACATCACCAAGTGGTCGTCGCTGCTTAAATCATCATTGCTCGCGTCGTTGAGGTACAATTGACGGCTCTAGCATTTTCCGGTTTCGTTCCCGGCTCTGGCATTTCCCGGCTCTAAATCTCGGCTCTGCAGGTTCATCAACAAGCACTGGCTCATCTGCGGCGGCTCGGAGGAGGACAAGTACGTATTCCCATATTTTCGAAAAAAATCGGTCGTGAGCAATGAAAAGTCCGGCTCTATCAATTCCCGACACCTGTTATATTTTCTGGGTCTGTGTAAATCACGGCTCCGGCTCTGATTTCGAAAATATGATCGTAATTCAGGAAATCCTCCACCGACTGCGGCAAGGCGCACATCACTGGGGAGACGCTGAGCGACTCCCACTACAGGGTCAACGTGACCTTCGTTGCGGAGAGGTAAGTGTGGGATATTTCCCGGATTCAGTCCGGCTCTAAACTACGGCGCTTGTATGAGCATACACTGACCATGTAGTGGAGTGACTCCCACTACAGGGTCAATGTGACCTTCGTTGCGGAGAGGTGGGTGGTTCAGGATTTGAGAAGAAACATGAACTTATTCTATTAGTTTGCTGTTTTATGTGACTCAGTTCCACGTAACGTCAACTTTCAAAAAATGTACTTCGAATATCATCCCTGAAACATAACTGTTGAGATCGCACAGTGTTGCGATCCTGTCCTCATTTACTAAGTTGATGAAGCAAAAACTAATCGATTCACTCCTCGCGGGGGAGTGTGACCATTACAAATTGTTTCTGGAACATAAAGCCAAAAAGATGTATGCTCTGACTTACAGTTTTCCAGCTTTCCTAGATTAGTTAATCATAGTTTTCACCGACTCAATCCAATACTCCCCGCGGGGGTCACCCCGGTCAGCGGAGTGTGACCATTATGAGGATGGCACACAATGGAAAGGAGAAAGTTGAGGGAGAATGGGGGTCTCACCACATTATCCACTCAGGGGATCGCGCTTTAGCACGTCCGGCGAACCTGACAAGAAAACTGCATTCTCTTGAAAAGTGATGGTTCAAAAACAGTCCCCTGATTGGTAATGTGTTTCACAAGCAGTTAAATTCAGCGATATCGTCGAGATGGCCGATCGTTTCCCGAAACCTTCTGTTAAACTCACAAAACTGATGAAACAATCGCGATTTTCTCACTTGCAGAGACCCCGTGAAGAACGCCAAGGTGGAGGCGACCTCAACTGTCTTCGGCGTCGTGCAGATCGGCCTGAAGGGAGGCATCTTCCAGTACACTAATCCGTTGAAGGTACATATTTTTGCTTACTGAATTCTCCTTGAAAAGCAAAAAGATAGCATGAACTGCCTAAAAAATCATTGTCTGAGGGGAGTAGGTGTGAGATGGTCTGAAGGGAGGCATCTTCCAGTATACTAATCCTCTGAAGGTGACTCTTGATTTGTTTGTTGCTGTATTTCACTTTATCTTCTTTTATCTATCAAAAGGTAGGGAGTTGGCCAGCCCTTCTTTACACCAATCTCCGAAAGGGGAGTAGATTGATTGACGTATCTTTTTCCGCTACATTATGCAGTTCTGTCAAGTTGCGTAGCTCACTGTAAACAATCAGAGCTAGATCTTCCTGGTACGATTAGTCCACAAATAGTATGAACCAAAGAAACGTGGTGATGTTCGAACCGCAAACGCGATGCTTGATCGGAGTAAACAAGTGCTAGTTCCGGAACTGTACTATTCATTGTGTTACGAGCGACCTCTCGAGACCTCGTACAAGTACCTTCGTTTAGAACCCATGGTAGTCGACGGACCATGTTTGGCTAGTAGGACCTTGGGCACACCAAACCAATCATCTCGTTTACGCGGAGTGGGGAAAGTAAGCGAAAGTGCTTTACTTTTTCTTCTCGGAAAATGTAGTAAGCACTTCGAACGAACGAAAAAGATTTAATAGAAATAAAACATTTTCCTGATATTATTGCCAGATTTGACTACTTTTTCAGAGGAAAACACAGTTAAATCTTTCACAAATCTCATTTCAGATCCTTGGCAAGCCCACGCCCACTCTGATCCTCACTGAGAAGTTCTTCTGCTATAAGGGATTCCGACTGGCCGAGGACGACAAGTGCGTGAGGGATCACAGGTGAGATGATGATCTTTGATCTTTGGAGTTTGTCGTTTGGAGATATTGATCATATACTTTTATAATACGTGAGAGGGATCACAGTAGAGCTGTCTTCGCGAGTTCCAGCTTAATTTCGAATCCAACTCTTTGCAATACTTGGTGCAATCTTCACACTGCATTTCTATGAAATTTATTTGCTATGCTTGGATTGTCTTTCAATGATCTTTCGTGGATTCAACTACTTATACGTGAGGCGTGAAACAAATTTCGATTTGAAGACGCCAGAACGGTTTTATTGATCTTTGATTTCTTGCAGACTCGCCGACCAACCGCTCGTTGAAGTCGAGAAGCCTCTCGCTCTTCGCGTCTAACTCTCTCACTTCTCCACGCTCTCTCGTCTACTTGCCAGAGATCATGCGAAATGGAGAGAGCACTCTTCCTATTCCGAGCAATCATTCAGAGCCTCCCACTATCTATCCACGAGTAATAATGCGTATTTCTGTACATAAAGTTTATCGGAAACACGGCTCATGCGCACAATCGAACAATAACTTGGAAAAAAGACGGCTTGCTTCATTATATTCGGAACAATCTCGAACAATAATCTTTGAAGTATCACGCACGTAGTGAGCTAGAAGTGGGAGAAGTCGGGACTAGAATATTGGCATATCGGAACCTTGGAATTGAGAAGAGAAGGGAAACCCGATGGATGGATGGATGGTTCTGGTGTGGGACAAGAGATCAAGGATTACGGTAGAATAAATTAAAGAATCAATATTGCAAAGATATCGTAATTCAATTTCCGTTCGGGAACTTGGGCGTGTTCTGGTTGAGACTGGCATCGGGAGTCTGGGCGGACTCAGCTGAGGGATAGGCGATCTGAAGAAATGAAGTCAGTTTGCGATCATCAAACTGAAGTTGCATACAAATTTAAACCATTTTTTACGAATTCAGCTGAATTTTATCGTTAAAAGGTGATAAAATCACCTGAGAAGTCATGTGCGTGAACTTCTTGAAGTAGTCGTCCTCGGGGAACGGAGAGATCGGACTGGAATTATTTATTGCATTTACTTTTAATAATAATTAACTTGTATGTTTCAAAATTTGCATCAAACAGGTTCTGGATCATTTCGATATTATCGATATTATCGAAATGCTGAATGCGCAATGTGTTTCACACTGCCCGGATAAGCACTGAATTGCAGGGGCGAGCAATGAATCCTGATTACCTTGCACTAAAAATCAAATAGACTGATAGAGAGAAAAACTTACGTCGCCAGACTCGGATTGAATGCTGCAGCCGTGGAGTACGGAGGCGTGCCGTAGGTCATCTGGCGGGGATACGGGTACCTGTAAGATCCATTTGTTGATATTTGATCTCTCTGTTTCAGATGATCTATCGTCAACGTTTGCACCTCGTAAATAAAGCAGATTCAAACAATGATCATTCCTAACATCCGGATTACCCCTGTCTACACCCTGTGGTGCTACTTCACAGCGTGGCGCCCGATACAGTGTTCAGCCTACTCGAACACCCCTCATCATCCCTCTCTCCGTCCTCCCTCTCCACATCCCGCCTGCTCTCTCGTCGGTCAGACATGGCGAGAGAGTACGGGAAAAGGAGAGACTCGGTCGATCGCTAATCCGCATCTGTCAGCTCCATTGACTCACTGTTCCTATCCACTCCTTGACTCCTTAGACTTGCTCTCTCCATTTCACGCACTCTCTCACTCTTTGAACCCTCAAGCCAATTCAGCCAGCTTATCCCTACTCGCGCTCAGTCTGGCTAATAGGTGATCAAGCCCGAGGCGATTCTGCCCGCCCCCAGTGCTCCAAAATCTGCTCAAAAATAGGCACCCCGGGTGTCACGATGATCCCCTGCTCCTTCCGGGTCAGTGCGGATACCCGGGGGCGACGATTAGTCCTGATGACACCACGCACCACACCACTCGATGTCTGACTCTCTCGCTTTCGCGTGCTCTCTCGCCTGTCTCTAACCCTCGAACTCCACCCCGCCACTTAGCGCACACGGTCATGCAATTACGGTATCGGAAGGGGGATGAGTGCGGGAGTTAGACGGGGCGAGGGAGTGTGGAGAATTGAGAGATGCAGAGAATACTCGAAAGATGTGCTTGAGAAGCGTGAGCCTAATGAGTCAAGTGGACGGGAACTTGTAGAAGTTGCGAGGACGCAACTGCCTCTGATTGGTGGGGAATGGTTTCAGAATTATCTCTACTGCTTCAAAGGCCCAGGTTTTTCCAATCGACCTCAAGAAGAGAAAACGAACCAGAAATTCGTTTGGTTGGTCGCCTGCGGGTACATGGCTGGCCGAATGCCGGCTTGGCTGGGCGAGAGGAAGGAGGCGTGCGGCAGCGACCTGAGAATGTATTATAATTCATCTAAAATGTCTTAAAATTCGGAGAAACAGAACTGTAAATGTAAGGGTGTTCAAAATCAGACAGAATGAGTGCACAGAGCATGCACATGGGTACGAAAAAAGGAAATTCGAAAATATTACGTAATATCGTACTTCTGAATCTGCTTCTCCTGCTTGCGGTGCTTGGCGCGTCGGTTTTGGAACCAGACCTGTAATTTATTAATTATTATATTTATCAAATTAAAATTCCATCTTTCCATCCGTCTTTCTTACACAAAATCAGTTAAATACGCTTGAATCGATGTATTTGAATAGATCTTTGCGCAATGAATTTTCACTAGTCCTTCTTAAAAATCAAACACTCCGCAACCTTTCCCCGACGACTAAAGCTGCCCGTATTTAGCGCCTACCGTATGCCAGACCCGCGTCATTTCCCCGAGGTGGAAAGCCAATGTTCTGTGCTCTCTCGCTCTCTCTAACCTAGAGAGCACCTCCAGAGCTCCAGAGAGAAAGACACTAAGGTTCAGTTGAAAGCCTTTCTCCCTCCTTCCATCTTAGCCGTCCTATGCTTTCTTCTCTGTGTCTCTCCACTCTACAAGCTATATCGTAAGCAAGGGTAACGAGAGAGCATGCATAATAGAGAGACCGCTCAGAGAAAGAGCGCAGTCGCAAATTGAGTTATGTCGGGCTGCCGCAAGACGGGATTGATTAGAAGAAGAAGGAGAAGGAGGAAGGAGAGGGGTACGGTAGGAAGGAAGAGGGAAGGGGGAAGGGGGGGAAGATTGAGAGCTTGATGAGGAGATGTGAGCAATGCCAGCATTAGAAATGACTATGCTTGAATGATCTTTGGGATGCTCTGTCATTGATATTCTCGAAAAGTGGAGAGAAACATCGATTGAGTGTCACTCGCACATCAAAGACAACGATGACTTGTTAAAACAATGTACTTGGCCCGTTTTGTATCAACTACGCAAAATTATTTAAAGAGCTCAATCTCGCGAGACATTCCATCCTAGAAACATCTGAACAGACCCCGCATCGCCCCGGGCGCCCACACTCCAACGCCTCACTCTCGAACTTGCTGACAGCTTGAGCCTCTGACTGTAGAGTCACTAGACGATAAGTACCTAATCGTCTCAAGCAGCTCTCCACAGTCTTCTGTCCAAGTTTAACCGGAAAGTGCGCGGCAACGCGATCCGTGCGCGATTTCCCTACCTTCATTGAAGGACTTAGGAGTTATCGCGAAACAATAGCCGGATAAACAGCAAATTAGCGCGCCTTGCCTAATTGGGGGTGCGCCCGAAGCTGACAGATGAGGCGATTGTGGTAAGAATTGAGGAGGAGAGAAGAAGAATAGCAATTAGCCCGAGATAATTAACAGGTATCCACGGAGTTTATGCAGATGATGCGGGCATCTGTCAGTAAGTTAGCGCATTTTCAGGATTATTCAGATCCAGCAACGATCGAAATCTCGTGATCTGTTTAAATTAGAAATGGATCAGAAACGCTACCAACCTGGATCCTGGCCTCGTTCAGGTTCGTTTTCCTCGCCAAGTCCTCGCGAGCATAGATATCCGGGTAGTGGCTCTTCTGCAAGGTTTTAGATCTTATACTTATACTTATACTTATACTTTATTCACCACGCGGTTAATGAGGTTCAGGTTGCAGAGAATGATGCCACAATATCTTGAAGTGTAACACGAATGCGCAAATGAGTTTCACAGTGTGCTCAACTAATCTATGCTGTCTCTTTTCTTTGATACTCCTCTGGTTGATACTATATCGACAAATCTTTGTAAAGTTTAATCATGCTAATTAATAAAAACGCTGATTAGCCTAAATCCCGGTCCCAAAATCCCGGACCTGGAAGGCCTCGTCGAGCTGCGCCAGTTGCTCCTGCGTGAACGTCGTGCGATGGCGTCGCCTGTAACTGCAACCGGCTTTTAGGACCACTTCCGGCTCTCGTCAAAACCCTGTTCCAGAATTCGACGGCTCCGCCTGAACCCCGGTTCTACAGTACCTGGCGGGCGTCTGGGGCATGCCTCCGCCCAGTCCAGTGCCGAAGACGGACGACACATTGCTCTCAGTCTTGATCGGCTTGATCGACTTGAAGGCGCCGGTGTCTGCAGAAAAAGTCTCATTTTCGGAAAATAAGTGCGCGGCACGTGGCGGAAAGTGCGCGGCAAAGGCAGCTGCGGTCGATTAGGGGATAAGTCCGCGCGTCTATTCAGCGCCCTTCCCGCTTTTGTAAGAAGTCTCAATGCTTGCAGGGGACAGCTGCGAGGGATTATTGGGGAGTGTTCGAAATTGGTGGTTTGAAATTGTCAAGACCACCCTTGACTATTCAGGACTAGAATTATGCCTTATCTTGGACCAAGAGTGAAGACTAAAATTACTCGAAGGAAGCAATACCACAGGTGAAGGGGCTCAGCGCGCGATAGATTACGCATTCAGTGAGCCCTCACTAACTAAGCGAAGCATCGCGCGTCGATAATGAAAATGAATGAAGATGAATGCGATTGAGGCTAACTCACTCATGACTCGGCTCAGTTTATAGAGTGCCGAAAACTATTTCAGGTTGACCTCGAGCAACTACAGAGTAATGTGTAAGAACCAAATTATCCGTTGTCAATGTCAACGGAGAAACCGAGAGAGAAAAAGTAACATTAAGCTACGAAGGCGCCGATCAGTAAACAGTAGCAGCAGAGAAATCGCGTTTTGAATTGGTAGTTGCCCCAGGAGCCAAGGTCGGCTGCAGCAGCTGCAGCAACCCACCAGCACCAGACCACCAGCCACTGGGGAAAGAAACCTCTCCTTCTGTGCGGCAGCCGACTATATGCGGTTAGTCTCCCTCCTCCTGCCACCGAATCGAATTTAGGAGGAAAATCGAATGACTCTGCTGTTGAGCGCTGTGGAGATGTGATTCAATTGGTACCGCGCGCGCACGCTCGACAAATCGGGTTTTTCGCGCGAGCTCTGGTGCCGGGAACCAGGTAGCTGGTACCAAGGACCCAAAGTGAAAACAGACAGTTTAGCGGCTCTAATGTCGACGGATCAAGGTCATGACAGGTGACGGGACACCATGGAACGTCGGAGAGGGGTACCAAGAGGGATAATGTAGGCTACCGTACCTGAAGTGTCCGCGAGGGCGCTTAGGGAAGAGGAGATAGTCGGATCAAGCGAAGTCGGGTAGAAAGCGGAGTAGTCGATAGTCGGAACGCCCAGACCTTTGCTTGCCTTGGCTTCCTTAATTAGCATTATTAATTATGTAATTAATAAAGTAAATCACCACAACCTGGAGCGAACCTTGCCTGAAGCTACAACCTCACTAATTTGAGAATTACGCTAGCGACCGTCCAGGCAATGCTTTGGAATGCAGAAGACTAGGCTAGGCAGTGCCCCTCCACACTCCTTACACAATCAAATAACCATAATGAGTTTATGAAGAAGAAATATTGGAGAAAAGTTAATTATGGGAGAGGGGGCAGGCCGGCGAAATCGGGTTAGGCTTCTGCCTCTGAGGCTCCCCCTGAGTGCGACCGAGGTCCCGACCAGATCTTTTCGTCCTCCCCGGGGTTACGGTACCTGGGATACGGTATTCGGCGAGTCCATTATTGATGAAGAATGAAAGGACCTCAGGGGCGAGTTAGAGCGGCACACACTGAATGGTCTCTGTCTCCCCTCCTCCACTCCTCTCTCCAGTCCTGCCCTGCCTCCCCTGCCTGGCCGGGGCTACGGTACTCGTCTCTCTCGTTAAAACACAGTGTCTCGCCGGCTCCGCCCCCTTTGCGCTAGAGCCGCGGGCAGTCTTGATTGGACTGAGCGAGCCGGGTAATTCGGTTACCTCTCCGCCGGCTCTCCGTCCCGGCTCTCCCCCTCGGGAAAGAGCTCTCTATCTTAGTAACAACTTCGGCTTACAATCGACTATGACGTGCAAGGGATCGGATTCCGAGGGAAATTACCTTATCAGACTTGAAATTGAAATGGGATTTCGAAATTAGCAAGGAAGTCTAGCAAGGACAGTGCACAGCCGTGAGAGCGAGACATGAGCAATCGAATTTATAATAATCGTATTCAGTAGTAACTCGGTTGGCGAGAGGCGAGAGCCTGTGGAGATTCATTGAGTTGAGGAGTGCCGAGAGCTCCTGGCGTTCGGTTATGGCTTCTCTGTTTCTAAAACAAACGTTTTCTAATAATTCAAGGACTAACTTACAGCGTGCGTCTTATTAAGTGCTTTTTCTACTCTTCTTTGAGATTCGTTGATTTCAGGTTGGTTGGAGAATTTGAGAATCAAACGCTCAATGAAAATTGTGATTTTGTTATCAGTTGAAAAAGTAAGCCGTAACAAAATCTCACAAAACCCGTGTTGATAATTCCCGTATTTGTATGAGTTTATTGATATTTTTTAAGTCTCCGAGTGGCTGTTCAGAGTGGCTTGCGTGAATCTCAGTGTTACATGATCATTTTTTCCAGTTGTTCAGGGAACTTCTTGGATATCTGGCCCAGAGCAAACACACTGATAGGAAAAAGGAGTAAAAATGAGAATGTTAAGGATATAATACTCATTGAGTATTGCCTGGGCCAGATATTCAAGAAGTGTCTTGTTCTGTAATGATTTCAATTTTTTCCCATCGGCGACACACAAAGAATCACGCAAAAGAGTCAACAGGGGTTTTGCGAAGGTTGTGAAGCATATTGGAAACGGGATAGTAGCGCGCTCCTTTAAACCAAACAAGGCACACATTACATTCTTAATTATTCCTTTGTTATCTCTGCATTCGCCGAATTTATCGAGAAACCAATCGGATTCAAACAAAAGCATTTCAAATCACATTTCATCTCACGCTGATCCGTGTATGCTTCACCATCTCTACAAAGTCTCTCTCAACCTTTTCGTGTGATTTGTGGTGGCCCGTCGTTTCAAACACACATAAATCTAAATGATTATTTACTGACATCTTCCACTGGAGTTCCACCTAAAATATAATGCAGAAGAGTGGCGCAGTGACATGTTCCTGGGAAACGAATGGATCTACCTCTCAATACCCGTCTGCCACCCAAAATACAATCTTTCAAACATCCATTTGTTTTGTATTTGTATTTCGACCAAAGAAAAGTTGAAACTATATGTAAGGAGAGTGGTGCATCATGTTCCAATGGTGAATAATGAAGTCGGTGACCTTTGCTGTTCTAGGGAAGAGGATTGGAGTCAATATTCGTTTTCTACCATCCCAGTGCACCGTCTGTCACCCACAATGTCCACTCTCAAGTGCCGGATTATGACACGCATGTATCCCTTTCATGCTCACTCCTCCCCTTCTTGCTCCCCACTCATCTTCCTCCTTTCTCTCCTCTAGTGTCTCAGACCGACGAGGGAATGCCTCCAATAATGGTGACCCTCTCGAATATGACTGCTATCTCCCCATCATAACCTTGGATGGATCCCTTTGCGCCTCCTCTGATGAGTAGATAACACGCTTGGCTATCGATGGCCAGTCAAGTGGGCGCTTGTAGAAACGAAATTGAGCCTTTGTTCCGGATTAGTGCCGACTGAAGATCAACCTCACGAGAATCTCTGCAGTCGAAAATATTGCTTGAATCTCTCGTTTCACATTTCAAAACATTTTCCTTTGTTCCGGAATATGTGTGTGGATAATTCGAAAATAATACTACCTTGTTGATGAAATTCAAAACAGATCATGCGTATTGGAGACATTTTTTTTCACAGTCTAACAAAAGTGCCTTCCAAGTACAGAAAGAGTGAACATGAGACATGCTCGTTGCAAACGCCCTTTTGTCCAATCAGTCTTAAAAATCCAGCATTCGAAAAAGTGGACGTGAATAATTGCAAAGATCGCACAATGGCCCGCGTGTTCCGGGAAAGACAAGAAAAGAATGGACAATAAAGACCAGAATCTCCTCCCTTCTCATTCTCACTCATCAGTCAGCCAAGCGAAAGATCATATAGAACGGAGAAAGGCATTCCATTGTTTGACTCTACTCTTTTTAACGTATCTCAGTAGTCAGAGAGACGATAGAGCACTCCGAAAGTGGAGATATTTCAAGGAAAGAAGCGACGAGGAAGCGTCTTCTCGAATTTGTCTCATCCCCCTAAATCCACTCCTCTCAATGGCGAGATAATTCAAGCGAAAAGGGGAGATAGGCTCGGGTCTCGCACACTATCTCGTTCTCTCTAACCAGCTAGGGATAGAGGGATGAGGAGAGAGAAGAAGAGAACATTGAGTGCTGACACTGGCCAACGAGAGCCGATTCTGGTAATTTCATTGCATCAATCTCACTCAATTCCCCAGTCTCAATCTCCCTCGTCTTCTTGCCTACACTTCACGTTACAGGCTGAGCCTACGGCCAGTATGAGAGGTACTACTTTTGTCTAGTTTTTAGAACATTTTTTTTCGTTCAAAAGGTGTTGCATCCCGCCAAGATTATGGTTCTGTGACGTATCGATTTAGTCTCGGGGTTACTGTAGATATCCTTCGTAGACACTTTCCTGTTGTGATAGTACGCAAAACGGAAGAACAAACTCAATTGACGATCGTTGATTGATGCTCTGTTCATTGTTTTCGACGGCTACAGTAGTCTGCTCTTACCGTAGTTGGCCTCCTCCGAATAGTCGATTGAATGCTGGTGACGAGACAGATCGTAGGCGAACGGTGAGTGGTGGGACAGAGATTTGTTCGATGAAATTAAAACGTGTAGGTCAATCTAAATTCTTCTGAGGATTTATTGGGTTTTTTAACAAGAAATGCGTCAGGCATCGATCCTAATATTTTCTTTGTTGTATTATATCCCTTTTGAAGCACAACCCAGTGTTACATTGGAGATATGAATTGGATTCCCTCATACTGGTTACTGATTGAATGTTTAGCATTGCTTCACATAACTACCGCAATCCCAACTACCGTACTCCTACCATAACCTCACCGTATCTTTCCAGTTGTCTGCACTCGCACCAGCACTGGCCGCGAGTGATGGCGGCGACCGGCCCGCAGTGGAGTCTGTATCCGCTCCTGGCGATCATCGCATTTGTGAGTATTTTTTTAAATTTTGACTTACAGTACCAACGTTTCCTACGAAAACCAGGAAATGCCTGTTTACGTGTTCCAAGCGCTGATGAATCGTGCGCTTTGGCTTGTACCCGCACCATGCGGTCATCGCTTTTGTGGGATTTTTCTAACACGTGTTTTTTGCTATCAAACAAGCAAACAGGATGAGCTTTTTATTGGTTTTTTTTGCATTACTTTGTTTACGATTCTGTGCACGAGATGAATCGAACCTTAACGCACTGCTGTCATGTATCTTCTATTTGAAGCATACCGAAATAACGAAAAGCACAAACTGAATTTCTAGGTAATCTCTCTATTCTAGTGCACGTTCTCCCGTTCCGGAAGGAACAGCAGGGGGAGACTGCTGAAATACTCAAATTTGATAGTTTCGATGCTGAGAATCGAATGTTTGCTCTAAGATCTCATCCCTAATATGTAGTGATTTCAGTGCACATTCTCCCTCTCCGGTCTTCACGTCTTCTTCTGTCTGCCCTTCCACATTCTCTTCGCTCCTCTACTGGCAGGGATTGTTGCTCTGCTGACGGCATTCCATGCGATATTCCTGCGATATCCAAATAGGTGAGGCTGCAGAAACACTTGTGGGATAATCAAAAAACATTCATTTTGAATACGCTGAGAGGGCTCGTATAAATCACTCTTGATAGCATAATCGCTTCTTTCTATCGACGCTGAAACTCATCGGAACTATTCATCATTTTGGCAACTCTGTCAGTTTTAATGCTTCCATTTATTTCATCTCCCTTCCAGAACGGACTTTTTCCTGCAAGTGATCGCCGCTGAAACGCATGAAACAATCTATACATGAAAGCATTAAATTTGAAAGAATTTTTAGTATCTTCAGCTCCAAGGAACTTCAATTATTTGTAGCTTCGATAACTTTCCATTCCAGAACGGATTTCGTCCTGCAAGTGATCGCAGCTGTCGTCTCGTCTGCTTTCTTCTTCACGTCGGGACTGGAGACTTTCTGTCTCAGCAAAAGTAGAGGTGAGCAGTCTTACTTGCTCTAACTGCAATTAGAAAAAAAATGGAATAAGGGTAGGGAGAGCGCACTAACTATAAGAAACGCCAAGTTGTCTCCTCGGCCTTCTTCTTCACGTCGGGACTGGAGACGTTCTGTCTGAGTAAAAGTAGAGGTGAGAGATCAAAGATCAGAAAATAAGACTAAACTATGCCGTTCCTTGCAAACTGGTGTGTTGTCTGAGCAAGAGTAGAGGCCTGACTAGCAAACCACTCCTTTTTTTTGTGTTTCATACGCAATGCTCGTCTCTTGAAAGTGTATGTCGACTTAATTTTTTTCTTCTTCATTAGATGCCTTCTCCAGATCGGAAATGATGATCACGAATGCGTTTTACCACTACTTCGAAACCTATCCCACTCTCCCCAGTACTCGTATTGTTCGGGAAGAGATCAAGGCGCTTTGATAGAGCCTGTCAATTACTATTGATACTACCGCGGATAACCTTGGCTCAATCAGTTGGTCGAGCAACGGTTATCTCTTCCATCCAGTCTCTCTCTCGAATCCGCTTACTCTCTCACTCTTCTGTCTGACCATGGCCAAAATGTCTCTCTCCATCACCGCTGACCTAATAGATCTCCGACTTTTCCTTCTTCTCAGCAACTCTGATCTAGCAGTGATCTCTCTGATGAGAGGTCGCTGCACAAATCACTCCTCTCTGAGCGTTCTTTCAGTTCATACGTATGACTCTCTCACCACTTTGTAGGCTCTCTCAGTGTCATGAAAGTTAGAGAGCGGGGTGGAGCAAGAGAGTCCAAACTGTGGCTTGATTGTGAGAATTACTCGAATGTTGATCCGGCTGCTGATTGATAGGCGGAAACGGCGCTGCACGAGGCGGAAGCAAGTGAAGATTAGAGAATATATAACTCCTTATTTCACATACTCTCTCGTCCGCCAGAGACGTACGACAGCGTTACTCGATGCTTCCGCTAGAAAGAGGAAGTGGGAAACGTGCAGCGCGTGATAACAACCCTCCCCATTATCAATGATCTCTTGCCGTTCAGACAGAGAGATGTTGTTGCTAGAGATAAGAACTGGTTCATATTTGAGCTAGCTGCTGCAAGACAATCGAGAGAAAGAAATCTTCAGCAGAGCCTACACGTTGAATAAGATGGTGATGCTGCAGAATACAAGGAAGTGATGATGAATGGTCTGCTCACACTTCGTGCTACAATTGAACAGTGTGCAGAGTAGCACGAACTGTGTTGTCGCGCACATAGCTAATTCGCGCAGATCTGGCTACAAAGTCGTAGCACAACGAGCACCATTTTTCAGGACAATCTTAAATTCATGAACCAAACGGACAGACACGAGCAATAAATTTTCTGCTGCAGATGACTCATAGTTTCGCATCACAAACATCACAATCGGGCCTTTCGTGAATTATTCTATTCAGATGATTCTACGTCTGGAGGCGACATTTGCGAGGGAGTGACCTATCGCACCGAGTCGCTCGTCGCATCGTGCAATGGATTCTTCGGCAACATGCAGGTACTGCTACAGCACCCCAACCGTATCTTACTCCTGACCTACCGTATTCCTACCGTACCTTATCGTGCTTTACCGTATCCTCACATTTTAGGAGTACAGTAGCATTGTAATCCATCAACTACCCGTAAAAGACGTCTGGATCCGGAAAATGGAGCCGGAAAATAGGCACAAACAGATTCATTCCAGTCCGTGGTGCTGCGCAACGCCAACTGGGAGATGCAGTCTGTGAGGTTGGTTGCTCTCTTCAAATGGATCATCGCATTGGTTAGGTTTCAGGCGCAGTTTATATTGTTGAAGTGGTGTTGTACAGCAATTTTGGCTCCTTGTCGTGTGGGAAAAAATACAATAAAAAAACAGGGAAAGATTTTCACGCTGTCATTCTTTCCGTTTTTCTAACTTGTGCTTGTGAAAAAAATGTTTTTTTTTCTAACAACAACTTCGCAATCCACTAACAAACTCTAGAATTCCGGATAAATTTCATCAATGCTGTGAGCAATGAGCCAGGGATACAATTGCTCTCCCGATTCTCGTTGATAAACAAAATACTAAATTCGTCCTCTCTCAACACCTCGTGCATTCTCGGTGCAACGATTCAATGCTTGCGCGCATTTCAGTTCTTATCCTATTCACTTCCTTCTCCTTTGAAAGTTTTGGCAAGTGTCAACTCTAGCTCAAAACAGACACATAAAAGCACGTTCTATACCAATTAATCAACCTAATTAGCAAAATTAAACTAATTAAAATAATTAACCAATTAACAGAATCTTCATCTCCTCCTGTCTGACTGCTCTGGCGGCATCGCAACTGCTCATTACTACGGCACTCTCGTTCTACTCCGCACATGAGACGAAGTAAGGAGTTGATCATTGATCTTTAGGGTCTTCTCTGGGAATAATTCAGCCAGCAAGCTTTAGAGTGGCGATTGTGCAGTTTTAATAACATGCTGAATTCTCCTCAACATGCTGAATTCCCTAGAGGCTAAATCGCTATGTTTCTACTCGCTGTTTCTACTCGCCCCGAATAAGCGACGATCCCTCAACTCCCGATGAGAACTAAAGAAGTTGAGAAGAGTCGATAGTTCGTGTCAAAACCGCAAGTGTGAACGGTGATTGATGGCTGTTTCCGCTCTCTTTCACGCATTCTCTCTCTTGGTCGACGAAGTGAGATGAGATATTGAGAAGGATGAAAAGCAACTTTCTCACTTACCGAATGATATCTCGCGATATCATCGGACAGACAAGCTGAGAGTGTACGTGATTGTAGAGAGTGCTACTAGATACTCGGTGAGATATTGAGAAGGATGAAAAGACTCTCTCCATTTCGCACACTCTCTCGCTTTCTCTGAACTGTTGGAGTGAACAAGAGAGAAATGGGAAAAGGAGAAACTGAAATATAGCGAGAGAAGAAGAATAGGGCGACGAAGGTCGTGAGATAGTTACCAGAGGATTAGCTCTACTACGTAAAAATCAGAGCATTATTTAGGAAAAACGCGTAGTGAAAGCGTTGTGAAATGTTAGATGCGTTTCAGTGGTACAATGAAAAACCATAGAAAGGAGAAACATCGATGGGAGAACGTTGGGCATTGAAGAAAATCATAATTTATCCTTCATAATTCAGAACACCTCAATAGCAGCATTATCAGTAAACCCTGATCTTTAATCGTTGATCTTTGCGTTGCACAACAACCATTATCATAAAAAGTTTCCGAAGCTACTCATTGATCTTTCTCCAGAATGCGAATCCGCACCTTCCACTACCAGTTCGTCCTCGGAATCCTTCTGCTCATCTCGGCGCTATTTCACTGGCAGTGAGTCTTCAAACTTCAAAATCTAACATCCTGAAGCTTTCATGCACTCTTCAGAGAGTGTGCACATGTAGATGCAGTAGACAATGTTTCGATCTCAAGCCGCCTACTTTTCCAACAACAATCTCGTATCAGGTACTGCTGCCTGTACTACTTCGTCTCCCTACCTGCGGCGTGCGGGCTACTTTGTCTCACGCAAGGTTAGCTTTTCACAACGTAATCTTGAACAGCGAGAGCGTAGAAGGCTCTTTACTTTTCGTTTTTGAATCACTGTGTCTGATGCAGGGTAAACAGAACGTAATCAACGATTCGAATTGGTGTTTGGCTGTATTTATGATCGGCAATGTGATCGGCGGAATCGGCATTCGTGCTTTCTTCTCATTTATTTAAAACGAGTTCTCTGTAAGAACGGGAGAGGGGTGGCACAATGCTTCAAAATGGTCGGATTGAGCTCAAATTTGAAATGGGAGGTCCCTATGGCTCGTACATGCATTCTACAACTTTGCATGATGATCATGCATGGTTCATGCAAAATGATTATCTTTAAAGATACCTCCTTATGTGACCCCTCATTCGATAGAGCATCAAAAGTTATCCATACAGTTCGATTTTCATCCAATTTGGACAAAAGGGAGCCGAGAAACACGACAATATGTGATTATTTTCATGCTTTTTCATGGTTTTCGATTTTTGAAACCATCAAGATCTCATTTGTACATCGAGTTCTTTGTACATCGAGGGAAAAGTTTGTGTAGGGAGTCGGATTCGAACCCGAGTCCGGGTTGCATGCTCGATTATCGCTTGTTTGACAACATTGGTGCTCGATATAAATATGTTGAAAATGCCTATTCCATAGAGAATTGCTCAACGCATTAAATGAGCACAAGAACTCGATGTACAAATGAGATCTTGATGGTTTTAAAAATCGAAAACCATGAAAAAGCATGAAAATAATCACATATTGTCGTGTTTCTCGGCTCCCTTTTGTCCAAATTGGATGAAAATCGAACTGTATGCATAACTTTTGATGCTCTATCGAATGAGGGGTCACATAAGGAGGTATCTTGAAAGATAAAAATTTTGCATGAACCATGCATGATCATCATGCAAAGTTGTAGAATGCATGTACGAGCCATAGGGACCTCCCATTTCAAATTTGAGCTCAATCCGACCATTTTGAAGCATTGTGCCACCCTCTGTAGAAGATCGTCCCGTTCTTACAGAGAACGCGTTTTAAAGACGATGAAGCATAGAAATGCAATGTTCAGAATGCATTGTCAGATATGTTTCATCATCTCCATGTAAGCGAATGGATCCTAAGAAAACCGATTACTGAGTGTCAATGTTTCTAATTCACATCAATTCCATACATCTTTCACGAATATTCGCAAGCTGATGAAATGGATTTTCATCAGCTAGGAAATGGAATTTCTTTACAGGTCTGACCACCCGCCTGAAGCCCTCTCCGCTCTCACGCAGTCTGGATGTTGCGGGGACACTCGCCGGTGAGGATACCTTCTTATCACGGGTCCCCTGTATAATCGTAGGAAAATCAAAGTCTTTTTCGACAGCAAAAAAAATATTTGGGCTCCGATTTCGCTGATTTCGCGATCTCGCACTATTGTTGTTTACGAGATGTCTGAATTTAAAAAAAAACGCCTCAACAGTGCCCACAATTGCAGCAATCGCCCTCTTCTCCTCGCTCCTCTTCTCGATGCTGTGCACTGTTTCGGGGTGAGGTTCTTTTGAATGGTTGTTGCATTCTTAATCGCTATCAGCCAGATTACAACGATACTGGTTGCGAAATATTGTTAAAATGACGTGAAATCGAGAATCTTCGACTGACGAGTTAAACAAAATGTCAGTTTTTGCATGAGAGCAAAATCAGCTTGTCAATAAATTTGCTCTTTTTGCAACATAATTATGGATTATTTCCAGCATCTTCGACTGGCGTTTATCCATCCTGCGCCACTGTCGCTGGGGAGATGGGATGATGAAGGTAAAGATGGTTTAAGTTACTTTACAATTAAAAAAAGAGGCAAAAAATAATCGAAACTGCCATGACTTTGAACACTTATGCGTAAGTTGAAACTCAAGTATTCTGATGAATTTTAAAGGTCATTGCTCAAACTAATCAATAATATTTCGCAGGGTTGCCGTCGCAGCCTGCACTTCTCCTACCCCTACTTCAACTGGCAGATGCCGCAGGTACTGGTGATCTCTGATCTTTCGCCTTATATCTTTAACCCTTGAAAGTCATTTACTGACTGTTCGTTTTCCATCAGAAATGGCATCTGTTTCGAAGTGAGTTCAAATGCAATCGATTCGAGCAGTGATTGATCGTCTTGCCTTCTCGTGTCTAACAATAAATCGATAATCAATGATCAATAAATCAATAAATCAATAACAAATCAATCGATGTTCAATCAATAATCAATCAATAATCAATCAATAATCTCAGATCGAGCACGAGGTGACCTCCATCCAGATAGCAGTCTACACATTCATCCTCATCTTCTCCCTTCTCTACTTCTACTTGTCAATGAAGGCAACGTTCCAGTTAAGGAAGAGAAAGGAGCGGAATCTGTACTTTGAATCCCATTAAAATGTATGCATACTCAAATATGATCAACTTTCCAGTTAAGGAAGATAAAGGAGAGGAATCTGTACTTTGAATCACATTAACATGTTCGTATTTATTTCGGATAGTGTTCATGAGTAATTATTTCTAAACCAGTATTATCTGAGTCAGTAGATCCCTCTAGCTCTGGTTAGTGATCACGCTACACGCTACTCCTCGTCTCTGAATTACCCATGTTTTGTCTAGCCCCTCGCTAAGGATAGCACTCTAGTCAAGCTCCCACGGGAATCCTCCCCATATCCATGTGCAATCGAATAAAGGCTGTTCTGTCGTCATTCATAGTCATCCTTCCATGCGCTGGCTGTTCATAACCAAATTTTGGTGACGAATTGTTCATATTCGGTACACTCAGAAGTGAAAACTGTGTGAAATTTTCTTAACAGAATATTCAATTGATATCCACGAACAGAAAGAAAGAAGCACAAAGATAACTAGTGTGGAATGGAATCCACTTTGACGTCCTTCCGGCTATTCACAGCCACACGCAACTTCATTTCACCGAAATAAATCTAATCAGACTCGAGGCGTAAGAGGCTTGAGTAACATCCCGAGAGACTGACAACAGACTAGTGAGTAACTCCCGTATCTTCGAGATAAAAGAAGCGCAGTGAGTGCACTTTGTCTCTCACCAGTCAGAGAAAGTGAGAGAGCGGGAAAACTGGGAGGCACGGATCTTACTACGCATCCCCCAATTCCCAAGTGCCAATCCTTGCAAAGAGAGCTCGTACATTATTTGTCTACTACGGAAATTCTCGAGAGTAGACCTCCTTACTTCCCTGTGATGGATTTTTGATCCGTGCTTTCCGTAACCACTTCCTGTGTTCACGAGAGGCAGCAAATTGTTCAACGCTACAAGTGCCGCCAATGAGAGCTCTTGTACATTATTTGCCTACTCACTAGATCCCTCTCACTCCAGAGTAATCACTGTCATCTTAGAATAGAATGAGCGAAAGATCAATGCTTCAAACAAAAATGCTTTGTTGTTGATCCACACTCATTTCAGGGATGTATCCCGTGAAAGATAATCTCATATTCCATGCAAAGATCCCCACTATTTTTGTTGCTTCATTTGTTGTTTTTTTGTTGCTTCATTCATATTATGTGTGACGGCTTCTCAAAGAGCCTGCTCATTTACATTTTATAAATGGCCGCATTATCCATCTCCAAAGGATAGCGCGCTCGTACATTATTTGGCTAACAGCGTGAGCCTCCTCGTCAGCAGAGTGTATTGTGTATACAGGAGTGAGAGGAAGCAACAGCGAATAGTGGAGAATAGAGAAGTGAGAGAGATTTCGCCCCCTCCCGTCGCCCTCCCTATTCATCCCCCTGAAGTGTATCCCCTTCCATATCCCACAACCGAAGTCGTTATCCAATTGTACGGGAAGATCCAAGCTGGTAACGCGCGGAGCTTCAGTTCAACTTTCATATTATTCTCCAATTTACTCATTCCAGTGGACAAACGCCCAAATCTGAGTAGCCATCTCTGGTCTGGCAACCGATTTGCTTCGTGTTCGCGTGGAAGCGAACCAAATGATCCTCCGGGAATCGCTCGACCTCGGGCTAGCATTCCGCCTGCTCTTCCACCTCATTTATCGATTGATTCGATCGATACTCCTTGCTGAGTCTGCAGTCTATGCCTGGTTCGTGGACAAGACCAAGCCGGTTGAGATATTGCACGTTGTTGGGAGGTGAGTCTGTCTCACTGTCTGTTTTAGGGCGTTATGAAAAAGTAGAACTAGAGATAATCAGATCTGGAATATATTTGCTCACTTGCACATCATGTGAAGCGCATTTGCTTCTACACATTGAATTTCTAAGAAAACTGTTCTAGAGACTTCGGTAATATTAGGAGGCAAAGCAGAACCCGAATTGTCGCTTTAGAATTCTTAAATCAATAAAGTTATTCGTTGCAGGCTTCGCCTCAAATCCAGCGAAATCGCCTCTGTTGATGACTTTCTCGTCTTTCACGAGGCTTTCACTAGCGCGCAAGAGCTGTTCTCTTCCAAGGTAAGTTCAGCCTTTTGAAGGATTTGTTATGGTTTTACTGCAACAAAAAATTCTAGGAGTGGCACTTGTACGGTTTCGATCGTAGTTGGGCATGGTTCGTCCGGAGCTCAGCCAAGATGGAGAAGATGCAATCAAAGTCGAGAGATCTCTTCGAAACAGCAAGCAAAGTGGCGAGATTGAGCATCCGAGACTTTCTCAAGGAAGCAGGAGAGATTCCGGATAATCCTGGTCAGTTCCTCAATAATTGCCAAGAAAAACTGCAAATCTAGCACAATGACCCCTATTTTCCTGTTAGATGGCTGTGTTCCATCTATAAATTACATCCTGATCAGCACCCAGAGTTCCCTAGAACCTTGCGGAACTATGCACAACAATACTGTTATGGTCGGAGGTCGGGGCAAGCAAAGATCACTCACTATGTTCCACACAATCCCTATCTTCGTTTGGCTGGCGAAATAGTGCGTGAAATAGGAGAGATCGACATAATTTGATAATTTGCAGTGGATCAATGCTCAGTTCGATGTTCCAATTCTGTTTGTTGAGGAAGTTCTCCTAATTTGTGCAAGGAACTGAAAAATAAATGCAATTGTGATCCTTGATTTACCTCGTTTGGAATAAGTGGAACATCATTCAATTATGTTTCACCCTGTTCTCAAGTACGCAATTGCTTATTAGATTTAGTGGCGCATCGCGAACCGGTACAAAAATTGAAAATTTCGCATTCTTCAAGTAGTGCAGTATAAACAAATGTCGCAGATTGCTTTGTTATTGCTGCGAGACTTTGCTGAGAGACTTTGCGAGACGCTACTCTAAAGTTTACTCTCGCAAGTTCCATCATCATGTGCTTTAGGGAAACGATTGTTTGACGCAATAGGAAATTGGCGAAAAACAGAGTCGATTTGGCACAAAAGATCCCTCACTTGAACCCCTGTACCCTATCTTTGACTAGACAACCGCCGTCTCATGTTCAGATGTTATTTTCGTTTCATTAGGTGGCGATTGTATAGCACACATTTGTGTGATATTTGACCTAACAATAATCGCTGACTAGACAACTTCCATCTCAATATCAGAGCGTAGGTTACGTGCCTGGCATCGTGTTTTTTTCATTTGTTCTGGTTGTTTATTCCCAAGGGAAGTACAGTGATCTATCATCTGAGTTCGTCTCGGTAATCAACCATAAATCACTCGGCCAGTAAACACCGTAATTTTCCCTTGATGGAATACACTACTTGACACTAATTCATTTTGTTTCAAATATTTTCCTATAAGCATCAACCCGCGGCATTATCAGTTCAACATAAATTCGTCTAGCCCATGAAGGCGTTGTGAAACATAGAAAACATTCAAGCTGTTCCTCAAACAAAACGAATCTCTTTCAGTCTCCATCTCCACGCTGACCTCCCTCTCCTCTCACGGACTCTCCTCCGTTCTTGCACGACTGCATCTAGACGGCGTCCATGTGGAGAACGACCCGCCCTACCTGGCCAGCTTGAGCTTCGCGATCAATAAGTGCAGTGGTACGGTATGAACTCAGTTTTCGATTGGATTACGGTAGATTCAACGTATCTATCGCTAGACGAGCTTGAGCTTCACTATCATTGAGGCCAGTGGCACGGTAGATTCAAATTCAATCGCTTGCCGACGCTTGATTTTGGATCCGACTCTTGATGTGTTTCAGAAGTGCTTCAAGTACTTCAACATCAGAGATTCAGCCAATGACGCAGATGGTGCCTTACGTTCAATAACAAATATCATCATTCCAGGCAGATCCAGGAGACAACTCCTCGATGCCTCACTACGCTTCGCACTGCGCTTCTCCAGTGAGGAGAAGGCACTGGTGACGATTAGGTGAGATATTTGGGGATCCACGAATACATTGATCCAAGTGTTTGGAGGGCTGAATCGATGGCTGAATCTAATGCTTGGCACAATAGCTTTTATCCCTCACAAGCTAACTAGAAGGCATTGGTGACAATTAGGTGAGATGCTCGAAAAGAAGTGCTAAACTCCCGGTATTCTTTGTATTGTGGGACAAGGATACATGTTATGCAATGTGCGAGCATTGTATAACTATAGAGTAGCATATACTGTTCATCAATCGGCTCAACTCTTGCTGTGATTCGCTAATTCGAAACGCATTTGGTTCGCGATTTTGCTAGTAGATGATGCTCTCTGATCGCTACTATAGCAGATAATCGAGTATCAACATCTTACTCTATGAGATAATGCGTACGAGAAATGCACAACATCAGTTTCTCTCGGGAACTAAACATCCCTAATTTGAACCGGGACATTTGCAACCATCTCTGCAACCAAACCACGTGAGCCAAACTGTCTCGCAGAGTAGCTCAGTTCTGTTCCGTGTCACTGATAATTAGAAAGATAAGAGATGATGGGACACATCAAAGAACGAGGAACGATTGCGCACCCTAACTGTGAACTCTGGTCATATTTTTGCACTATCGGTCAGATAACGTCGATCAATCGATACTACAGTATCCTTTACTTACAGTACCCCTTGCAGGTCCACCCTCGTCGACACTGTCCCCCTCTTCTCCCGCATCGATCTCCCTTGTGCCTCATTCATCCTCCATCCACCGAGTGCGAGAGAGGCGATCGAGAGGATATTGGAGGAGGAGAGGGATTATCTACTAGTGGTGAGTTTTTGCATTTTTTTCTAGCTTTTCGAGGAAATGTCTGAACATCCCGATTCTATCAGAGCCAAAAAGGCAATAGACCGAATAGCGGAACGTGTTGTGATTTGTGTGGGTCAGACCAAGTGTAAACCGCTGATGAACCCGGAACCACCTTACAGCCTTGAGGCGTATATCACAACCCGCACGTAGCTAATCATCGAAACCGAAAGACCATCGACCCGGAACTAGTAAGGAGTAGCCCCTGGGACGGAAGTGTTCGACCACCACGTAAGCTTGCTGAATGAGCGCAGCAGCTCGGAGGCTCGTCCCTCTAACCTTCGAGGGAGCGTGTGAAATGAAGAGACGATGATAGCTCTAGGCTAGCGGAAGAGAACGCTGCTCAAACGAGTTTCACACCCCGCCTGAGAGGCGCCAAGAGAGTGAAAACGACAGTGTTGTAAAAAGCAAGCGGAAATCGGCCCAAATCAGCAGTGGAAACGCCCTGATTTGCAAAACGAAAAATGTGAGTGCAGACAGGAAAGAAAAATCAGCCGGTTCGAAAAATTACCGTTTCGCAATTACAGCGAACACCAAAGTGCAAAGCCTACTCTGAATTTTTCTATCAATCCCTGAATTTCAAGTTTGAGCAAGAAAAGTACAAACCTAGTGCGAACCGAAACAGCCAAACTCGCGCGATTTCTCTCACTGGCGATGCACGGCTCGGAACAAGCGATATGGCGAGAGAAAACTCGATAGCTTCTCGAGAGTGGCGACAAGAACTCTACAGCGGCTCTTGCAGCATCAATCTTTCCTTGAAATGCTCTCTCCATTTTCAATGCACTCTAGCGAGTTATAGAGTCGAGATATCATGTCATCTCTGCTGTACACTGCATGATCTCAAATGGATATCGTGAGATAGAGCTATCTTTCTGCAGTATCTTTAAATGATAAGATGACTTAGAGACCAGGAAATATCGAGAGGGCGAGCTATAGGTGTCGTATCAAGATCAACTTCGCAGTACCATCACCTCCTCTAGTTTCCTCTCATGATACTGTGCTCTAGTCAGAGAAGAGATGGATCGAACTGAATTTCGATATTGTGCAGCATAAATCACGACGGCAAGTACCCACTATCATTTTTCTTCTCGCCACTTGTCGTCCACTGAAAGATCGTTTCCTGCTGGGCTTATGAGGTTCGATGGTTTCCTCTTTTACACACTCTCACACCAGTCAGAGAGGTGAGAGTGCGTAAAATAAAGAGCCGACAACCCGTATTTCGAGTCTTACTTATGAGGTTCTCCTCGTTCTGCACAATCTCTAGCTGAGCGGAAGAAGAAGGTGATCCAGTTGCGAGGTGAAGTCGTGAAAATTGTTCCCAATCACCGTAGTCCCTCATCTGAGTGTTCGAAGAAGGGGGATATCATGTTGTGTTGCAGTAATCTCGCGAGCATTGATCGCTGATCAGTCGAAGAAATGAAACTGATCAACGCACCCAACTTTCAATGTGATGATACTTTGCTGATGCCGTAGCCTGTAGGATGGTGAAGGCTACTGTAGTCACAGATCAGTTCGCGATCAGGATTAATACTGCAGTGGTTTGCGATGTCACGAGATTGGATTGGATGAAGCGTAAGTCGCATTAGGAACTGCGGTGCTGCAGAAAAAAGCGATTCGCTCTGCGTCAAATCTCATCTCTCGCTCTCTCACTTTTGCCTTATCTCTCGTCGATCACAGATAATGAGAGATTATGCAAATAGTACAGAGTAAAGCTCTCGAGTCTCTCTCAATTCGTCTTGATCTTTCACTGACCAGAGAAGATAAGAGATCACGGAACCCCGAGAGCTCCAGAGACAAACTCCTGCTGCGTAGTGCGGCCACCGGAAGTGGTCACTGTGCGGAACTCAGCTCAACTGTTGATCGTAGTAGTAGGAGACTCTCTTCTTTTCACACAGTCTATCGCCCAGAGCGAGGTAACACGCAAAATGAAGAGAGCAATCTCTTCATCCCCTGAGCTCTCTTCCTGGTTAGACAGGCCGAGATAACGTACAATATGCAGAGTGCAGACACTTAGGCGCCGGCGGTGTGATCCTATTGTGGCAATAACAAGTACTAGAGTTCGAAATGCAGATCCCCGTCTCTTTGAACGGTAAGAGAGTGTGTAAAATGAAGAGATGGCAACCCGTATTTTGAACTCTACAAGAAGGATGAACTCTGGATGAGTTCGCAGATCGTTTTTATTATCTGTTGTGCCACTGGAACGACCTTAGTACATGAAATATTGAAACAACAACACTGTAATGTCTAGGCAATTTCTCACGTCTGGGATATGGGAACCGCGGCAAGTGCCGTAGAACACATCTTCAGAGCCGGAGAACAGCACTCGTAACCGGGAAATATACATCAAAGCAACCCTCGCATGCTTCAGATAACCCGGCTCCTGCCCTTCATCCCCGCCTGGCTCCTGCCGCATCTCTCTCCGTCTCTGGCAGTCCACTCTGATCTCCTACTGAGGATTGACCCGGGCAGAGCGGATGAAGCCGCCCTGGCGGTGTATTGTAGATTCCTGCTGGTAAGGTAGTTTCCGGGATGGGTATCGTAGTCTGTAGTCTCGCACAAGTGCATAATCCGCGCACGGTTTGGCCTCAATGACGCACTCGCTAATTTGATTCGCTGGTGGGATTTCGAAATTACAAATTCATATAGAGAAAAATGGCATTTCAGGAGTCAACGCGTCTCTCCCTGTCCGCTCTTTCCCTCTTCGAGAGCTCGCTGCAGGTGAGACGTTGTGATGATGATGATGATGATTGAGCTTACCATCTCTTCATTTTGCACACTCCGAAGTGGACAAGAGATGTTGATTGCAAACTGATTTGAGCCGTTGTTTACTAAAACAGTGATGATGCGTAGAGAACGATCAGTTACTCGTTTCACCCCTTCTGTTCTCTCGAAAGTTGGAGAAGCGTTAGATCTGGGCACTAACTAGTAAGTAAGTGAAGCAAAATATCATGGAATCGAGAGTAGTTTACTAAAACAGTGATGCTGCTTACTCTCCAAGAACGATGTGCGACCCAATCTGATCGCTCTTTCTTGCATCATCTAGCAGCTCAGAACAGCGAAATAGCGTTCTGATCGAGGAGAGTAGCTGATGATCTCGCTTCCAATCTCACCAGTCGTAAACCCGCATCTCACTGATGATCTCTAAAGACCGGAAACTCCTCTCTCATCTTCCTTTTTCTGCTGCTGTCGCTCATTTCGATGTTCATGTCTTATCTCTCTATTTCTCGCGTTCTCGAGCCACTTCAAGTAGGCGAGAGAGTGTGCGAAATGGAGAGAGCTATCATCTGCAAAACGATGGGCTGAAAGAAAACCAGCAGAGCAGATAAGGAAGTAGCTCGGTGTTCCCCCATCTCTCTGTCTTAGATAATAGCACTCTCCTCATTTCGCATGCTCTCTCGCTACCCCCACATTCTACTCTGACCGCTGATAGATGCGGTTGGACTAAGAGATCCTCCTGTTTCAGCGCTCTAATCTCGCGTAATAGTAAGTTCTATCTCGATGCCCTTGATCAGATGCTTAATAGTTACGAAACGCACAAACTCTCCCATTTTGAGCGCTAACTCACCAACTGAGCCTACGAATAGTAGTAGGGGCTACATCGTTCACAACCACTCAAATGACCCCCATCGGGATGCAATCATCCGCCCGTTCAGCGGCTGATCCGGTTAGGCGAAAAGTCGAGCGAAATTTAACTGTTTCCGATGATTTCTCGTCTGACTCTCCCCTTTTTGCACGCTCTCTCACACTTCTCTAACCTCCCGCCAAGACCAATCCCTTTTCCGGTGGACCAGCTCGCGGACGCGCTCGGGGCCAAGACCAGGGATTGGCCGGAGACGGAGCCCGAGAACCGGGAGCCACCTTCTATTTCCCGGTCGCGGTTGCGGGCGCTGAAGAGGCTGGCTTTCGGCTCGATCGAGGACGACTTGCCTTGGGAGGAGGAGAGCCCGGCGGCGAACGCCGGCCTGCCTCTCTCCGATCCGCGTGATCTCTCGCCGGCAGGCGAGAGAGCGTGTGAATTTGAGAGAGCGAAAACGAATCCGATAGACGTCTAGACTAACAGTATAGTCTGCCTGTGGGGTCAAGGGCGATGGTCAAAGAAAGGTGATTACAACAATGTGAAACTTCATCGAAAGTTCACTCCTGTTCATGAATTTTGACCATTGCACGACCAAATCCCCTCTGTTGTATTACCATGTTGATCTTTGCGGGTATAAAGTGTTATTTATTGTGCGTGATGCCGTATCAAACATCAGTGTAATGGAGAACGATGCCAATCTGAAGCACGGTGTTTCACTTTCAGCGCGCTAATTCAAACGCTGATTTATTTGGGTGGAGCTCGCACGGTGATTGATGAAGCGTGCACTGATTGACGCAATACGGCAACCGATCTTCAAGAGAATATCCTATTTTTTCTCCAGATTAGTTTTCAATGCTGAGTGATCGAAACAGTGTAGAAATCGAAAGTGGAAAACATCTAAAAGCCATTTTGAGAAACGTCTGAATCACCTGGGTTTCACGCTGTGTCCAAAATCCGAACTGCAGTGACTTCATCAATTTCTTTCCATTGTTGTTTCCAAAACTTTTTATTCACTTCCTGCAACTAAGGAACCACCAAGAGATCGGTGGGTGCGCATTTTATGCCCGGCAGTCCATTTCTCCACTGCAATAACGGCGCTGCACTTCCGAGGTCAACGCTCCACTCTCCATTTACTGGAACATCGCCTCTCAACTTTATGTAGCGCATCACCAATCAGAGTAAAGAGATATCGCAGGATCGAAGAGTTAAAGTGCGGAACATCGTATCTCCTTCCTCACGTATTCCTAATCAGTTTGAGTAACGAGGGATCATTCAGAATTGAGAGATGATCATGTTCTACTACGTAAGATGCACTGCTTTGGAGACATTCCATCCACGAAATGAGCGAAAACATCGGCAGTTATCTAAGGGTCGCGCCACCTCGGCAAGGTATCACAAATCAGGCAGAGTTCATGTTCCGGACAAACACTTCTGCAACCTCCAATAATACTAATTAGTTACTAATTAGAGAGCAAATAAGCAATAAAGCTTGATTGAATCATTAACGACTTTCTACGGTGCACTTTGCTACGTGCGATCAGGATGATTCAAGAAGCGGTCATTTCACAAGCTATTAAGACCTCCCCCGCTCCCATAAGGAAGCGAGGGACCAGTCGGAAACGAGAGAAAGGCCATTACTCTGCGAACTAGAACGCTCGTTTCGAATTGTGCCTTGTTCTGACCAGCCTATCTCTGGTTCGCCTACTCACTCGTTTTCTCTGACCGGCTAGCTCTGAATGACTTTCTAAACTATCGTATTTTCTCCTACTCACTCCCTTTCTCTGACTGTGGAAAGAAAGCGTGGGATGACCATTACTCAAGGCAATTGCCGGTTAGGGAACAGCCGAAATGGAGAGACGGATCATCTGAGCACACCGGAAGGGATAATCCTTCACTAAATGGCTCAGTGAGTTAGCAACTGATTGGATCTCGATTGAAACTTACTAGAGATCCCATCAACAGCTTTGAACATCTGCACATCATGAACATCATCAGCACACCGGAAGGGATTATGCTGAAACAAGAGACTCGAACAACTCTCGACCCACGAAATTGTTCAGAGATCAACTTAGGAACAGCTTTGCAGCCGCATACGGAAGTAGAGTTGCAGCAGCATCACTAGAGATATCGCTGATTTGAGAGAGCCGTCTCAACTTTCAATGGCTACCATCCGGTCACTCGTCTGTCTCTCTCCATTGCACGTGCTCTCTCGCCTCTCTGACCTATCGCGAACTGAGTTGAACAGCTTTGCAGCACCGCCTACGCTCTTGTGCGCATTGCGGAAGTTAGCCAAACGGCCTAGAGATCGGACAAATCTGAGAGATTTCCGACCAAAGCAGTGCTCATCTGTTCCCGTCCTGCATCTTTTCGAATATGGTTGCCGTCTCTCCTTATTCCCTGTCTCTCGCTGGTCATAGCGAGCAAGATAGCATGGGATATGGAGAGAGTAAAGAGAAAGATGAACAGACGAGAAAGAGAAAGTAGGAGAATGGTTGACCGTTCCCTCCTCCTCCTCTGACTCCGCCCCTTCCTCCGCCGAACCGCGATATATAAGCGCACTTGCTCAGCTCATCTCAATCCACTTCCGATTGATTCAATCTAATCATCATCATGAGCACCTCAAGACTCGCTGCAGTATCAGCACTCCTGATTGCCTACGGTAAGTACCGTAACCTATCGATTAATCGACTACAGTATCCTACAGTACCTTACCGTACCCTTACAGTCGCCGCCAACTGCGATCCCGGCTGGCGATATCTGCCGTCCACCCAATCCTGCTACAAGCTCATCGACGACCAGCTCCCCTGGTGAGTACTATCGATTACAGTAACCTACCTTATCCCGAAACCTGAAAATAATCAATAATCGATTGAAGGTCGGTCGCCGAGATCCGCTGCCTGTACCAGGGAGGCCATCACGTCTCCATCGCCTCCTACGAGGAGAACCAGTTCGTGCACGGTGAGCCAGGTTTTAAAGAACCGGGTTTAGAAAGCCGGAACCGGGATCTAGACAACCGGGAATTAGCAGAGCCGTACATTACCTCTTAATCTGCAGAGACCGCCCGTCACCAGGAAGTGTGGCTCGGAGCCGCCTTCTTCGGTTCCGACTACTCGTACGTCTACTCCGACCACACTCCCTTCGGCTACTTCGAGGGCTGGGAGTTCGGAGGTACGGATTAGCCGGGATTTGGAAAGCCGGAACCGGGATATAGATAGTCGTCTTAACCTCAACCTATTCCAGGCTCTCGCCCGTCGATGAACCGCGCTCGCCGCTGCATCAAGATCAACGACAGAGGAGAGTGGTTCCAGTCGTGCTGCAAGAAGCTTGCTGCAACCGTGTGCAAGAAAGCCGCAACCCCCGCCTGGGGATCCGGCAATGACCTTAGAGCTTAAGCCCCTAAGCCAACGCCTTAAGCATCCTTAAGCCCTTCCATCCTAAGGACCAATGTAACCACCACTCGCATGCTTTACAACCTCAGTGCATCCCCTGTCTCACCACGATCCCTACGTGTACTGTATATTATTGATTGATTACCGCATATTCATCGAGTATCCGTCCACCTGCTCTACGGATAATAAACTGTAATTATTCCTTAATCGATGCGTCCGCATACTACCGTACTCCAGGATCATCGCAAACTGATGCAGTAATCAACATTTCCGGGGGTCGACCGGTTTCATCATTTTTGGTTGGAGTATAGAGAACGAAATTGGGTGGAAGATTGGAGGCGTTTGCTGGGTAAGATAGCGCAAGATTGATGGTACCCTCGGACGAGAGATAACGGTGATTCGAGAGAGCCGAGATGTTAGCGAGCTCAAGATCGAAAGGGGATTGAGAACTCTTTCTCTCCTCCACCGGAAGGGGGAAGGGAGAGGAACTCTTTCTTTTTCTCCCCTTCGTTCCCTTCGAAATTGCTCTTCCTTCTGTCCGTTTATCGCGCTTCTTTATCTTTTACCCGGGCAATTCGAAGCAATAAGGAACCATTTCACACGATTTGCGCACATAAACAAGGCAATAAAACCACACGCAGTAGATCAAAACTGACACTAATGAAAAGTGAAGATCAACGATCGAGAAACAAGAAATGTCATCAGAATTAGTCGGATATCTTACAGTGGAAACGTGTCAAAGACTAACAGTTTACAGATGATAATAAATAACAATTATGATATGAATCGGTAGAATGCAAATGGGAAATCACAGCACCGTAACAAGAATCTATGCTTAAGTAGTGACCTCAATCGATAATACCGTAATACTACTCGTGTGTCGGGGTGGGACCCATGGAAAGGCGGGGTACGGTAGTTCATCATTGTCCATTGATCTGTCCATTTAGAAGAGGAGAGAGAAGAGAAGGAGGACCGGCCTAGAATTGGATTAGGATTAGTCATTTTGCAAGCTGACTAGATCGAAACCCCGGAAAATATATTTGCATGAACAACCCATTTCACTGCTGCTTCACCGTATCCTTATCCATCCGAGTCGATCAACTGTTCAGTTCTCGCTTGACATATTGTTCCTAACAAAATACAACCTAAAAAATATTCAGCCTTTCATGCAATAGAAATTCATGAAGCCGCAGCCGTCTTTCCAGTTTATTTAGGTTTCATAGTATCTGTATCTATCCAACTATGTCAATTATTCAATGAACGTTCCAATCACCATACTTCACAACGAAAAACTTTCGAAATTTTTCAGCCATCCATTCAATCCCACCTTCTCCATGAATGGATCCCCTCTATCCTGCCGTCGCTCTTTCCTCCTTTTCTCATCCTCGTTTCACGAATTCCTTATCTACCTAACTCTTTTTACTGTCTGATATACCCGCGGTTCGTGCTATCTACAAAATCAATCCACCACCCTCTCCATGAACGGATCCCTCACAATTAGCGCGGCCGCCTATTCCATTCCGGCTTCACAGCATCCCTATCTATCTTATTATTTCCAATATGCAATGTTTCTTCGAATTTCAGCATTGAAAAGTAACTACCAACCGTCTCATTGAAAATATCTTGTAATAAATATAAAACCACCCCTCCAAATCCTCGTTTCCCTTTTCCTTTCCTTCCAATGAATCTCACCTTCTCCATAAATGGATCCCGCAGAGCGCCCTCAGCCGTCGTCCTTCTACTCGCGTCGTGCTGCAGCAGGGAGGAGAGGAGGGAGCGGAGGGCGGGGGAGACCTGTAGAGGAGATTGCATCATTGATAGGTAATTCAATGTTGTCGCAAGGGATAGGCCAACCAGCAGAGAAATTGGTTCTACTTTCAGAGCATAATTGATGGATTTTGATTTACAGATTATGTGGTACGGACTGTTCGCATTAGCGCACCGGCAGAAAATGAAACAATCAGACAGCAGGAAATCACCGACTCGGGATTCGAATGCAACATGTTATCATATTTGAGAATAGTTTTTGGTACCGCATAGGGGTGAATCATCTAACAGAACCAAAAATGTGTCTCAAGTGGATCGAGTGAAGCCTTCCACTACCAGCTGATCTAACATTACAAACGGCAGAATTTCTTCGGCTTATGACCCTTGAATAGCTCACATTAGCCGAGGGCGCGAACTCTGGCGGTGGTGAATCCCCGATCCTCTACACCTAGTGGCATATTTTATGCAGTAATAACTAGGCTCCCGATCAATATTACACGCTTTACAAGCTTCGAAAAAACCCACATTAGCCGATGGGGCGAACCCTGGTGGTGGTGCATCCCTGGTCCTTTACTCCAATGGATTTTGTTTATACACTATTATCGAACATGCCGATAAATATTTCTCACTTCCCAAAATAAGAAAAATAAACAAGCCCAGAAAGAAGTAAACAAGCTCACACTAGCCGACGGGGCAAACCCGGTGGTGGTCCTTCTCTGGTCCTCTACACCTAGCGTCATATTTTACGCATGGCACAGCTAACTGCTATTCATATTTTTCTTTTCACGAATCCGTACAACATCTAACTGAACAAGTTGAAGCAACCCACATTAGCCGAGGGCGCGAACCCAGGCGGTGGTCCGTCTCTGATCCGCTTCATCGCCTCCAGCGGCTGCTCGTTGAAGTACGGCGGCTCGCCCTGCAATTATTGCGTCATTATTACGTCATGGAAACATCAAAACTGAATTCCTCGCATTGCTTCTGCATGGGACTCTCAAAAAGCAAGATCTCTCTGTAATTTGAGTGCTCGTTCGAGCTAGCAAGATATTGGTTGCAGCTGTTCCCTATATCGGGAAGGAGATGTGTGACTCAATCTCGCCGAAGTCGCCATCGAAAAAATATTTTCAAAAAAAAACTTTAGGTTGATCTTTGATCTCTGCTCTGATCTCTAACTAGCCTCCACTTTTCCGCTGATCCTTTTCAGTTTTCCTTTCCGTCTCCCTCTCGTCTCCTTCACTCACAAACTCTTACTAATTCGTTGTAGTTCCTTTAGTTGCTCACATTCAGTTAGCAAGATAAATCATCGCTACACATTGGCTACTTTCTATCACCACATCTCGATCCACTCTCTCGATTCTCCACGCTCTCTCGCATCTCTAACCAACAAGAGTGCACGAATCGAGAAGAGTGATCGCTATCCCCACTAATCACTCGAGAGATATCAGTTCTGTTCTCAGTAAGGTTGTGAGTTGGGTTACTCACTAGAAAATGGTGAAGATGATAAAGAGGAAGAGAAATGAGATGCAACTAGCACAACTTGAGCACTAATTTGCAGCGAGAACTGATTGATGCGTAATGAGAGCTGACAGAGTTCAGCAAGCTGTAAGATTTTCCAAGTTATACTCGGGCTACACATTGCGATTATATACGCTGGGTGACGATAAATTCAGTGCGACGCCGATTGCCCTTTCAAGAAATAGTATCATAATAAGCTCCGCCAACGAATCTACAAACACTCAATTCTGAAGATTGCATCTCTGTCACCAGTCAGTTGCATGCTATGCGTTGAAGTCAAATGAAACAGGGAATTAGGCAATTCAATAGATCGAACATAACTCAATCCGTCATTACCACGACAAAAAAGATAATTTCAGAGCCTCACTGATCCGCGATTCCGGTACGCGCTGAACCAACTGATTGAAAATCACAAACATCGAATCCCATCTAACATTAACGCGATCAACCTCTACCAGAGATCTCCAACTTACAACGTCATTGACATTATTTTTCCAATAATCAATCGATAAATCAAGAATCAATCAATCAATACTACCGTACCTCGACCATCTCGATGAGCATGATGCCGAAGCTCCACATGTCGGCGGAGGTGTCGTACGGTAGCCGGGAGATCACCTGAGGGTACGGTAAGTTAGGGAAATCAATTTCGGTTTGGACAACATACTCAAGGTAAATTCGAGTTCTACAAAGAGAATGAGCGCCTCAGTGATTTGGAAGCTTCGCTGATTCGAGAATAGATAGCTCGCAAAAAAAATTTTTAAAGATAAATATCATTGTCAATATTGGGGGCATAGCGCAGTCGGTAGGGTGCCCGACCGTGTGAAGCGAGGTCTCGGGTTCGAATCCCGTGCTCGGCATAAGTCTTGCCAGACCACCCCAACGGGCCTACCAAGCCTGGTCCAATTGGTACTGGTCAAAAACCAGGAGTAAAGGGACGATGTCGCCGGCTGGCAACTGAGTGACGACTTATACCGTTATATGCTAAGTATGCGTGCACCCCGGTCAAAAGAAATCTGCGCATGTTCCGCACGTTGAAAAACACGTTGAAGACGGAACTACCTTTACCTTTTACCTTTATCATTGTCAATCTCGGTTTTATTGCTTACTCAACATAACAAGAGCTGCCTCTATTTCAATCTGGTCATAGCACTCAGGCAACTGGATTTGGATCTAATCGGGGAACTTTTTGAATCTAATTTGAACAATTTTAGGACCTAGTGTGGCAGAATTAGATTCAAATATCTTCTAATTAGATTCAAAAACTTCTAATTAGATTCCACTTTTGCCTAATTTGATTCGAAAGATGTCTAATTAGATTACAATATTTTCTAATTAGATTCAAAATTTGAGTCCATTTCAAAAATATTTTGTTCGTAAGATCTCAGAGGACCTGTGGCGCCCAACTCTTCCAGTTAGAAAAATTGGCACGATTCAAAAATATCAGAAGCTTAGTTAAAAGTTCTACTGACATGTAAAACACAAGAGGATAGGTGTTGATTGAGATAATTTTGCCAGGTATGTGTAGATGTGGTGTGTTCTAGACACGCCGGGTAATAGATTCAATCTAATTAGATCTAAAAATCACCTAATTAGATTCAAATTTGAGGATGACTGTTTTGAATCGAATCCACATCTAATCAGATTCCAGTTCTAATTAGATTCAAAAATCTTGTGATTCGATTCAAAAATGCTTCATTTTCTAATTAGATCGAAAACGAGTTGCCTGAGCACCCTCCTTAACAAAATAAACAAAACCTCAACAACCCCACTATTGTTTCACCGACCGCACAAGTACCAAGAAGTATCCCTACTCCAATCTGATCGCATCAGAGAGAATTTCAAAAATAATTAACCTCAATCATAGTAAAGCCTTGTTTCACATATTGCTCAACTCCCCATGCGGACCATCACTTAGATCGGCCCGGGCTTCGTGTGAGAAAAATAACTATCAGCCAACCTCACTGACCCCACTGCTTCACACATAGCACAAATGCCAAAGAGATTCCATATTTTGATTTTACCGAGTTTACGGTTTACAAAAACAAACCTCAATCGCAGTCCAATAGGGCGTGCCCACGAGACTCCTCCGCTTGGGCACCTCCCTGCTCAGCTGGCCGCAGAAGCCGAGGTCCGAGACCTGCGAAACATTCGTTGAATTCAGTGGCAACGTCTTCAGCATTGAGTGGCATATCTGTACAAGTATAAAAGAGTGTTGGGAAACCCGAAATATGAGTTTTTTGTGGTAATTTTGACTACAATCGGCAGGAGAATTAGTAAAAAATTAAATGATCAAGAACAAGAAACACTCATGCAACCCCAACCTTGCACGTGCCGTTCTTTCCCAATAGGATCAGTCTGTGCATTTTTTTAAGAATTATAAACCGCAGAACTGAGGCACGTTGCCACTCATGACTGCGTGAAGCTATAGTGAATCAGTCAAGCTCTAAGCTTGAACGTTTTTCAGGGCGCTAATAATTTTTTCTCGCGAGCAAAGATTGTTTTGGGAAGAGGTCGCTCAAGAACAAGGAACAAAAATGAAACCCCCACCTTGCACGTGCCGTCCTTGCCGAGCAGGATCGAGTCGCTCTTCAGATCCCTGCAATTGATTGATTGTTGGAGAAGAATCACAGAAGAATCATCGAGGAAAAATGCATTATTACCGAATTTGATTCAGCCGTGAAGCACCAGTACAATTGATCTTCATCAACTACAGATTTTTTTTTCGAGAGATCACCAACGATGTATCGAAAACCCATCCTTGCCATCTATTTGGTGCACGCTCAAAACACTACGTCAACTGGAGTTGTGGATATCAAGTAGCGGGACTTTTTAATTTGATGTACAGATTTTTTAAATTTTTTAATTAATCAATAAATAAAACCAACCGATGAATCACTCCCTGAGCATGCAAGAAGGCGAGCGCGGAGAGGACTTGCACGCAGACTGTGGCCATCTGTGGCTCGGTCATCCTGAATAAGTGTAGAAAATTTTTAACCAACGTCAATATGTTAGAGGAATCAGTCAGCAACACCGTCAGCTATCATCTAATACTTCAGGAACCGGAAATGTACATGCAAATTAGAATTGATTTTCCGGAGCTTTTACGCAGTAACAACGTAATAATTTATTATCCTGCAGTGAATCGTTCTCTACAGCTTACCTCGCATGCGTGACCACGCTCATAAGCCATTCTCCCTACTTCTACAGTATCCCAAAACGACTACCGCACCTCGCATGCGTGACCACGTCCGTCAGCGAGCCTCCCTCCATGAACTCCATGACCAGCCACAGCTCGTCGGCGACCAGATGGGAGGAGAAGAGCCGCACGATGTTGGGATGGGCGAAGTCGCGCATGATGGAGACCTGACAATTTGGATTGTGGATTACTGTATCTGACAAATTATTGATCTGATCCGAAGGGGGGATTACTCAATGCATGGTAACTGACAACCAGGCTAACAATAGAGGTTAGGTTTTTTTGCTCTGTCGCGTGCCGAACGGATCACTAAATTCGGAAGCGACCCTACATGATTATGTGTTGAAGCAGAAAACTGAATAAGATCTCTTATACACGTATTACGTGAACTATGAGATGTACTGCTGTAAAGGTGAACTACTGAGATGCGAAAGTTTGTTGACTACGGGGAGATGCAGGATCAAAATGTTCAGACCCCATAAGCTTATGATAATTCGGCGAAACTCAAAACATTCTACCCCCTAAACTTTTTGAGGACTTCTCCAATACCGTACTAATTGAGATCAAGATACGCTATCATACAGGAAACTGAGCAGGCTGTGTAACAGCGAAGTACAGTATCTACAGTAACCCACCTCATTGAACATCAACTCCCTCCTCTGCTGCTTCCGCATGTTCATCTTCTTCACTGCGACGCGACGACGGGTGGAGATCTGATAATGAGAGAGGATTTGGAATATAGACGGTGCTCTGGTCCGAACTGCATCATTTTTCCTAACTGAATTCATTGTTTTAGTGGCTTCCAAAATCCGGTCAAGATCGATCACACAGTCGCTCATCATACACTGATACAATCTCCACGAAACATCTCATCATCGAGTTGTTTGTGAAAAGGAAACCATCCTCAAGATCGCCATGCCCTTGGAGCTCCGATTTTCTCAGCAATTGTAAAACATGAACCCAGCAAATCTCAACGACGTCTTTTTTTGCTCATTGTCAGCCCCGATAAAAATATTACGTGATACGCCCTCTAGACTCTCAACATCTAAACGTTCACTCTCAGCTTCAGAACAGAGGCCTTATATTGACACAATAAAATCCTTACCTGGTACGCGCTCATGACCACTCCGGTCGATCCCTCTCCGACCTGCGAGAACGAATCGAGATCCGCGCGTGGGTCCGCCCGGTCGACGAGCAGGGAGAGTGCGTGGCGGAACTTCAAAGTAATATTTTTGCCAATTGGTGTTCGAAAAGATGTCTATGATGAAAAAGGCAGTCTAATTGCATTAAGGCCACTGCCCCTATTGGAAAAAAAGCTTTTTGACAGAGGAAGCGCGTGACGAAATTGAATATTAATTGATTAATAAGAAATCATCCAATTGATTAATTAGCTCGCTTCAGATGCTTTACATATATTAACAAATGTGATCACGGCCGATTGAAACCAGATTCCCCAACACAACATGACCAACCTCTGAAACACAAAACTCCATCAGTTTGGCAATTTTATACCCCAGATTCATGCACCGCGTATCGCGCTTCCTTCGATGCTCCGTATGAAACAAACTTGAGAAACGTGAACGGTCCCAGTTTCAGATCTGGCTAATTTCGGCAATTCCCCACCTGCTCATGGCTCAGCGACGCGCCGCCATTGCCGTTCATCATCTGCTACTCTTGCTACCTCTCACTCAACCTTTTTTTCTCTCTCACAGACACTAACGACGATTAGATTCTCAATTCGCTCCTGATTTTGCGCACCAACCATCAGCAAAAAACAAAGGAATTTCTATTTTCTGATTTCATCTCAGTTACTGTTTCTAAAAACCATTCCCTCACCTGCTCATGGCTCAGCGACGCGCCGCCATTCCCGTTCATCATCTGCTGCGCCTGCTGTTGCTGCTGACTGCCAGTGCCGTTAACGACGGAAGATGACGTCATCGTCGACACGCCGTTGATGGAAGGAAGGGTCGTCGTCGACGAGGCAGACGACGTCAGCGTCGAGGAGGAGGCGAGAGGGGTGGGCGTCTCCTTCTGGGGATTGATTTGAATTTCGACCTGAGGCAATTAAGTTGCAGTGATTATACGTATTTCCAACCAGGAACGACGAGCAATCTTCTCGGTGCACAGCTCTCAAAAAAATTAAGGGACCCCCGCATTTGACCAAACACGATTTCAGGTTCAGTGATTGCTCATATTTTCAGGCGAGCAAGCAAAGCAATTCCACATCGGTGTCAAAAAAAACCAATTCCATATCCCCGTCTACCGTACCCTCACCCTGAGCGGGAGCGGCGCGTAGGTCGGCTCCATGAACGGGTATCCCCTGGCGGACGAGCACAGCGATGGAGGAGACATCGCACCGTACGGGGAGACACTGCAAGATCATCATTCGTTTTTTTTTTCAGGTCGTATTCATTATTTGCAAGAGTTCGGACCGTATTCCAGTCGTCTATGGAGCGCTGCGAGATTTTCCAAATATAAACTGCCAGGGCAACATATTTTCCACTCGTCTGAAACGAAACCGAGGAAAGGAAAACTGTTTGAGACATCTGCCAAAATGCTATTGAGATGTCAATGTCACAGTCAAATATCAACTGCCACTGAAACCTCATCTAGTGTGGTCCAAAAGGCAACCATATTTTCGAAAATATGCACTAAAGATATTTTTTTGTGATTGAAGAACAGATCCGGTGGACCATTGAGGAAGGTAACTATAGTCCGAATAAGAAATACTTGAGTAACACATACTCCACTGTCAATCATTCAAAAAAAAAACAATGGAATACCTGGTCGATAAATATAGTACTCACGGCTGATTATTGATCGACGGGGAGTCGGTCATCCTGAGCGAGAGCGGCTGCGGCTGGCCGGGCTGCGCCAGTCGCAGGCTGTTGCTGCGTGCGACGCTCATGCCCGACAGCGCCCATGCCATGTTGCTGCAATAGGTATGATTGATAATCGATGAAGGAGGTCTATCGAATGAACCCATCAGTACGAAATAAGATAAAATCTCGAAACTACAATTGCACAGGTCTGACATTTTTTTTCCTCTAATTCTCTAGTGAAATTAAATCCATTTTGTCAAGAAATGGTTATTGAGGTTGAGAGCTGTCAATTAATTGAGCGAGACAGCGATGCAGCAAACTATGAGAAGCTACCGCAACTATAATCCCACACGTCGTTCTGCTGCAAGGCACTTATAATTAGTGATAAAAGCGCAAAGTAGGAAACAATCGAACGAAACGGAATTCTCGAACTATGAGAAACCCTTGTAACCACAAGTGCACATGTCATGCGCGCATTCTCCAACAGGAAGCAAACAGACACAAAGGATTATTGTATTACCGGCAGAAAATGATACAAATCGAATGAGGCAGAAACGCAAAACTATAAGAGACGCCTGCCACTTCGATTCCACATATTCGCTAATCACTAACGGTTAGAGTTACAGTATCAACCTGATCTTTGTTCTCTATCTATCAGTTTCTACCGTATCCCTTCCCTACCGTACTCACTTGGTCTCCGGATTATACTTGTCTCCCCGCACGACCGTCTTGATGCTGGCCATCTCCATCGGGGTGATGGCTGAGGGGTCGACGAGGGCGCGTGGTCGGCCATTCGCCGCCAGTTGCCGCGGAGGAGGCACGCGGCCCAGGATCACTTGCCATTGCTGCAAAATCGCTCTCTGTGGCCAGTAACAAGAAATCCATTAAATATTATAAGAACATAGGGAAACCGATAGATTCCAAACGTTCTTCCAACTTCTTTCTTACTTGCGCGCAGTAACTTTTCTATTTTTGTTTATCAAATCAAAGATTCATCTCTATTGAAGAAAGCCTAGCATGTGATCGTTCATAGAACGAATGAAGCGCATGTCTGTCTACTTCTTTTTCAACTACTCATGCGCATGCTATTTTTAATCAAGTATTTTGATATGAAAAAAAAATTACTCTTACAGAATGCAGTTAGAATACAAGCTGCACAGACTGACATTGAGACACCTCTTTTCTCACCGAATTTAGAAACAGCGTGACACCCAAATCAACACAGTAAGCGATTATTACATATCATTCTAAAAGCAACAAGCCGTACATCAATTTAAGTCAGCTATCCAAGTTTAAAGAACCATTATGAAATCCAAATCAACCTATCTCTCACCTTTGGCAGACCCGAGTACTGGCCCGTCGCCGGATCGTAGCCCGCGTGGATTCTGAAATGGATTGAAGTTATTCCGGCCCCAGAAACATTGGAAAAAAGATGAAAGGACATCCGGTTTCAAAAAAATCAAAATGATCTTTGATCTACGAGTCTACCTACGATTCCATACACTCGGCATAATTTTCGCCAGTCAGACAAAGCGAGAGAGTAAAACAAACAATAGTTAACTAATTAATTAATTAGCACTAATTAAACCTGTGCTGGAAGTCGGTCGGCGTGCCGATTTCCTCCTTCCGCAGCCGACTCCGACGCATCGACATCTTAGGCTGCAATTAGGCTTAATTAATTAAGTCTAATTAGCATAATTAATTAATTAATACGACAGAGCACCAACTGTTTGGCTACTATTTTTAAGGCTCAAAATCAATTCAAATTCGGCGATCGTATCATCGAATCAGAGTGGAACGGAAGATGCGCTAAAGGGTGAATCACTTCGGAGAACTCTATTTGATTCGAGGTGAATCAGAGGCTATTTGCGGAATCCGAAAGAGGGCGACAGAACAAGATATATAAAAATTGAGATGTATTCGCGAGATAAGAACAGGAACAGCACAACAGCATTTACTCTATCGGAAAATGCTAGATTTACAGAATATATATGATTTTCAAAACGGTAAGCAATTCCGAGCATCAGAATTTCAGAGAGATCAAATAAGAATCAACGGGATAAGTGCAAGGGAATATTGAGGTACCAGGAGACTCAAAGTATCAGAAACCGACCATAATGCGTAGATCTGTTAACACACTGATCAGCTTCACTTATCGAAGAACAATATAACAAGAAACGTTCACATTAACAATAACAACGCCTATTCAGCGACTAGTAGCACTCGCATAAGTTCAAATCGCCTCCCTCACACCCGCTAACCCAATCTGGTCGGTGGTCATTCAATCTGGGGATTACGCAGTGGATGAATGGGCTAAAGCGGGGCAAGGAAACGGTCAAAGGCCGGCTTACTCGACCAACACCCCCAAATCGCACCCGACGCGCCCAAATCCAGTGTACTAATTAACGCGCACTTTACGATCGGGGGCCGTGTCCGGCAAATAGTCTCCCAAGTACACCACGCAGTTTGACGGACACAAGGGGGGGGGTGGTAGATGGAGGGAGCAGAGAAACGAGAGAGCGATACACTCGAGTGTGTGAACCTCCACTCCCTCCTCTGTGTATTCTTTCTCTCTCCTCGCTTCTCCTTATCTCTTGCCTGCTATATAAATGCCTCGGTGATCATTGTCCATTCCTTGCCTCTCCCTTCTTTAATCGAAATGCATCAACGACAACGTCGTCCCAGATTCTGCGAGATGTCTCGACGACGTGGCGTCATCTACAATATGGACGAGGAGGGTCGGGCACGGCTCGTGTTCGAGTCCGCCTCCTCCTTCGAGGTACTTATGGCTCCTTATCCCGTCTGCTCTCTCAATTTCCCATGTTCCCTCGCCTCCACTTTGAGGGGAGCTTCTTGAGCCGACCACCTGCTTATATTCTCTGCTCTCTGTTTAGGGAACTCTCGAGACGAAGACGGGCGAGATTTTCTCCATCAGAGGCATCAAGGGGGCGAGAGGGGACGACTCGGTGGATATTCAAGTGATTGATGCCGAGACCGGCAGTCAATTCCTGCTGGAGGATGCGGCGATCAAGGTAATGTAGAATCAATGAAATCCTGGCAGAACCACGGAATAAACGAAAGATCATTGAATATTTTTTGAGAGTTAGTTCAAAGATCACTTCCCAATATGATGGGAAGAATCACGGTAAAGATCAAAGATCATCCTCGGTTTTGTTCCAAGAGATCAAAGATCATCATTCCAGTATGATGGCCAATCAGCTACGATCGCTCATCCTGCGTTGGACTACTCCTCGGATGAACGATTGATCGGAATGAAGTCAGTAATTACCGTATTCGTAATGTTATCCAAAATGATCATAGACAGTGAATGTTTTGATAACGGTTCTTGATCTTCACGAAAAATTTCGTGCCATTCTTCTGTTGTGTGCAGATTCCGGCCCTGTTTACTACGTGTTGTGCGCTCGTTATTACTGCTTCGTGGGGCAAAGTCCGAAGTTTATAGTGTACAACTAGCCAGTGGGCGAGGGCGCGAACCGGAAATCACTACGGTAGATCATCAGGATGAGAATTCGGCGATCATTTCGTATAGTTGTTCTAATGACACTTGAGTGGGTCTGTGTTGCGATACGCTTCTCTTCGGCGATCTTTGTTTCGTTTGAGAGGTCGAAGAAACTAAATGAGCGGGGAGAGGGTTTAGTGTGATAGGAGAAAGAAGGGGGAAGGATAGACACACGTGGTGAGTGAAGACACGTGAGTGCATTTTTATGACCTGGAGCGAAATGACTAACGAGAGCAGCGTGTGAGAGTGCACTCGTGTTCTACAACTTGTTCAATTTCGATTCAGGGAATTTTTCATTTTCGCTAAATTTGGACCATTCCGTAATCATAGGTGTGTTCAGTAAATGATGCGAGTTGTCCCGATGAATGAGAGAAATGATCCCCTACTAAAGGACACTCGTGGTTGTTGGACTAAAATTAGGTGAATGTAGGAATAGTGAGTTCGTAGTTCAAATACGTCACAGATTGAAGCACATCACAGATCAGTTAACAAGCAATCAACCTGGAACTAAATTTAGTCTCACGATAAGCTCACTTCGAAGGAAACTACTATATTGGCTAATCGAAACTCAAATCCCCCTCATTCCAGAGCCCGCAAGGAGATTCAAGAGTATCTCAACCCGCGACTCGCCGAGGAAGACGTGTATCACACCGTATTCAAGGGTCACATGAAGGTCAAACTGCTGACAAGCTATCAGACCAAACCCGCCATGAGGAGGGAATCAGTGTGTGAAGATTCGACAACTATCATAGAAGAATCGGAAGACTTCTTTGCTTGATATTTCATGCCCATTACCGCCTTTCCAGTGCCTCTGTTTCCACTTTCCGCCGGGTGATCTGTTCCATTTCGTTGCGTTTGCGTACTGTCAATAGTAGTTTTGCCGGCTAGAGCTTTGCATATTGTCATTTATCCGACACTCGTATATGTTTTGATAATAAACAATTGAAATATCAATATCTAGCTGATGAGCTATTGGCGAAATCAACAAACTGTAACACGTAACATACGAAATCTATCAGAATCGGGCCAGGGAAACTGAGGTCTCATCTACTGTTCTACTTGGGCTCATTGAGGTGGAGCGTGGACAGTCGTTGCTGCTCGACGGTCGGATCCTCGTGGGAGGTGGCCAGTCGTCGCTCCCTCTGCTCTTGGATCGACAGCTCCAGATAGGGGATGGGCGCCGGCTTGGGCATCAGTTTCCGCTCGAGGAAGTAGCCGATCGTGCCCACGACTGCGGCCGCCGGCAGCACCAAATAGCGAGAGAAGCGCGTACCTACGAAGGGGCAGGGTCAAGCAGGTAACGGAAAGCAGAAGTCATGCGATCACGATTCGAGCAGGCACCTCAAGAAGGGAAACAACTAAGAAGTCGCCTAAGAAGTTGCGTGCGATCACATTTCAGAGTAGAACTTAGCGAACACACTTGAAGTTTAGCGGATCAACTGTGAGTAAAGCTTATCAGGCGAGAAAAGAATGCAAAATTAAATCCACACTGCTAACGAACTGACTCTAGTTTGGTCCAGTAGAGGTTAGTTGTTTGGTCGATTAGGTGACAAACGTGACAACGGAAGTGGAAACCAGAAGACAGTCACAAGCGACGAAGCGAACAACAATCAGTGCACTTGGCGCGCACTTACTACTTGCACGGGAGCAGGAATCGTGATCAGATGACGAGAATGGACCAAAACAAGCGATCAAACACTCACCGAACGCGTAGATCACTGGCCACATCAGAATCGCCTCGTCAGAAGAACTCGCCCAAGAAGCGACCTGAGAAAAAGCGAGGAATTTGCAAGGATTAGGGCTCAATTATGAACAGGAAATGCATAATAACGGTTCACGCCCAATGGCGGCATGCAAATCAAACAAAGGAAGGCGGATTAGCGTCAAAACAAGGGCAACAATAGGTACACAATGCAAATTTTGTTAAGCAACTTTGTCAAATTTAGCTGGAAAATTTTGTATTGCAGCAGTCCTGCGCGGAAAGGCCTCAGAGCGAAGGGGAATTTTCAAAACTTCCACTGTTTAGCAAGGATTTCGCAGCGCATTTTGTAGTTTGTAGTTTGGTCATGAGCACAAAAACTGTTTTGTTTGATCTATTTCGCAATTTTAACGCTTTCTTCCGGGTAGAGGCTCACCAGCGCATCAACTTGCCCACGTTTCACCCTTCTGAATAATATTTCACTTGTTTGCTTCACCTTATCGTCCGTTGTCCTGTTTACAACTGGTTTTGACCTGTTTATCTGTCGCTTTTCTGATGTCCTTGGGCGAGAGCGTGCTCAAGAATCCGCTGGATAACCTTGACGAGGTGGACGTGAGCGTGGAGGAAAACGGCGACGGCGCGCCCGAGCAGCGAATGGACTACGAACCAAACGACAATCATCGTACGGTGAGTGTGCTTCGTTCTCGTCTTTCTCCCGTTTAGAAATGATCCCTAGCTAGTCAGAAAAAGCGAAATAGTGCGCAAATTGGTGTGAATCATATCAGAGTGTCGTGTCTTATCACCATTTCCTCCCCTTCCTTTCCCCTTTTCCTCTCTCATTCATCACTCACTCTAGCAATGTCGGTTCAGAATCGAACGGAGGAAATCAATGTGGACCTGGATGCGGACAATTCGATCGTCGTCGATATCTCGGACGCGCTCAGCGAGCGGGATAAGGTGCGAATTATAATTTAATTAACTTCGTATAAAAGCCAATGCCGAAACATCACAATATTTGTAGTAACGATCCATTCAATCATCTTTCCTAGACGATAATGCTATAATATTTTTTGAAATGTGCCTGTTGACCATTTAATGGAGGTTTTATCCATAAATTGTCGATCACATTTGCAGGTCAAGTACACGGTGCACAGCAAGTCGACGCTGTCCGATATGAAGCCGGAGACGTCCGTTGTCAGGTGGGGAATTGTGATGAGATAAGCATTGAATGAAACTGTGAAAGATTGGTTCTCTTCTAGATTTGCCAGTGATAATTGCAATTTATGGCAATGATCTGTGTGTTTTTCTCTTATTCTTCTTTCTTCCTCTTCTGCTCTACTTTGTAGATAGTAATTACTGACACACCGGTCAAGAACAAGGCCTTTGCTAACTGTCCAATTTCAGGGAGCACGAGGAGTTCATCTGGCTACACTCGACGCTCGAGGAGAACGAGAACTACGCAGGATTCATCGTGAGTTACATTTGTTTTATTGAAAGGAGATCAGTTGCAATTGTCTCATTGAGAAATAATAGAAACCTCGTTTTAAATGGAAGTAGTGCGGCCTTTAACGTGCGAGTGTTAGATAATTTTGTGATGAGATTGAAAACAACCCAGGATCATACAATTCTTTTTCGTTCGTTGACCTTATAACTGCGAAGCATGAACCACATAAGTTCAAATTTTGAAATTTTGTCATTAGGTGACTTTAAATTCAATGAAGTAATTGAAATTGGGCGTCCTATTTGCGCCTCGCTAATTAATCAATTACTAATTACCTTTAATTACGTTAGATTCCTCCTCCACCTCCTCGTCCCGATTTCGATGCATCTCGCGAGAAGCTCCAGAAGCTGGGAGAGGGCGAGGCGACCATGACGAGAGAGGAGTTCCTCAACATGAAGCAGGAGCTGGAACAGTCAGTTGTCCATTCGGTTATTTATTAATTACGGTAGCGTTCCTCTCATTATTGTAGCACGTCCTGGTTTGCTTGTATTTGTTCATCGTGGCAAGAATCTCACAGGGCTTTCAAAATGTTACTCTTGGTAGATGTGATTCGTTGATTACGGTAGGAACTGAATACGGAACGGGGATTGATTAATCAATAACTCATTCAGGGACTACCTGGCGACGTTCAAGAAGACGGTGGCCATGCACGAGGTCTTCCTCCAGAGGTGGGTGATGAATTCATGTGTTAATGTCCCCTTTGAAATTGCACAATCCGGCTATAACCGCGGACTTGTACTCCTTGGCAATGGGGTGCGGAGGAACTGTGTAGAAAAGTAAACATATTTTCAAATTGAAATTGTTAACACGATTGTCTCGTGCTCCATCCGTTCCTCAAGTGATTGCGAGTTTTCTAGGGATTTGATTGTTCGTTCAGCATCGGTAAAAAATTGAAAAAAAAAACTTTTGTCTCTTGAGCAACTAATTATATTCATGATTGTTATTTCTCGTGCATTATCCGTTTCCTTGACAGACTCGCTGCCCACCCTGTCTTCCGCCTGGACGGCAACTTCAAGATCTTCCTGCAGTACGAGAATGAGGTGGGTGGAATGGGGTTTTACCTTATTTGGAAGCGCAAACTCACCATCTAAACTCGTTTCCGTTGTTTCTAGGACTTATCTCCGGTTTAATAGCGCAAACGGATCATTTTGCTCGGTTTTCCGAGTTTCTCTAGAAGAACTCTGGTCATTGATCATTTCCAAGAAGTGCTAACGATCCGCTGCAATAATTTACCCTGGAAGCGCACTTTTGATAAACAAGGATGTGTTTATAGAGTGCGCACTCCTGGACTATTTTTCGGTACGGGTGATTAAAGTAGCCATGCTATTTCGTGCACCTGAGTTGTGATTTGTACCATACTTTTGATGTCGTTCTGATTCTTCTTCCCTCGATTTTGCAATTAGATTAAAAATCTTCTTAATTAACTAATCTGTCAAATACCACTTTCTACAGCTGGCGGTGCGCGGTCGCAACAAGAAGGAGCTGATGGAGTCGGTGTGGAAGCGGTTCACGCAGTCGGCCGACGAGGTCCTGCTGTCGGGACAGGTACGTTGACTGTTGTTTTTGTTGTTGTTGTTGTTATTATTTTTATTTTTGTTTGTTATTATTATTAATATTATTATTACTGTTATTTTATTTTTGAGTAACGTGTATTTTCTAGTTTGGATAGTTAGATGATTTTTTTATCAAGGCCCTGTTCTCAACAAGAATCGCCTTGATCGAATTTCGAATTAGTTGAGCAATCCGCGCATTGCGAAATTCGTAGGTCGCGAATGTGAAGTGTTTGGCTGGTGGCAGCTCGACGTTGATCATCGGCGCTTCAGCGTTAGATTACAAACAGAGTGCCATGCGAATTTCGATTCGTACTCGGTGAATCGTACACAGAAAAATATTCAATGCGAGCCAGTTGCTTCCGCATTTCACGCATTGCTCTTCTACACTATGACTGCGTGATCTCCGTTAATTTCCATCTCTTTTAGTGAAAAAAAATCTCGACTGAATGGTGCCTCTCTAAATCCACTCTCAATTGCAGAAAGACGTGGACGAGTTCTTCGATCGCGAGCGCAACCAGGTACTTGATTAATAATTAGTTAAATAGCTTGTTATTATTGTTGTTTTTTCATTGTTACTATTGTTGTTATTGATATGGTTTTTATTCCTAGGTCGTCGAGTACCACACGCACATCAAAGAGGCGGCGACGAAGGCGGAGCGGCTGGTGCGCCTGAGGAAGAGTGAGTTCTGAATGTTGATCTTTGATCTTTGAATCTTGAATCTCGAATAATCTTGTGAGAAAACCCGCCTTGGGCTATTGCTAGTGCTCATAGGAAATATTGTGTATAAGATGGCGGAGCGACTGGTGCGCCTGAGGAGGAGTGAGTGATTTGAGAGTTGGGCGTTGATCTTTGGGATGTTAATCAGAACACAGATGGAATTGTCTGCATTCGATTGTCTAGGGTTTACTAGAACGATTGAAGCATTGACCTAGCAGTCGTAGAACAGAAGGTGGCTTGGTGGCTTTTCTCATTTCACCTTTTTTGCCTTATTATTGTTTATAAAAAACGAGAATTGATCTCTTCGATGCCTTCATATCAAGTCGTGATGCTGAAGCGAAAACTTCGCGGTCATTGCTTTAACCGAAAGCGGCTAGGTGGGAAGTTGGCTCATTTCCTCGAGTGCTCCAGACGAGGAGCGGAGAAGACGCGCCCTCTCCTCAAGTAATGGACTGACTCTCCTCATTTTACACGCTCTCTAGAAGGTCAACCATAGCGAGAGAGAATTTGGAAAAAGAAGAGACGGAGAACCTTGCCTTCCACCTAATTCAATCTCCCTCCTACCCTAGCGCACCCTTCCTGTCCTCGTCTCAATCCAGTCGTTGAAACCTTTGAAGGTTCGGGTTTCGTAGGGAATAGAATTTCATCGCTGTTCATGGATGTTGATTAGTACTTGTTAGCTATGTATTCAGACATGATTCTGATGTGCAAGAATATTGGTGGAAATGGTGCAACTAACAATTCTTTTAGTTGGCGCTAATTAATTTTAAGATTCAGATGAGTGACAGGCTCTGTATTCTCGGGTTTCAATGATATGACCTCAGCAAACATTTTCGTTCCGAGGTAATTGCATTGTGCTCATCAAGCTGATCAAACATCATTGTTTCGGGTTTATGCTCTCGGAATGGATATTTCTAGCTGCGGTAGAAACGTCATCATTATGTAGTCATCAAGCCACTTCTCACTTCGCGCCATCCATCCTCCAGAATCCCCACTTCCTCCTTCCCTCCTTCCCTTACTCTCCCAGTCCTTCCCCATCTTCTCCCGGGTTTCCCTGAGTAATGTCCTCGCTTCCGCAGACCTTCTAGCCAGTTAGGCACTGCGAGAGGGCGTGCGGAATGGGGAGATTCTGCGATACTTCCTCCTTGTTCTTCCGCGAAACCCATTTGGGCCCCCGCAGCCTTCCTCCAACGCGTTCCCGGCCATATTTGCGTTCCCTCCCGGGTTGATTCCCTTTCGCTGTTATCAGAATCACTTCCATAATGTGGGAATGTTGATCGTCGATCAAACGGCGTATGGTTATTTGTGAGAACGATACTGGTGCTTGAGGTTTGATGTTGATGTCACTTCAATGCTGCAGAAATGCGCAGGCGTTGTATGGCTTGCAAGAGAGTATGTAGGATATGGAGAGCTTTTGCTGCTTGCACGCTGCTAAGCGCGTCACTTCGATACTGTCTCTGCAACATGAAGAGACAGCGACAAGTAGTTCGAACTCTGCACGTCACTCTGGGCTTCGCTCTGCCTACGTAGGCAGATCACCCTGCGCAGACGCTGGTCGTATACAGCAGCCATGGTGTGACCCTCTCCAATGAACGCACTCTTTAGCAGCCTCTGACCGGCAAGAAAAGAGCATAGCTGATGATTGAGAAAGAGGAGATTTGCTATATTTAGCAGCTCTCGGTGGTGTTTATAGCTCGTCGTCGGGTCACTCTTAGTCATTTGCTGTCGATCAAGCAGTCAATTTGCGAAATAGCTCTGTTGTAAAAATGGCGAAACAGTGATGTCACAGGGCGGACGTGGGCTGCCAGTCTCTCCATTCGACGTGATCTCTCACCTGTCAGAGAAGACGAGAGAGCATGCCGAAGTGAGAGAGCAATTTCGCAAGACACGAGAGCTTCTCATGAATTCATGCAGAAAAGAGCGAAGACGAGGAAGATGGAATCCCCCCGCTCACTCGTTCCCTCTGCTTCTTTCGCCCTCTCTCGTTTTTGCACGCTCTCTCGTCAAATGTACGCTCCAGCACTCTCTCAGTAGGCCATGCTATCTCGCGCAAACTTGGTTTATCTGACGTGCTCTCTCCATTTGACACAGTCTCTATCCAACGCTCACTCGTCTGCCCCTGGGGTGCTCTCCTCCTTTTCCATTGTCTCTCGCCGCGTTGCGGCAGGCGCCGCGGTCCCTCGCGCAGTCTGCGCTCTCTCATTTTGCTGCAGTCTCTCGCCCTCGTATCCCTCCCCCTCCCCTCTTGACTGCCGTGGGAGGAGAAGCGGAGCTCCAGATGGAAGAGGCTTCGTCACCTCGATTTTGTCTATCTGAAGCTCGTTTTGTGTAGTAGCCGAAGCGCAAAAATCGTTGCTTCTCATACGCGCGTTGTTAGTATTCCCTTCTTGCAATTCTCCTTTCATGCAGTAGTTGAAGCACAACGGGGCTTGGCGAATGTTCATAGAGCTCGTCCAGATGCTGTCCCCCTTCTTGCATTCTTTGTTAGTTTTCTCCCTCCTCCACTGCGGTCACTGATACGCGCGGAATTCCATCCATTCCGTGCGCAAGTAATGCTCTGTCTCTCCATTGAGCGTGTCGTCTAGCCGTTCATAGAGGACGAGAGAGGGCAGAGAATGGAGAGGTTTAGAGCACTCCAATCTCCCCCTCCTCTCCTCTTGCTCGTTCTTTATCGCATTAAAGTTTTTGCTGCGCGCATCTATCTACCCTCTCCTCTGTGCATCTGCGTCTATCCATTCCAGACGCTCTCTCATAAGGGCGAAAGAGTGAGAGAGTGTGTGAATAGAGGAGAGTCAGAGACCATTACTTATCCGTGCGTTTCCTCTGCACAGCGTCTATTCTGCACTGCAACCCCTCTATCCTCTCTTCCCTATCTCACCCCTCCCCGCCCCATTCACTCTGTTCCTCTGCAGAGTAGAGAAGGGTGCAAGCTTGCACGTTTGCAGGAGTGGAGAAGGGAGGGGGCTGAATAGTTGGTTTTGAGAGCCGTTCGATGCGCAGTATTAGATTGATGAATTTTGTTTGGGAATTGAAAAAGTTGTGCGCGTTGAAATTCGAATGGTGAGAGTTTCCGAAGGACGGATTAGGTAGATTGGAGCTGCGCGTGCGGTTGATCTCGATGGCTGGCCGAGTGTCAGCGATAGCTCTCCTACACCGACAATACAAAAATACAATCTCTTCTTGCGCTTTCTCAATTTAAAAATGAAATCCTGAACATGGAGTTTCGTGATGGTTTCAAACATCGAACTGGGAGATTTAGCGCCGCTCGAGTGGATCATATCACGGCCAGCTTGGGGTGATTCAATTTCTTCGCTATTCCCGTGGAACAATCAATTGGATTCTTTCTGCGTTTCATTCATTTTTTATCGATTTTATAAACCATTCCAGATGTTGCCGACTCGTACTCGAAGCTGGCCGAGTCGCTCGAGCGGATGGCGCGCGCTGAGCCGGACAAGACGATGGCGCGGACGCTCGCAAGGGGAGCGGACGCGATGCAGAAGCTGAAGAAGGTACGGTAGTATTGATTGATTGCCGATGCGGTAGGGAGCGGACGCGATGCAAAAGCTGAAGAAGGTACGGTAGTATTGATTGGGGGTAGGCGGTGCGGTTACGGTAGACGATGGCGCGGACGCGATGCAGAAGCTGAAGAAGGTACAGTAGTATTGATAGGAGGATACGGTAGATTTGGGGTGGGGTAGATGGTAGGGTTACGGTAGACGATGAGTAGGATTCATGCTCAGTGCACGCCGTGCACGGTGGTTTGGCGATGCGCAGAAGGATGAATTGTGGGAGGAAAAGGGTAGTTCAATATTCTGCATGTATGTTTGATTGGGCATTTGATGTTCAAAAAATTTATTATTTGGTAGGAGCGTTCGCGCTTTCACGTGTCCTTATTGTCAGGGGTCGGTGTGCATCGGTGTAACCTTGGCTTCCGATTAAATAATAAAAATATAATGATATTATAAATAAATTATAATTCGCAGGTGGAGGCGCGCGCGTCGAACGACGAGGAGCTCAAGCTGACGGACACGCTGGTGTACTTCCAGAGAGATACGAATGCGGCCAAGGTGAGGGGTTTATCTTGGTTATGAAACATTGTTGCGGTGAGGAACAGTCGGGCGCGAAGCATTCCACGTAAGGGACTTTCCGAGAAAACTTTACGGACCCAATGCTCAAGGAATTGTGAAATATCAAATGGTAGCGATTATGCTTGATCCCTGTGGCTGAAAATTTTCAGGCCGAATACAGTTGATTGTGATGCGATTTTACACATTCCATTTCTTCTTGCTCACGGTATTGCGCACATTCAGTGATCTTTCATGGTATCAACTGATGCCCTGTCAGAAGGGCGCATCGCTGATTAGAGATAATCACTGGGGCTCCCGTCGCACAGGAGCCAGTCGGGTGATAGCAGAGTGATGGGGCAATCAATTGCGACTCTTTCCCATTCCGGTACTCCCTCGCGCTGTCTGACTGGTCGAGGAGCATAGGGTATTTGAGGAAGTAGAGCAATGGGCTGTCTCTCTACCTCTCGTTTGTTATCTAGCTCTGTCTGGCTGAACAGAGAGCCAATCGTTTTGGAAAGTAGGCAGACAAGAGGAGAAAGTGATTGACTAGACTAGCCGATGAGTGGCCGAGCTGTCTGCGCAAATAGACTGCTCAGACAGTGATCAGTGTGCGCGATCAAACCATGAATCGGAGATGGAGCGTCGGCTACTAGGTTTGTGCTGCGAAGGTTCTACACAAAGTGCCTAGATTTCCTCGGAGCAATCGTTGGCGCTTATCAGGTCCATTGAAATATAACAGAAAAAACATCAATCCCGACAGTAAATCGATAAATCAATCAATAAACCGACGGCGCGTTGCAGGACCTGCTGTACCGCCGCATGCGCTGCCTGGCGAACTACGAGGCGGCGAACAAGAACCTGGAGCGCGCGAGAGGGCGGAACAAGGACATTCCCAAGGTGAGCGATGAGGTTTTGATTTTTTTTTGGGTCAGATAAGCTCTTCGGTTGCTGCGTCATTGAAAGTGTGGCGTATGATGATAGGCTGAAACGCAGAGTGGGTTGCTAATGGATTGCTGACATTGCAATCAACAGTTAATCGATCCGTGCCCTCTGAACTGCACAATTGTCTAGAAATTATGGGGAAAATAGATGATAGCATCAAGTCTCAAAAATGCACATGATTGCAGGCGGAGGCGGACCAGAACACGGCGTGCACCAAGTTCGAGGACATCTCGACGCTCGCCAAGACGGTGAGCGAGTGGGCTTTGGAAATTGTAGTGTGTAGTCTTTGAGCTTTGCTAGTTCGAGCTTTAGACAAGGCCGTGGTTTCGAAGTTGGTTTGCTAATGGGAGGTTCATGTTGCACGATTGGTATGAAAGCTGAGCGGGTTACTTCGGGGCGATCGTGCACGTAGAAATAATCCGATTTTTTTCTCTGATGTTACAATTTTCCATCTGCAGGAGCTGAAGGAGCTGAAGCGTCGCCGGGTGGCCGCCTTCAAGAAGAACCTCGCCGAGCTGGCCGAGCTGCAGATGAGACACTCGAGGGTGAGGATTGGCTACAGAGTTAGGACAGTGCGCTCTAGACGCGCCGGGTTAGGTAGAGTGGGATTGCGGCGACGGCGTAGGTTCACGAAAAGCATTTATGATTAGCAAATGAGACACTCGAGGTGAGCATTCTTTTCTTTTTTTTCCGCAGGAGGAGTATTCATGCTGCGATGTTGATATTAGTTCTGAAAAAAATTTCGGAGGTAGTAGTCAGAAAGTTGTTTTCGAAAAAAAAACCAAATCCGTCTGGATCCATTGGACATCGTATTGGTGGATCATGTGCGGTCTACAATATTAGATGGAGATCGCATAGGCGTTGTCTTGATAAATAATGTGATTTCAAAATGCCATAGTATTTTAGTTCAGTCGTTTCTATTGCGTGGGAAGTGACAAGCGGAAATGTTGTTGTTTCCGGTCTGATTGATAGTTGTTGGAGGGATCAGAATGACTCATACGCGCGGGTCAACAGCTTTACTATTACTCATTAGTTAAAACATCGCATTTAAGTTAATTAATTAGTATTAATTAATGTTAATTGCAGACGCAGATCACGCTGCTCGAGCAGGCCATCGCCGCGCTCAAGGACTAATTAGGCTGCTAATTAGTGCTAATTAATTAAGCCCCGCCCCCTCTGATTGATTCACTTTCTCCCCCTCACCGCCTCTCGTTATCACAGTACAAACCTGACGGCGGCTTTCCTCTCCTGCTCACTCTCAATTTCTCTGCCAGAAAGACAGTGGTCTGACTCTCTCCAATCTACACACTCTAGCAGTCCCTGACCGACGAGAGAGCACGTGGAATGGAGAGAGTCTGATCATTTCCCACCACGTTTTACCAGTACTGCTCCTGTTTTTGCTGTATATTTGCCTCTCCGCCCGATGGTTGTTCGTATCAAAGTCGTAATCTACTCTCGGTTCGACTTTCCAAACCCTCCAATCCTGCGTATTTTAAACTATTTTGAAGGTTGAAATCACACTGCACATTTCGATTCACTTTGTATGTACGATAAGCCTCGCCATAGTACTAGAGCCCCTCAATCGGTGTATTGCTTGCTATATTTATTGTAAAGAGTGCTGTAGATAGAGTATATTTATGTAAAAGTCCACGTTTTTACGCTGACTCGGTTAAATCTCTAATTATTCGTCCGTGTGTGTTTGTAATATCGATTTTTCACGTTTGGAGTTGATTATCGATTGATTGCTGTATCACATTACGGTATATCGATCGTCTCTTTGTATTTTCACCGCCTACTGGAGCTTACCATTCGTCCTGTTTTCTCTGTGGTTCTTTTCTCTCTCGTCTCTCTCCTCTTCCTTCCTCCTCTACCGCCCCCTATCACTCTTGCTATCTCTCCTCCATGTGACTTGCACACAACCACCCTTCCTTTCCTACTCCTATTGTATTCTTCCTCACCAATAAAACATATTTCGGACGATTCGACTCCTTTTCCTGATCCAGAGTGTTCACCTCACTCTCGAATACCTTTGATCTTTGATCTCCGTCTCTCTCTCTGATCTTGCCTTCTGATTTCCTTCTCCCGATCACATCGCGATCACAAACCGCGATGATTGTTTCCTATCGTGAGTTTCCTTCTAATCTGCGCCATAGCGCTTCGCTTATAATGAGCTTCCGAAGGGCTAGTCGTACGGGGACTGAGCACTGCCTTCCTGATCAGCTGATTGCTAGCACGCTCTTGCTTACCTTTCACTCAATCGCCTCCCTAATGCAGGATTCCTCCTTCATTCTTAACGTCGCTCTAATCGTATCTGGGCAAAGTAACATAGTGCATTCCGGAAAAATTGAGATGCCTTTAGCGGAGGTGGATTTCTGATGAGTTGTTGCTACTATAAGTATGATGCCTTCCCCTCGCCGATCGTAAGCCATCATGCTTTCTGCGAACACGATACAACCGTCAATCTATTTCTGATTACGAATGCGGAAAATTGAGAGCGTCCAGCGATTTTATTCGAAAAGCATGAACACTCGCGGAGTATTCGTGTTGCGCGGTTGCTACTAGATGTCTCATAGATCTCTTTTGCCAGTATTTCTTGCATTACTCGTCGCATAATAGAAGTTATTCTGATCCTTGTCGAATACAAAGGTGATTGTATGATGCGCTGATTCTACTAGAACAGACATATTTTAGTTCACTAACCTGATGCTGATGCATTTGCTTACCCAACATGCGACTAACAAAAAAAAGTAAAGATCAGAGCATTCCAGTTTTGCTGAACCTGTGCATTGCTTAAGCCTCGTCGGGAAAGCGCTCTTATCCAATAACTTATTTTCGCGGTGGTGAATTCATGGTGTGCTGTTTCTACAATAAACCTACTGAATCTCTTTCGCCAATTCTTTGTTCCTATTCCTTCTAGAAACAAAATTCACTTTTGCTCAGCATGACCAGTTCTGGCGCTGTAAATACTTCAGAAATTATTTTTTTGTTATATTAAAACTGATTTTTATCGAGTCGCATTGATGCTGCGCTGTTACTACGTTCCTTCCCTATCACCCCACCTATCACAAGTCGCAACACGCAACTCTGCCCACCACCCTCACATCAACAACTAACTCGCGATCGTTTGAGCGAGCTCACTCGCTCGTATCACGTACTCAGGTTCTAGAGTACCCGCTGACCCCCTAGCACTGACATCATTTACTGTTTCCGCTCTCCTTCTATCCCTTGCTCTCTACTGCTCTCTGACTGACAAGAGAGCACGGGAATTGGAGAGGTCATGGGGTCACACGCTTGATCAAGCACCTTCTGAGCCCATGATCACAATAGATGCACCTGATCGACGAGAGAATGTGGGAAATGGAGAGAGCGGAGGGCGCGCGCTTGATACTTTGATATTGACTGTCAATATTTCGCGTGATCTCCATAACTGAATAACCGGCGAGAGAGAATGGAAAGTCAGGAGAGCAGGGGTCTATCCGTCTTTCGGATTAGGCCAACACAAAGGTTGGCCTGCCCTGCGCCTCGATTCGCCTTGCCTCTCGTCCCTCCATCTCTCTCCCCACAGATTCATGCAAACACAATGTCCACTATTGATAGAGGGAGAGAGAAAGGTGGATTATGCGGACGAGTTTTCCCGGTTGCAAATGTCCGTTTCCGGCTACTTTGGGCAGTATTGATTGAATGGAGTATCGATTACCGTATTCCCGAGTTTCTGTTTCCCGATTGCGTGTTATACCGTATCTCTCATTTATTGATTGATCTTATACCGTCTCCCTGAATTATCGATCGATATCAGATGGCGGACCAGCACGAGACGTGGCCGTGCGACAAGAAGGACTACGTGCTGGACGACCAGATTGGAGTGGGAGCCACGGCGACGGTGTTCAGGGTGAGGTTATCGATTGATTGATTGGTAGGATAGTGTACTCGGATTTATCGATTACTTGAGATATCGTAGTTGGTTGTTATTCACACAAACAGCTCTGTATAAATTGGGAATTCAATGCACACTGTGATATACTTGAGCTTTGAAACAGCAACGGGCGAATGAAAATAATATTTCCGCATCTCGGATCTCGAATCTCGTTTTTGAGACCATGAGCTTTCTGTTAACATGTTATTCTCGATAGTAATTTTTGTTTCTTAACCTCGATGTCGGACTCGGAATACTTACCAACCTACAAGAAAAGCTTATCATGATGCTGTGTGACCGGCATGATGTTGGCCAAACCCTGCTCGTTCTTTATTTTCTTCTTCTCTCTGTGTCTCTCAATCCTCCTCATTCCTCTCTGACGCGCTTTGTTTATATCGTCGACGAGAGGGCGGGTGACGAGCACTGTACAATGCAGTAGATCATGAGTGGTGTCCGATGTGTCACGAGTAATGACGATCTGATGACAGCATCCATATCATTGATACAATGACAGGTCAAGGGGTATCGGAAAAGCAACATTATCATTAGAAGGGTGATCTACTACGCAGTACATTTCGTGCGTCTCTGTCTTGTGGTGTCCGATGTGCCACGAGTAATAGAGGTGACCCTGAGGATAAGCAGGGATGAGTTGTTCAGATTTGTGTTTATCAAAAGATAGCGTCACGCTCTCCATCGATTGGCTTAATCAGAAGCCCCGGTATAATATGAATTAGTGAAACTTGAAGAGAGCGCGGAAATAACAACGCGACTGTGCTTTGTGTCTGTGCCGCAGTTGTAGTATCATTTTTTTCATGCTTACGAGTACTAGAGGAGGGTGAAATCAGCGGGATGACAAAGTAGGGATATGATTAGAATTTATTTTAATTACACTAATTAGCATAATTAATTAATTAACTAATTAATTACCGAATTATCAGGCGACGTGCATTCCGCGCAACGAGCGGTGCGCGGTGAAGTGCATCAACCTGGAGAAGTGCCAGACGAGCGTGGACGAGCTCAGCCATGAGATCCATGTGAGCTTGATCTTTGATCTTTGAACTTTGATCTTTGGAGGCCGCCGATGAGCGTGTGGTTTGGTTGTTTTCGACTATTCACAGATGCAATACTGCCATGAGCGAAACATGTATGCCTTTGTGCACTGCCCTAAACCGAAACCCGACTAGCTAACTAGCAGTATCAATTTTTTAGACCGGCATTGGAACTGATAACGGTGGTTTCATTTTGTCCCGGTATTGAATCGAACGCGAAGCCGGAACCTTTCTAGGGTATTCGATGAATATTTTGAACTATTTAAGCTAATTTATTAAACTAATTATTCAAGGCGATGTCACTGTGCGCGCACCCGAACGTCGTCAACTACCACACGTCGTTCGTGGTGGAGGAGGAGCTGTGGGTGATCATGCGGCTGCTCAGTTGTGGATCGATGCTCGATATCCTCAAGAGAAAGATCAAGGTACGGTAGGGCTTTGTACAGTAGTGTGCTAGTCAATAAGACGCTGATTTTTTTTTGTAGTGGTTTGTTTTATAGTAGATAGATATATGAGCAAAACTTGAATCAATTGCGAGACGTAGGCTCCCGGAGGTTCCAAGATGCGCTAACAGATCATAAGTTGACGGAACGTTTCTTTCTTTGATTTTTTCGACCTACCCTATTTGGAAAAATATATTTTAATAATAATTGCAGGCGATCGGCAAGGAGGACGCTGCCTTCGGCGTACTCGACGAGACGACGATCGCCACCGTACTCAAGGAGGTCCTGAAGGGATTGGAGTACTTCCACTCCAACGGGCAGATCCACAGGGATATCAAGGTACGGTAATCGATTGAAGTACGGAAAGTCATGAGAATGTTAACTAGAATGAGATGGAAGTGAGCGAGGGACCTGCGAGGTTCACGCTGCGAGAAGTTGTTGAATGCCGATAGCGAACTGTGCTAGTGATGGAACAGTGGGTGGTGTCGGTAAAAATATGACTTGTTGAAAGCTGCGCATTTAGCCAGTCATGTTGCAATTTCTCGTTTCTATCATATAATCATGTGCCGGAAATATGTGCTATACTATCACCTCAATTCCAGTTTGAACCGAAAATTCTCGTTATCGCGTAATGACTCTTCTTGTCTGTTCCCCGACCGTCATCAAACACCATAGTAATAAAAATTGTATTATTATTGTTATTAATATTATTATCTCTCGTTCAGGCCGGCAACATCCTCCTCGCGGACGACGGCACCGTGCAGATCGCCGATTTTGGAGTGTCGGGCAGGTGAGACTGACTCTCTTGATTTGAAAAGAATTTTAATCTCTTGATATCTGTCCTCGCCTGTCTGTGAACGAGCGAAAGTGCTACCGTGAATCTTGCGCTGGAAATTGCGTATGCTTTCGCTTTGTCCTTGCCGGTGAAGAAGTTTGTGCCAGTTGACATTTCACAATGAAAAAAACGGTAGCCCCTTGCAATCTCATGTTTCTCTGCGGCTTTAACTCACGACTTAGGGGTCGCAGTCAGTGCTTTACCGGGCTCCACTGGAAAATAAAGCAAAATAAAAATTGAGAATAATCTAGGGTTGCTTGCGTTTCTTGCCGCCCTTATCTGCAATGATGTTGATCGCATTCAATCGACGTTTTGGCGGCGATGGAAAAAATTCAATTCTTTAATGCAGAGTTGCGGATTCTCGTAGATTCTAACAAGGGAACCGCATAACTTTAATATGAAATTGGGCTACGTGGCATATACCATTCGAAAGAGCATCAAAAGGAGGTCTGATTTACGTTTCCAAATCCTGCTATAGCGACCTGTGGTGGGAGGTAGGCCACTTTTTTTTAACACAGGGATCGGCCAGATTCTGCCTTGCACGTCACTCGAGCAGATAGCGCCTCTCTTGCTCTCTCCCACACATGGTCATGTGGTGAAGTGGTAGTGCTCCACCTCTTGCATCGTTTTGGCGTCGGTTCGAACCCCGGCCGCGATTATTTTCTTTTGCTCATTTTTTATGCTTGCTATGATAATGTTTGCAATAGTCTTTTTAAAAAAAGAATCATTTGAGGTTTTGGGGACATATGAAGCTCCCAGCACAGCAAAAAAATTTTTTGCCAAATATTGGAAATTCACCTACAAAAATGATTGTAGGTATCTATTAGTGCGAAATGTATCAAAAAAACAATCGTGAAAGTTTATAAATGACAAAAAGAAATAAGCAAAAGAAAATAGCCGCGGCCGGATTCGAACCGACGCCAAAACGGTACTAGAGGTGGAGCACTACCACTTCACCACACTATCATGTGCGAGAGAGAACACGAGAGGCGCTATCTGCTCGAGTGATGGGCAAGGCAGAATCTAGCCGATCCCTGTGTTAAAAGAAAAGTGGCCTACCTCCCACCACAGGTCGCTATAGCAGGATTTGAAAACGTGAATCAGACCACCATTTGATGCTCTTTCGAATGGTATATGCCACGTAGCCCAATTTCATATTAAAGTTATGCGGTTCCCTTGTAAGTGCAAATAAAGCAAAAATGTTCAATACATTTCTCCCAGGTCTCTCAAAACAAAACCAATCGTTGTTTATTTCCCAGACATGCTTAGGTTTCTGGTGATCCTTATGCGCAGTCGCAGCAGTCGCATTCAATTGGCGTGTTGTCGGTCGTAGAAAAAAATCTTCCAATATTGTAGTATCGCAGCCTCTTATTATCATGTTTCATACCTATCTGATATACGATTACTCTAGTGGTTGTTCAATGGCGCGTTGTCATGCGGTTTGAAAACAATATAATCGTTTACTTATTGCAAACCAGACAACCAGGCAGCTGCGCAAGCTCATGCTTCTTGTGATCCTTATGCGCGGTCGTAGCAGTCGCATTCAATATCCGTCTCTTATCCAGTGGAAGCAAACTAATAGCCTTCTCCTCATTGCAGGATCGCTGCCTCCGGTGGAGATCTGAGCAGGCAGAAGGTGCGCCACACCTTCGTCGGCACGCCCTGCTGGTGAGTGGATACGGTAGACTGCGGAAACTAGCAATCGACAACTGAGTTTTCATGGGATAGTAGGGAAGGAGTACTGTAGGAAGCCACACCTTCGTGGGAACGCCCTGTTGGTGAGTGGTAGGGATACGGTAGGAGAAGGGAGTTATCGCGAAATATGTTTAATTAAACTTTGCAATGAGTGATGGTAGTGCATAAGGGTTTGTTTTGAAAATGACGAATTTGTGACTGACGAGGAACTTGGGAGATCTGGGTGTCGTGGGTTTATGATAACAGTGTAATTTACGCCATCATTGATGGGCTCGCAATTCTCCAGGCAGAAACTATCATTTTAGCACACTTATATTATGAATTATTTGAATTATTTTTTACAAAGTTGATGATATGATCTCCATTCAGGATGGCGCCCGAGGTGATGGAGCAGGTGTCCGGCTACGATTTCAAGGCTAGTGATTGTGAAATTTACGGGAATAGAACTTGTGAAGTTGGTGTTGCGTAGATGCATGTTATCACGCAATGCTGCGGTGGTAGTAGTGCTGCGTCGGTGTTTTGACGAAAAAAAAATAGGATCAGAGAACGGCGAAGTTGCGTAGGCCGGCCATCACTCGCCAAGTTGCGGTAGGATCAATAGTTCCATGCTGTCGTCGATCGTCGATCGTCGAGCATGTTTTTTTGTTTCGCCGGCAGAATTCTGGCCACTTGAAAGTTCCTTCGGTTCCTTGCTTGTTAGGCGATTTCGAAAACTTTTCTTTGGCGTGAGGCGGTTCTGTCGTTTTCCCATACAAACTTCTTCTTTTGCAGGCGGACATCTGGTCCCTGGGCATCCTGGCGATCGAGCTGGCCACGGGCACGGCGCCCTACCACAAGTACCCGCCCATGAAGGTGAGTTTTTCTTTTTTTTCAAACCCAATTTTCCTGGTTTCAGGTTTCCTATTCCTTTTCATAATCTTGTAGAATTTAATGGCTCTGGCATAGGATATATATAAAACATAACAAATCACTAATGAGATCCATGTTTCCGCATTTAGTTATGTTGAACAAGGTGCTGTGCGTTCAGTATTTTCTAGTCATCTCTGCTAAAAATATATCGAACAATTAGTTAATTGATTAATTGAACAAATAATCAATTACAGGTCCTGATGCTCACCCTGCAGAACGACCCGCCCAACCTGGAGACGAACGCGGACAAGAAGGTAGGGTTGGGGGGGGGGCGGTGTTGTTATTGTTATTTTTTTCTACCACTCGAATCGTGTTCAAATTTGAGCATGTTAGGGACGGTTTCACTAGCACCTTGAAATCCGTGGCGGATACTACGAGCGATTCCGGGACGGGTTCCTCTCCGAAAATAGAATTTGAAATTGCTTTCTAGTCTACGGCTTCAACACACAGTTGAATGCACAGTCTACGGAATTGTGCTATATTGTCTGTATGTACGAGCTACCAATAAATTTCACTTTTGCAGGACCAGTACAAGGCGTACGGCAAGAGCTTCCGGACGCTCATCAAGGACTGCCTGCAGGTGGGATTGACGGATTATTGATTATATTAGTGGTCGCAAGTTACACATAGCAACTTGTGGTGATTAGACGTAGCAGGGAAAGACTAGAACTATGATTGCCTGCAAGTGTGATTGATTCATATCATCGAGTTGGGGAACAGGAGAGAACCGGGAAAGCGATTGGTGGAAATGTGGTCTTGTGCTATTCTCGCTGCGCGGAGCAGATGAAAGAGCTTGAACTATCATTTCTCGATGATTGCGCCATTTGACGCCTGAAAAAAATCATCTAATAAATTTTGATTGCAGAAAGATCCGGCCAAGCGACCGACCGCCACCGAGCTGCTCAAGTACAAGTTCTTCAGCAAGGTCGGTGATTATGCCATTTTATATTTTGCAAACTCTATCAAATTGCCTATGGGATGTGGTTATTGTGTTATCTAATGTGTGAAGCGTGAAGGGTGCTGACTAGTTTTATTTGATTCATATCGTGGTGCGTGTTATCATTGTTCGGCAACATCTGTGTTTTTAGTATAGATGTGGGGCAAAAACATTCCTAGGGTTTTTTGGGAATCAAATTTTTCTCGTACTGGAATCGGAGTTCAATTGAAAGCTACTAACTCTTCTCAATTTATGAGAGTTGTGAAACCTGTCTCTCATCCACTTTATTCTCAATCGATCCTTCAATTCTTCAGGCCAAGGACAAGAAGTACCTGGTGCACTCTCTTATCGAGAATCTCGGCGCGATGCCCGTGTCGAGTCACGCACAGAACCCGCACAAGAAGGTACGGTAGGATTACGGTATCGATCTATATGATTTATATCGTTAAAGAGCGATCGAGAAAGCCCTGATCGTTTCCGTTCTTGTGAATTTAAGGCTACATAAATTTGTCAATAGATGCATAGCCGAGCAAGACCAATTATTGCGCGAAGTTGTTTGACAACATTTAAAAATAACAATAGTCAATGATCCCTTTTCAGAAGGTCGCCTCGGGCAAGCTGAAGAAGGGCCCGGACGGCAACTGGGAGTTCGAGTACGACTCGCCCGAGAATACGTGAGTTATTTGAATCATAAACAGATGTTGAGCTTCGTTCGAAGCAGGTGGTAATCTCACATGGTAGTTTTGCATTGTATGTTGGGCATGAGAGGATGAGGCTATTTTGCCATTTTGATTCTGGGCAGCGGTTGAAGTCAAAGAGGGAGAAACACTATCTGAATAATTGAGACTGGCAACTTTTCGTACACTTGGGATCCGTGATGCGCGAGTGCGTGATAGACCGGAGAGAAGGGCGAATTTCAATTCTCTTTCGTCGTCGTTGTTTTAGAAAAATATTCAAACTTTTCGAATGATTAGGAAAAATGAATGTATTTGCACCCATGAGATTCCCAAGCACTGGATCCTGATTAGGTGGATTAATCAGAAGAGGTTGATCATTTCTGTCTTGCCGCATCAATTAGAAAATATTTTTGCATAGTTACGCTAGAGCAGCTACTAGCAGTGTTTCATTGTGTTAAGCGTGGCTTTCTCGATCGATTCTTGACAGCTGCCTTGTCCCTCTTGGCTATTTTGGTGTTTCACCAGCAAATTATATTTTAGTTGAAGCTGGTTTATCAATGCCGTGCCGAGCTTTGTTTCGTCTCCTAAAATTATTAATATTCCTATTGCAGCGACAGCTCGGACGAGGACGAGGAGGTGCGCAAGCCGACTGCAGCAGCTGCAGCAGCAGCCGGAGGGGCGGAGCCAGCCGGGGACGGCGTGCAGATGGGAGACACGATCAACCTGGTGAGGAGAAGGGGGGGGGGGGAGGCAGAGGGAGAAGGAGAAGATGGGGTTGAGAGGTGACGTTGTGGTAAATATGGAGAGAATCGCAAGGAGAAAGTTTTGTGCTTTTCTTTGGTAGTATACTATGTTAGTTAGTCATGTTCCAATGATGGGAATAGGCATCCGGCGAAAAAAAGTGGTAATTCTGCATTTTCATGCAAACATTTGACCACAGCATCCGTGCCACACCTGGCTATCATGTTCTTCCCTTGCTCCTAGTTTCAGTCGATCGCTCTTGCGCGTCCGAATAAAAAATAAAACTAATTTTACATGCACTGAATGTGAGCTTGACAAAACAGACCAATTTCGTTCGTGCTTCGCATAGTCCTTATTCTCATTCCTCACCCCTGGGTTTAGTGTTTTTTTTTCAATTCCTCTCAATATATTATTCAAAAATATGAGTATTCCAGGTGCTGCGCGTGCGCAACCAGCAGCGTGAGCTGAACGACATCAAATTCGACTTCACCAGGGGTCAGTTGGCGATTAGATTTTTTTATAATTAAAATACGGTAGCGGTTACGGTAGTTTGACTTCATGAGGGGTCAGTTCGTGATTGAGATGAGATTACGGTAGATGTAGAGGTGGTGACGACGGCGTTGGTTACGGTACTATCCCTGAACGAGGGGATTGTGAGAAAGATAGGTTACGGCACTGTAAATTGACTACTTTTCGGGGAGTGGTATTATAGAAATAAAACGTTTCGGACACACGACTGTGTACGCTGAAATATGTGCGATTCGTGTTAAGGGCGTGGCTTCCCTTTGAGAAAGTGCGCGGCAGCGTTTAAAAGTGCGAATTTAGTTTAACTCTATGTTTCCTTCGTCTCCGCTAGTGCTTCTATCGTATGTGAGCACATTATAAGTTAGAAAGGTATAAAAGAACGTGTGAAAACAGCTGTGGTGTAGTTCGAGTTCTGCCATTTCAAAAACCTCCCTAGTCGCGTACGGAGCGTTTTATTTCGTGGTGTATGACAAACTTTTGAACTTCTATGATAGCAGTGGTACTCATTGTATGAGTTTTGTAGATCAAGGAAATCTGCTTCCCATTAGCTGTTGAGGTTCGAGAGGCATTCAGAGAATACGTGTTTGCGCAATTCACCAAGGTGGATGAGCCAAACTGGTAGCTCGATTTTGCTCCATGTTATTTGGTTGATTGTATCGATACATTAATCGATTGCTCTCCTACCGTATCTGTACACTTATTGGTCCTCTCTCCATCATCAATCTGCAGGCACGGACTCCGTCGAGGGCATCGCACACGAACTGGTCACCGCCGAGCTCATCGACTGCCACGATCTGGTCATTGTCGCGGCGAACCTCCAGAAGGTATGGTATACTATATGATTATCGATTAATTGGAATGAGGAGGAGATTACGGTAATGTGAGGATGGTTGATTGGTTAGGGGGAAGACCTCACGGTGGGCATAGAGGCTATGTAAGCCCGCGTTTCAATCGGCCTTCTAGTTGGTTGAGAATAGCTTTTGTTGATCGCTCGTGGGGTTTCGAGAAACAAAGATAAAAATTTGATGTGTTTCACAAGTTCCTGAAGTGGTTCATGATTTTGTTAGGTTGATCCGTCTCGTTTGCCTCTTCACAAATGCGTTCTTCAACAATGAGGCCGTTTGGTGCTACCGTACTCCTCATAAATATCGATTAATCTCTTGATTATTGATTATTCTAATCTTCCTTTCCAGTTGATAGAGCACGCGGACGACAAGGAGCGTCGGCAGGTGACGTTCGCGCTCAACTCGGGCGTCGCCAACAACGAGGTTCCCGACGAGCGAACCCTCACCGGATTCGCCCAGATATCGATTATCGATTGATACCGTACACCGGATTATCGAAGATTGTATCGATTGCTTGCTTGTTTATTGATTTTAATGATTGTAATACTCGTATAAGCCCTGCTTTCGCTCATCTCTACTAACTCGAGCATAGACATTCTATTTTTATTGTAAGTTTTTTCCTTGTTTCGTATATCGACAGCTTTTGTGTTTTTCGCTACAATATTTCATATGTAAAAGCCCCGCTAAATTCACGTATCAAACCTCCTTCCTAGCGTCATTCAATGCTTAGTCGGATTCTCTTTTCGATTTCTTTCATTGTCCCCGCTCGTCCCTCGTCCCGACCCCAGAGATATATTTAGGCCCCAAGAGAGCGTGTATTTGTGATAATTGCTGATTGCCTAGCGTAAGATTTGCTCCACCGCCCCAATTTGCGTAGTTCACCCCGCACCGCTTTCTACAGTACTACACCCCGCACACCACACTTTATAAGCACGACGATGTAAAGGCTCAAGTGACTGTTCATCTCTCCTTCTTCCCCCATGCGTGTAGCCCCCACACCCATCTCTTTCTATTCCCGCACCATCCAATTCGGGATGTTCACCACAAGGCATCAGCTAGGATATGTCGCCCAATTACACCACACCACCACCACACCCACTACACCATGCACTTCAATGCAAATGCGAGTCTCCAAAGTGTACCTTTATTATGGCTAGAGAAGTAATAAATAATGGATCACAATGGTGAATGAGTTGTTATGGATGTTTCCGGTTGCAATCTATTTTCCGGTTAGAGTACTGTCGATTCAACTTCGTTACCGTAATTTGCTTTTTTGGAGATGTTGATCTTATTGGCATCTTATTGGAGATGGCATCTCTTCGATAGGCTACGGTATGCATTGATCTGAACGGTTTCTGTTGCCTAATACTTGATTTCCTTGAAGGATTATCTGAATCTGTTGCGAAGTTGAATCCTATCTGAATCAGTTCTCCTTCTGCTATACTCTAACGCTGCTCTTCTGCGGTTACTGATGAATATTGATTGAGGTCCATTCGATGCGTTCGTTCTACGAGATTCTCGGAGTGAATGAGGACAGTACCCAAGACGATATCAAGACGGCGTACCACGATCTGTTGAGGAAGGCCCATCCCGATAAGGGAGGAGACGAGGCGGAAGTTGTGAGTTAATTAATTAAATTTTTTTTTTAAAGAAAGGAAATTAGGTATAACATCGCGCAGAACGCTAAGGGGCATGGAGGTGTACAAATAAGTGTACTAGTGAATTCTAACCTTAGAGGTTTCCGAAATTTCAACCGTAGGAAGAATTGAGGAAGGCCCATCCCGATAAGGGAGGCGACGAGGCGGAAGTTGTGGGTTTCATTGTAGGAACTTCTTCGGTTTCTGGCCGATCCTTGACTGCTTCAAATGAAGTGCTAGTCAGGAAATAAGAATGCTAGGGAAAGAATACTCTAGGAGTGACGATCGGCCAGAATCAGAAAAAAATGCCAAATTGTATGGGCTGTGCGGCGTTCAAGAACTCTCGATGTGTGATAATGGTTCTAACCGAAAAATGGACATAACTGTTTTCATGACATCAACCTTTGCTTCATAGCCTCATCGAAACCGATGATCACCACATTGAGAATTGATCTACTAGCAATAAGCGCAAATTCCTAAACCTTCCATCACCTGACCCTTGCCCATTCAAATATACGGATTTCAGACGATCCAACTGGTCGCGCTGATCGGCAAGACGCTGCGAGACAGAGACAGCAGGGAGCACTACGATAGGTGAGAATTCAGAATTCGAGGATTGGATTAAAATTAAAGTATTCAAATTGAATGCAATTAAACTGTATTTTGTTCGAGTTGGTGATGCTTGAGTAGTACTTGAAACGATAAGTTTCTAGTAGATATTTTGCTGAGAGTTCGGAATCAAGGTTAGACTCATTCCGAGTTCGAACGTCAATCAATGAAATCAGTGAAGGTATAGCGAAGAGAGTCTCTTGATCTCCTCACTCTCGTTGCGAATCGGGCAGTTCTTCTACTTTTGTGGTCAAATGAAATCAATGAAGATTAGAAGTTTATGGTAAACTGATTATTTTCTAAACTCATAGGTGGCTTCGCGAGCAGCGACTGCGCGCGTCGCGAGGGACGATCGTCGAATCAATCGAGGTGACGGACGAGGAGATCGAGGGTCTTGTGGAGTACTGTAGGTGCGGAGACGAGTACGGTATCGATCGGGATCAGGTATGGTATCGATTTTTGGTTCTGCGTTGCAAGACCAGATTCAGCCCTCTGTTTTTCATTTTCTTACAATTCAAGGGCAACAGAATCTGGTCTTGTAAGTAATCCTTGTTTCAATTCTGAAATTAATTTTCGATTTTCCAGTTGCTGCAAGTCGTGGATATCGGAGTGTTCGAATGTCCCAGTTGCTCGCTCTGCCTGCAAGTTACTAGGAAAAAATAGCTTGTTTTTGTTTTTGTTTTGAGTCAAAACACGTTGTTATTGCCATATTGTTGTCATTTAAAAGTGTACCTTTATTATGGGTGAAAAAGTAAATAAATAATGAATCACAATATTATTCAACAATCAATGATAAGTTATGGTGGAAGATCAAGGGTACTGTAATGAATCGATAAGTGACGGATTCAACAAGTAATAAATTAGAGGAGTAATTGTGACAGATCAATGCCAGAAGTATGGCTTACCCAAAGAAGGCTGGAAAGACGAGAAAAATCAATGACAGGCGAGAATGGTGGCACGAAAGCGTGGGAGGATTACGGTAGGTCGCGCGACCTATCCGCATCGATCGATAACTGAATATTAACGGGGTACGGTGCTTCTTGATTTATCGACCAGTGTTGGTGAGGTAGTGGATGGACTGGTACCATGTGTTGGGCTGGAACCTGTTCCAGAACGTGTCTTCCTGAAAATCGATAGTTGTGGATAACGGTAGTCTGGTATACTGTAGATTAATCAAGAACAATAGAGTACGGCATCTATGAGTTCGTTTTATCGATTTATTGTAGGATTACGGTAATAGGGAATACGGTAGATCGATAAGGGTAACGTAGCCGAATCGCCAACTGACCTTGGGCGTCTTCTCACCGGTGTGAGAAGCGACGGCCAGCTCCTCGGCCGAGGGCGCGGGCGGCACGGCGGTGGTCTTGAGCGGCTTGAAGGTGGCGCGCCTGAGGGTACGGTAGGGTATTGATTGATAATTCGATAATTTCTTAATTCGTTCATGAAATTATAGGGGGCCTGAGAATGTTGTCAACATTTTCAACCGGTTTTCATTCAAACAGAACATCAAATTGATCGCTAAGAATCTATGATGTAGCATCGTAAAAATATTACTTATTATCTCCGTCGGTAGGTAGAATTATATAGAACTGCAACAGACAACTCACGAAGCGGTGGTCGTCGATCCGGCCGTTGCTGCAGATGTTGCAGCCACTCCATTGTTCTTCTTGGACACAGCCTTCCTCGCGGGACCACCTCGAGGAGGACGAGTGGTGGGAGCGGGAGTAGTCTCCTCCTCCTCTACCTGTAGAGATGAGTATCAGAACATGAATGCAATGTTATGAAATCTTCATTTCACACCCTGTCTCTGTCTTCTGCATGACCATGTGCAAACCAAAAGGAGTTTGAGTAGATGCTAAAGACTGAAGAGCACTGAGCTGCCAGGTATTATGATCTGGTATTGCGTCATCATAAGGCAACTCACCTCAACCTCGACCTCCTCCAGGGACTCCTCGGCCTCGGTGGTGGACGCGATCTCTTCCTGATTATTGATTCGTTGATTTTCCAAATTGATTGGGTTGAGTTTCACAAATGGTTCAAAATCGATGCAAAGCGTGTTTGACAATGCTGTGTGGAAATCCGTACGAGAATCACCCAATACGAAACGAGAGATCAAAGATCAGTCCCACCTCCTCTTCCTCCTCCTCTACCTTCTTGACGCTCTTCTCAGTGGTCGCCTTGCCCATCAACTTCTGCCACTCGGGAACCTTAATTAATTAATTAAGTTATTTGTTTAATTAATAATTCTATCTACTCAATTAATTGAACGATTCATTAACGAACCTTCTTGGGTCGGCCGCCGGCGGGCTTGGCGAGTTCGCTGCATTGAAGTTGATTATTTCAGGATTGATAGCATTTTTTCAATGCGCGTTTTTACAGAAGAAGTCAGCATTAAAATCAGTTGGATTTTGTTGAAATGTTCTCACAGTTCTCAACCATTCTTCTTATGTCAATACTCTTACGCTAATTCAATTGCTGTACTTGTTCTTAGTAAAGCCAAAACCATTCGTATGTACTCACGGCACTTCAGTGACAGCCACGATGGCTCTCTCTGGGGCGATAGTCGTCGTGGTCATCTTGACGGGTGCCTGAATCAGATTCATTCGCAAAGATTCAATCCCCAAAATTCTGGGATCGTATGAAGTTCTGAACGTTGTTGTGTTTTCGTCGATTACCTACTAGATCCAGATAATTTTCGAGTAAGCGAACCTTCTTAGAGACAGCCGATCCGGCGGGCTTGGTCAGCTTGAGGTGGGTCATTTCACGGGTTTTCTGGAATATTATCGATTATTCTGAGTCTAACGTATTCAGGTACACTGAGCTACCGTACACAATCAGTTCTCGATAACATAAATACCGTACCGGGGTGGAAGCCTCTATCGGGTGGGCGTCGAGGATGCCTTGCCCGTTGCAGAGAGCGGTGGCGAAGCAGCGAGAGATCATCTGAAAGGATTGTGTGTTTAGTCAGTCATCGATTCGTTTTTGTTTTCATGGGTTCTGCAATCGATATTAGTTGAACAAATCATCTAGGAATATGTAGGTATTGTGAAACCTAACTGAATGTTCTGCGAGGTTTTGCCGAATCGGATAGATACAGACATTGCACAAAGATTTTTGAAATTAATAAAGAGCCCTTTTGTACAAATAATCGTTTTCAGATGAATGAGTTGAACGTAAAATGAAAAACCTTACATGATGCTCGCCACCCTGGGCATTGTGCGCGCCTTTTTTTGTACTTTCTAACTCGGCACTTCTTGGATATCTGGCCAAAGCTATTCTCACAGAGTATTCTATCCCTACCAGTCTCATTTTTCCGCAACAATTGGCCAATTAGAGCGGTTGTTCTGGGCCAGATATCCAAGAAGTTCCTCTAACTCTACCCTACTCCGCTCCGATTAACTGCTGAGGATCTCGCTATCTCGATACGCTTTTAAATTACAACTAGGGGATGGAGAAAGGAAGAATTAGCTTGCCTGTTGCACGTAAGCCTTCGCTTTGTACTCGTCCTTCTTGCACTTTGGTTCATTACTTCCTAACTCAACTCCATTGTTTTTCAGCGCAGACCGTCAACCCACCACTCAACCTGATGACCTGACCTGATGAGCATAAGCCTTGGCCTTGTACGCGTCCTTCTTGCACTTTCTAACTCAGTCCTTTTGTGCGCATTCCCTCATTGGTCTAACGTTCCGATTCCCGTTCTCCCACAATGTGGGACCACCATCTCTCCCCACCACGTATGGGCGCGCGCGTTGTCAAATAGCTCAAAAGGAGTTATTAGGCCGCGGGTTCTGTTTTCACGGATGTTTAGAACACTATGTGAGCTAACTTTACTGAGAAAATCAGACAAATTCATAATCGCCCGATACCTTTTTAGTGCCAATAAGCTTGATAATACCGTTATTCTAGCCGGAGATCAGTGAATACAGTGTTATATCTTCCGATTAAAACGAGGGCCGCGACTTTTGAAGGTTTCTATTGTTAGACTAGGGTATTGCGCATAGCATATCCGAAAATCAGCCAATTTCATAATCGCCCCCGGTTTTTACGACAGGTCAAAATATTAGGTTGAAAATGATCTTTGATCTCCTATAAAAACCGGGGGCGATTATGAAATTGGCTGATTTTCGGATATGGTATGCGCATTACCCTAGTCTATCACTGGAAACTTTCAAAAGTCGCGGCCCTCGTCTAGAACAGATTTTATAGGGCTTTTGTAGTTTGAAGTCTCTCGTTATCGACAACTGATTTTTTAGTAAAATGCACATATCTCGAAGACCATCAGGTTTCGGTTGGTCTTCCGCGAACATAAAATCATTATATAGACCAGATGAACAAACTAAAATAGTTCCTGAGCCATGACTCGTACATTTGCATATCACGTGGGGGTCCCTACTCCCACATTTCGAATTCAAGTGCTGAGAGCTTTGACAGAAACAGCTAACCTGATGCACGTAAGCCTTCGCTTTGTACGCGTCCTTCTTGTACTTGGTGAGGTAGGCGTCGAAGTTGGAGGAGGACTGGAAAGTTCCTGATTAGAAATCTGAACTGAGAGGAGGACTCGTGCCGCTCCAACTTGTCATCAAGCGTGTAGACAATATGGGAATTTACTTGATTTCAAGTTGGGATGGCATCCCTGAGGACGCAATGATAATGACGAAGACGTGGATGATACACAATTTGACGTTATTCAATTTGGTAACGAAACCTGTACCTTGCAATAGGCGGCATCAGAAGCGTCGACGCACTGGTAGGCGGTCTTCTCGCCTGGAAAGATCAAAGATCAAGAAGAGATCAAAGATCAAATTAGAAAACACTGTTATCTCAGAAACATCACACTATTATTAAAATTTGATATTTTTGTACTGAGATCAAGACGAGTATCACACCGCGAATAATTTCAAAAACACATACTTCTCGTGAAACACATATTAAGAACAAGCACCGATCGTGGAACTAGGCCGGATGAGAATCTAATGAGGGCGAGAGTCAAGTGTTATGTAATTGACGGAATATGGAGCTCATTCCGTAGGTTCCGAATGCTCTCATCCACCCTATCGTTGGTCTCGATCGCAAAAACAGCCGTTCCCCTATCCTATCCAGATCCCTTTGATCCTATCTCTCAAGATGTTCTTCTTCTCTCCCTTTGTTTATCCTATCTCTTATCTCTCCAAATCTGGAAATCACCGGGCGAAAGCCAACAGAACGGCTCTCTCCGTTTCGCACGCTCTCTCGTCTCTCTACCCTGAGATAGCATGAAAAAGCAGATCCCTCGATCAGAAGAAACAGGTCCCTCAGCCAGTGATAGCATCAGTATTTGCGCATCCCTTCTGAGGGAATGGTCTCTTGATTCGGCACGCTATCTCGCCTGCTAGAGGGGAAATTCTCTCCCTGATACGGGAACAAAGGACGGGGTGATTAGGTTGGGCAGGAGAGGGCAGAGGGCTTAGGGTGCTTGATCTTGGCAAATGGCTCTCTGAATTTTGGGTGCACTATCTCTCTGGCATCAAGGCACATTTTTCCTCACCGCTCCACAGTGCAGAAATCTTGGCCAGAGGGCAAAGGGCTTAGAACGAAACATGACACATCAGAAAACAGGAGGCAAGGGAGAACAAAGAAATTCCGGAAATGGAGAAAAGTGATTCAAGTGTTTGTTTATGGAACAGAAAGTGATGGAGTTTTCTGTGAAATCGGAGCACGAAATTTACGAAATTGCACGAGATCACGTACCGAGTGCTTCTCTAGCGTAGAACAAAAAGCTCTTTGCACTCGGAAAATGCTTGCGCGTAGTCTGATTTCTCTTCGCTATCTCTCAAAATTCTGATCAATCCCGGAGCGCAAGTTCAAGTGGTGCTTGAGGCCATTAGCATGATTAGGAAAGAGCGAACGTCAGAGTAATCTCGATAAACCATTGATCATCTATCATTCACACCTTCGTATCTTCTATCGGCTCTACCAAGATTTAGCCCAGTATCTACACAAGATGGCACAGGGAACTGAGTATCCGCAAAGCTTGCTAATTAGGGAGATCAACGAGTCGAAACCTCACCCTTCTCGAAGCAGTAGTTGAAGCACATGGATCCGAATCCGAGCTGAGAGCACGCACCAGGACGCGCTTTGTAGATCGAAGCGCACGTTTTCTTGTACTGCAAAGGTGAGAATAATGTTCAGACTTCAATCATCGCAGATATCGGAGGTTATTATCGAGAACTAGTGCGAAGGCACTATATCGAGTGAAAACTTTGGGATGCGAGAGACAAAGGTTATGTCAGAGACGGTATTGCGAAATCGTTCGGAGTTCGGAAAAGTGAAAAATTGGAATAGGCATGAAACGAAAAAATAACTGTGAAGTTCACGAATGCAAACACGCGAACTGGCTTGCAGATTTGAATATTTCACCTGGAAATTGCTGCCGACGGGTTCCTTGGCGCCCGCCTTCGGGTGCACCCACGTCTTGTCGAAGGACTGAAAGCAATTAACTTAACTAATTGAGCAAATTAAGTTTATTAGGGTAATTTAATTAACCGAGACACTCACCTTGATCAGGTTGTTGAGTGCTTCGACATCGATGAACTTGGTCTGGCCGGATCTGTAATTTTTTTTATTGTTGAACACGAAATAACCCGTCTATCGTTCTAGTGAAATTCTCACAACTTTGATCGGCCCTATGAAACTCAACTGAATTTCAATGAAAGTACCCGATTAGTGAAATGAAAGGTGATCACGCAGAATGCAAAAAAAACACAAAGAAACATACGGCCTCTGCTGTGCTGCGCCCTTCTTCCCGCCAGCAGCTCCTGCAGCAGCTGCAGGGGGCTTGTTGGCGGTGGATACGCGGGAGCTCTGCCGCATCCTGCTCTGCTGAATGGCTTTGGCGACGAGATCGGCGTGGTCTGGAAGGGGTAATTGAAGCTTCATCACTAGAGACCGCCTATCGAATGACGAATCAAATATTGAAATCCTCATTCGAATGACTCAATCGAAAAACCGGCCATTCGAATGAGGGAAGTAATCGAATGACGCGTCATTCTCCCTCATTCGAATATCGAATATATTCGATATTCGGTCTCTATTCACCACCCATGCGATTCGAAAAGATCAGATAAATTCGACAATTATCGTTGCAGCCTTTGCACGTGTACAGCTTCTTCTTATCATTCCTAGTTTTCTAAGACTTCAAATGAATTTCAGCATCACGTTCCCAGTTGTGATTGCGTTTCTCACTTCGATTCTTCTTTTTTTCAGAGCGAGATAGAGAAAAAAATATCTGAATGAAGAAGTATCACATTTTGTGAGCTGCTAAAAACCGTCCTGACTATCGATAAAAGGCGCTCCCGCTTCCCATCCGGGGTGCAATCAATTCAAACAATGCGCGGTCAGCACAGTTTCAATCCATCTGAGGGGGTGAGGAAGGAGTAAACAGAAGCAGTGATAGAGGGAGAGAAACGAAGAATAGGGGAAGAATCACTGTACTAGTGAAATGGAAACAATTTCTAACAAAGGAGTGGTTCGGAAATGGTCAGATCACACCGGACGAGACACATGTGTTCTTTCTAATCAACGTTTCAAATATGCTTCAGAAAATTGAGAAATTAAGACGGAAACATTCTGGGCAATCGCCATGTAAAAAATGAAAACTAATATCTGAGCGGAAGAGGAATCGGCGCCAAACGTTCTCGCACAATCCGAAAGACAAACATCGCCTTAGGCATGCGGGTTTCGCGCCCAGGCAGCCTATTATCCTTCCGGGAACCAGGAAACATGGTGCTAAACACCGGAAGTCTACCCCAAATCAACTAAGATTTAAAGAACGGTAATATAAACCTAAGAGCAATAATACTTACCAGCCTGGACGTACGATGCCAATCCGATTGCCGACAGCAACAGTGTGGCGATCCGCATTATTATTCTTCCTCTGACTGAGGTGTTGTCTCCAAAAGAGTCTTCTGGATAAGGAGCAAGAGGGTTGGAGATAGGAGGATGGGGCGCCCTCAGGGGGGATCTCTCAAGTGAGGCGAGGGCGAGCGAGCAAGGGAGTGGTCAAATACAGAAGAGGGCGGAGGGGCAGCTTCTAGCTCTTTTGTGGATTATGGACGGAATGGAGAGGAGGGGCAGGCAGTGACCGGGAATGGCAGTGAATCAGAAGGGGAGGGGCTTCGTAGGATCCTTGAGATGGTCAGACGGACCGAGAGACGGAAGTACGCCTTAGGAGACGTTCCCGAAGAGGAGAGAAGCATGACGCATAGAGTTCAAGCCCTCTCCATTCAGCGTTGACTCTAGAAGCTATGGCCTGCGAGAAGCGAAAAACAGAAAAGATTCCGAGTGGGAACAAGGAAGGAAGTGAAATCTCTTCGAGACAGGTTGAAAGACGATCTATTGCCGCGCGGTGTTCTCAAGAGAGCGCGTGGAGTGTTCGTGGAGGGCTCCATGACTGATCTCTCAATTTTGTTTACTATCTAGCCGGTCAGAGGAGCGATAGAGCATTTACCGGCTCTGGCGGACGGATTCCTTGTTCGGGATCCATGCGCGTGGCAGCGACGTTGAAGAACGTGGATCGCGTGACGGGTGAGTGGACTTGAGAGATGAGGAAGATGAAGACGTTGTCTGGAGGTTTCAGAAGACAAATTCCATTGCTTCAGAAGTCGTGTGTACAATGATTTTCACGATTACAATGAAACACAATCGAAGCCACCGAATCAATTAGGATCGAGTACCAAGTGAACAAACTCTCTACTCTGTCAGATCAATTCACACGCCAAATGGGCCTCGATCGCTCCTACATTTGAATGATCAAGAGACAACGCATGCACGGTGAGGGATACACGAGACCCATTTGACGCGGATCAGCGGTAAACTGATCTGCGAATAGAGAGATTTTTTCACACGATTCCGCTGAAATGATTGATTCGATGCTTTCACCGGTGTTTCAAATGAACCGTGAAGCATATTTTACAGCATCTGATCTCGACCCTCGAGATTCGGGCTCGAGTAGATGAAATAGTTTAGCACGTTGAATACAATCTCTCCCAACTCACATGTCCGTCGAAGCCAATGCCGTATATTTTGTTTGTTTTTGTTACTTTATTTTGTAACTGACCATTGATTGTTTCTGAACCGACATGCCATGTTTCCAATGCAAGGAAACACAGAGTACGATCTACCTCAGGCTCAAATTCCCGTCGAAAATGAGCTGCTGTCAGCTTGATATTTTTCCCACGACCATTCCGCATAGCGATTTCTGAGAAATTTATCTTGTTCCCAATTAGGGACCACCATCGCAAGAGCCAGAAATTCAAAACCGGGAAAAAGTAGGAGTAGAGCCGTTAACACGACCGGGTGTTCCCAATACCCGGAAATGGAAGTTACAAACTCTCCCTGGCTCACATTCTGGTCGTCAAATTTTATAACTCGAGGACACGAGAATTGCATGTAGATAGACTGAAACAGTGGTACGTAGATTACAATCTCTCTTTGCTCTAACATTCTCGTCGGCCGCTTGGGCAACGCGGCAAATCCCGATTTCGGATGTAGATAACATCTGCACAAGCGGCTCTCAGAGCTTTCTCCACTTTTCCGGCTCATACGAATTTTCTTGTTGGCTATTGATTTTTCTATTCGAGTTGTTTTACAGTAATTTTTAGAGATTTCGTCATGGCTACGCAACAAGGCTCCAGCAGCCTAAAGTACCTCGGCTTGCTGCTGCTGACAGCACAGCAGATCAGGTATTCGATAATTGATTGATAGTTTTACGGCACTCATTTCGAATATTGATGAGCTTTGCATCGTTCGCTTAAGTTTCATGATCACTGTAAAGACATTGTCGGGCCAGAGTCTTTGATAGTACTCGTCTCAAATGTTGATAGAACAACACAACAAATATCAATCAATAATCCATAATTACAGTATGCCACTGATGGTACGGTACACGCGGAATCGGGAGAACGGCGACACGTTCTTCACTACGGTCAATGTGCTCGTCATGGAGGTACGGTAGCACATCGATAATTGACTTTTAAATCATCAGGCTACGATATCTAATCGATAATTGCAGCTGATGAAGCTCGCCGCCTGCTCGTTTCTGCTCATTCGCGAGCACAAAAGCATACTCAAGTATGATTTTTGTGATAATATTTTCGAAAATGTCGTCAAGAAAGGGTGGGAAACGGACTGAATCAAACACCATTGTTCTTCAGGTTCCTCGCCGATGTCAAAGAAGCGATCTGGGGCGATCCTGTGGAGACGGCCAAGGTACGGTATTAATCACAGGCTACCGTATCCCTCAAATACCGTATTGTTATGTTAATCGATAATCCATCTCAGGTCTGCTTCCCTGCAGTGATCTACACACTGCAGAACAACCTGTACTACATCGCGCTGAGTCATTTGGATGCGACCACGTTCTGTGTGAGACTTTTACTTCTCATAGCGAATTTTTACAGCTTTTCATTTCACTTTTCATTCAAAGAGTTCTTGCCTGCTCATGTTTCAATTGGTTTCTCGTTTGACGCCTCACGACGACACAATTTTGGTTCTGTTTCTTATGCTTCAATGCGTGTACGAAGCAAGAGTGCGGGGAATAAGGCAATTTGCAGGTGAACCTTAGTCCAAAAACTATCAATGGCAATCAAAACCAACAAGACTAATTGCAGATCCTCTACCAGCTCAAGATCTTCACCACTGCTCTCCTCATGCGACTGCTGCTGAACAGGAGGCTGTCCAGCCATCAGTGGTGAGTAGAGTTGAAAGTACGATCAAAGTCTCTACATTTGGCACGCTCTTTCTTGCTTATGAGAGAGGTCCATTGAATGAACCGCTCCAGTATCTTGTTGGTTCGGACTCCAGTGATCAAGTTACCGTATTTTGTAGAGCTAACGTATCCACAGTTACCGCAGTCTAGTTACCGTATCCTGAAGTTGCTACAGTACCCCCTCGCAGGTTCGCGCTGTGCCTGCTCGTGGTGGGAGCGGCGGACGTGGAGTGGAGCTCGTCGAGCAGCAGTCACGGTTGGTTGGTGGGGTACGGTAGCCGAGGTTACGGTATCAATCGATACTCATCCTTTTCTGAGCTCTCAAGTTTCTCCAGAAGAGATCAGTAGAGCCGAATTCCGATCCCACTCTCCATTTCTCCGCGCTTTCTTGCACACACCGTGTTTGATCTGATAAGAGACAGAGATAGGATCAGGAGAAAGAAGCGTTCCCCCGCGCGCCCCTTTCAAGGGGGCGAGATAAGAGACATTCCCTCGAGGGAGGGAACGTTTCGGCCATAGCCGAAACGGCTTCAAGTGATCTTCAGAGGCGCGGAAAAAGAAAGGCAATCTCAGAATGGCTCAAGGCACTTGAAAGGTGGGAGAATTGGTGGAAGGTGCAGGAGATGAAAAAGGGCGAGGGACCAGGCATGCAATAAAGTTGTTACTTCTTATCGATGATCATGAAAGCATGGATTTTTATCCTCTTAAGTAGTCAAACGCGCTGATGACGAACAAGGGACACTCTTGAGTGCCGCTTCTAAAGCTAGAGCTTCTCCTCCGCTCACAATGGGCATGTCGACCGTACGTGATGTTCTATAGATCAGAGGATCCAGATTCAACGTGCCGAATTCAGACGCGATCTGACTAGAAGGTGCCCATTCAAGTCCATCCTAGACACATACGCTCGAACTCGGCGCGCCTTTTTGGTCAAACAAAACAACCGGCAACTCGAGAGGGCATTGTATGACTGGGCAGGGAACGTGAAGAAAGAGGGACGATCACTCGAGAGGGGATCATGCATAGAAATGAGCTATAGTCTAGCTATGATGGAGTGCAAGCATCACATCTTTGAGCATGAGCCCATTGTGCTGTGCTTCATAGGGTCTATACATTTTGATCAATGAAGAGTAAGTGATTTCGGTTTGAGTCCCGTTGGCCAAAAACATAAAAGTATGTTGCCAAAACTTTCGTAGGTGAGATATTTCATAACTAATTTTGCTCGTCCGCACAAGAAAAGCAATATGGAAAGACACAGAATTTCGTTCCCGATGTGTGAACAAGGACCAATCAGGAATGGCCGATTCTTGTCCACATCGCGCGCTTGATTTTTCGAACTCTGCTGAGTTGCACGAACTTCCTCTTCCTGGATTGAGATGGTGAAAAGGAAGGTGGAGAGGGAAAAAAATGCTGGTTTTAATTTGAACTGTTTCACTCAAAAAGTGTCGAATCATCCCTGAAATTCCTATTCATTCAACCTATCACTTTCCCCAGTGGTTCGGTTGAGTTTCACACATTCCTCAAAACGTGAGAGTATGCCTGCCAAACGATATGATCTCTCCGTTCTCCTCTCAACAAATATTCCATTTCAATCGAAGTCTTCGATATTCTAAGGATCAAAGAACACTTCACAGGCTCCAATAAAATGTATTATCTATCCATTTTGATTCTTGAGGTTCCTCCAACTCAAACGACCTCGTCGGCCTGTTCTCCGTTGGCGCCATGTGCTTCACGTCGGCTATTGCTGGTTTGATCTTTGATCTTTGATCTTCCATTTTCGGTGCAAAGTATCCTTCATTGAGCTGTTCGTAGCACTTCAGAAGATCACAGATCAAAGATCATCTTCAGGAGTCTACCTCGAGAAGGTCCTCAAGGGATCGTCTGTCTCCGTGTGGATGCAGAACATTCGCATCTCGTTGATCGGCCTGCCGGTGTCAATCCTGTCCATGTGCTACTATGAGTGGAGCGATATCCAGAGGGGTATGATCAATGAGGATAGGCCAACAGTATTGATGCTTTTCATGTGATATTTTGCATTCAAAGAGGTCTATTAGACTTGTTGGATTTTTTGATGAGTGTAGTAGTAGAAGGATGACGAATAGTTTGGAAGGTATACTCTCAATCTCAAGTTTATGATTTACAGACGGTCCGTTCCGCGGCTGGGACCACTGGGTGCTGATCATGACTGCGACCAATTCACTCGGAGGTGAGTCTGATCTTTGATCTTTGATCTTTGGTCTTTGATATAGTGTAGCCTTCTGATCTTTGATCTTTGAAATATTCCAGGTCTGCTCATCTCGATGGTCATCAAGTACGCCGACAACATCCTCAAGGCGTACGCGCAGGTTTGATCTTTGGACTTTGACATTCCCTAGTCTCAAAATATGACTGAAATACTAAAAAATATTCATTTACTGCAAATGGCTTTTACTCCGACAACCCCAACAAACGTCGATCCCGAAAATTCAGTAAATTTTAGGGACTCTTTGCAAGTTGATACCCGCAAAAAAACTTGACTTCTCGGAAACATCTTGCAATGCGATACCCCCCACACTTCCAGTCCATGGCGATAGTCGGCGCGGTGGTCGGCTCGTGGTTGCTCTTCTCTCTTGTTCCCTCGATATTCTTCATGCTTGGAGCGATCATGGTGAGATCCTTTGTCTTTGATTTTTCCTTTATCTTTGATTTTTGTACTTGTTTCAATTTGGAGTGAGTTCGCATTTCTCAACGGTGATGCCAATGTATGTTTCGTGATATCTACGAAAGAAATGGACATTCCGTGAAGATAGTGAACCTTCTTATTTTGGAGTGCATTAAATAACCTTCTTATTTTGGAGTGCATTAATTCCTTCAGGTGATGCTCTCCATCGTCATCTACTCTGCCTTCCCGTACGTTGAACCGAGGAGCGAAGAGAAGATTCAGTTGATGGCGGCAGATGGGAGGGCGTACATTTAGAGATTGTGATTACTGAGTGATATATATTTCTTCTTTATAGATAATTGTCCACATCACGATGCATATTCATTATAGTTTATCTGCCATACGTCTATCTATTCTACAATGCAAGTACACTGCACATAATTTGTGAAAAAGTTGTGAATAAAAGATGAAATAGCAAGCGAGGGAATTGTACAGACGGGTCGGGAGGGAAAGGGTACTGAACGTACACAATAATGCGAGGAAACAATAAGGAAATACGTTTCTACATGATGCTTGAAACGGTGTAGGCGGGTCGGGAGGGGTAAACATGGGAGTACTCCAAGGGTTGCCAATCCTCCATCAACTTGTGTCTCCCTCACTCAGACTCCACCTCCCCTGCATCGATACTTACCTCCGTTCCCTGCGCAGTTCCGCTCGGGACATCACCCAGACCTCCAACCAGGCTACCACTTACTCGAATCGATACTCGCTTTTGTGTAGAATGCACATGAGGCTGACTCTCGAAGCGAGAATCAGCCAAACCGCGACTTTTTGTGCAAGCACAGTGTGCAAGCTCAGTCTGCGGGCGCGAGGTGGTTATCGATCGATGGGTACGGTAGGATTCGAGTGACTCTAGTCTGGGCAATGCCTGCGAGCCGAGCGTGTGCAGGGTACGGAAGGTTCTCAGGATCGATATCAGGGAAGGGATGGAGCTAAATGCGGGAGTATGGTAGTTGAGTGAGGATGCGGATTGGGAAATGACTGCTAGCGAACTTAACTACTATTGAAGATGACAATGTAAGCTATCGAACACAATAAAATCGTAGGAAAAGGAAAGGCGAGGTTATGGTGACTAAATTAACAGGGGGAAGGGAATAGATTGGGGAAGGGAAATGATTTGGGAATGAGAAGATGGGAATTACTGAGAGGCGAAAGCTTCTTTGGGAATTCTTGCCCTGCTGTTGACGAAATTCTGTCCGGCAATCTGCAAAAACAACTATTTTATTACCAAAAAAGCATCGTTAGCAGACTCGATTCTTCATCGTTTACGACCGGCTTTTGATTACAATTTCATACTTTTCTTGCAAATGATGCTGTCGGAATAAACAATGAATGAATGAACTCGCCTCATAATTCCAGTTTGCCTCCTGCAGACACATTGTGCTCCATTCGGGAAGCATGCCCGATGCTTGACTGAAGGCTGCGACCATGGCGGCTTGTTGGTCTGGAAATGATCACAGTTATTAAAATAAATCAGTTCACGATTGATAACGATGATAAAATACCGTACCTGCAGTGGGAATGATGCTCTGAACAGCAACTGCAGCACCATTCTCCTTGCCGAGCTGGCTGAGCGCATCAGTGACGTCGATTACTGCAATTGAGTTAATTAATTAATGCTAATTAGCTAATTAGTCAAACTAACGTACCTGCAGCAGCAGCGTTCGACTTGGCCAGCTGCTTGCGGTATCTCTCAACTCGCTGGGAGTTCATGGCAGACAGGTACAGTTCGTCCGAAACGACAGCGATGGCTCTGGAAAAGAATCTTTCTCTAATGCAAATTTGATATGTTTCACATTGACTTCAAGTCTTCGAATGATTTCACTGTTCAATGTCATCTGTCTTTTTCTCTAACTCACCCATTCTGCTTAGGAGTCACTGCGAAGGTTCGCGAGAAGAAGTTCAATGCGGGAACATTCGGTGAGACAGAGAACGGAGCCTCCTCGAACAGCCCTTGGACGGAGAAGATGAGGAGACTGGGCTGAAATGAATCAGTTGGTGATCAATTGCCTACCGTAATCCCACTTACTGTAGCCATCACAACATCGACGAGGAACGTCTCCGGAAGATGACGCGTTGCGGGCATCTTGCCCAGCTGAACAGCGATGTCGAGGGCACCACGGAAGATTCGAGAGTCGCTGAAAAATGTAAATAAATATGACTACTAAACTAATTTAATTGACGCCGAAATAGAATGAGTTAGTTTTGTACTTCTCGAAGTGTACAACACGATCAAACAGTTAGGTCGATCGAAGGCTTGAAATCATTGTGAAACATTGTGAATTTGCACTGAAGATTCCCTACCAAATTAATTAATTAAAAGCGTTAATTACGAACCGATTCCTCTTCCACTTCTCCTCCTGCTTGACGTTGTGCGAAAGGCGAATAAGAGCGGCGAAGTTGGCACTGAAATACATTATTTAAATCGGTCAATCGTAGACTGACTACCGTACCCCTAGAAGCGTAACCAACTTACTCATTGGCCCATCTCGTCTTGCCGTTGCCTTCCTCGTAGAGGTTCTCGAGGCAGAGCGTGAATTTGGACTGAAATTATTGATTTATTGATTTTTAGGGCGAATATTGTGGAAATTGTGTGCGCTACTGCACTTTCTCAGGCACCGCCTAATACGGGAGACAACTGAAACTCATTTCATTTTCGCTCTATTTTTCGGGAAATTGCCAGGGAGATTGCAGGAGCGCCAAATTGACAGGAAATCGCTCACGTTATCCTCATCATACACCTGCATCAAATACTTGGAAGCTCTTCCATCAGGCCCATCGTATATCTTGAAGAACTCAGTTATGAACTGGTCAATCGTGGGTTGAAGGGTGGCATCGAGGTAGAAGGAGGGCTGAAAACAATCTGTATGCATAACAATAACAACAACAACAATGGGCCAATCAATAACTACTCACCCTGTTCTGGGGCTCGACAGCTTGCTTGTCTTCATCGAAGGCTCCCGGCTTGGGAGTGCAGGCGTTTCCGTCCTAGAAAACACGTATTAATATTATTATTTTCGAAATTAATTTACAAAATTATTAAATTATAAAAATTAAAGCTCACCAGCATCGAAATCCGCGGGAATACATCTTGCACGGCTCTGAACGATTCGGAACGATTAGGATTAACCCTAATTATCTAGCACCTGACAAGAGCAATGTACAGTCACAATGTACAATACAATCAGTGCGAGGGCCAGGAACAATCAAAGAGCAAAGATCAGAGATCAACGAGTCTCGAAAAATCAATAATCAGGGGTCAATGGGAAACCTGAGGTAGTCCGATGCTTTCGTGTACTTTTCGACGACAGGGTTGTTCTCGAGAAAGATAGTGGTGAGATTGAGACCGCGGAGCTTCTCGAGCTCGAAGATGGAGTCGATCTGAATTTCGTAAAGATAAACCTTTAGTAAATCGGGGAATGGAGGAGATTTTCGAACATGTCTCACCAGGTTGTCAGAAAGATCCAGAACTTTCAGATTCTTGGCAAAGAAAGGCAGCATTGCTGCAATATCGAGATGCTTGAGACGATTATTCTGGAATGAATTCGATTTCCAAAAAAATTGTTATATGCAAACCTTGAGTGATAACGCAGTGATATTGGAGTAGTCCGTTTCGATCAGCTCGACTACTGACAGGAAGACGTTGTTCTTGGTGAGGTTCATCAGGAGATCTCGCTTGGTGAAGGCTGGAATAGATGTGTTTCAGATGAAAGCTAACTATGCAATCGAGTTGGAATTGGGATTTTTCCATGGTCGGTTGTTTAAAATACCAAAACTTTACCTTCATCAGTGGCGAACGAGGCGAGTTCGAGCGCGCGATTCGGCTGGTCCGCTCGGTTCTTGATCACTTCCTATAAATAATTTAATTAAGATTTATTTAAATAATTACAAAAATCAAACCTTGATAGCCGCCTCCTCCTCCTTCTTCAGCTTCGTCCAGGGCGCGTTGACGAGAGAAGTGATAATGTTGAGACGATCGCCTGAAAATTTACTTATTTTAGTGGTGAAATCGGGGCAAAACTCCATCGGGTAGCCTCTCTCTAACTCTATTGATTTCACCAACAAGGCGATAGTGGAACAGCGAGTGTTACAAAAGATTTTTTTTTCTTATTCACCCAGAATCACTAAACCCTAATTATTTTCGCCTTATTGGATGTACAGGAAGTAACAGAAATTCAAAAAAATCAAAGAATCTCACCACTCTTGGCGTGTCTGATCCTTCGGTGTGCTGATCGCACTGCCTGGGCGCTGTCTTCGTCCTGATAATTAATTATAATTATTATAATTAATATTACCTTAATTAACTAATTTTAATTAAGGTAATTCATTCACCCTACTTCGTCCTGATAATTAATCAATAATTATTATTTTAATTATCGTACATCGCTCACAAAACCGAACAGGTTTACATTATTTACATTTTGTAACAGTTTTTAAACTTTGCGAATTCGCTTCGAATATTCCCAATTTCTGTTTCTTATTTTTTGTCCACCCCCAATTCCGCGTGAATACGAAAATTACACGGTGAAATATTTATTTGAATGGGTGAAAAAGAGTGCCGTCCAGTGTCAC
>LS491524.1:375575-391357 GCA_900490845.1 Pristionchus japonicus
TGACGAGTTCACCTCTCGAGACGCGAGGGTGACATGCTAATGCGTATGCTAATCGAGGGATGAGGGAGGACAAGGGGATAGCCAGACGATCGATACGATATGCTAATAGCGTAGAGAGGGGATGGCTAGACAGTCCGTGCGATATGCTAATGAGTAGGACTATAGTGTAGAGAGGGGGTGAATACCCTCGATACAACATATATAATTCAAGTAGCTTTTGTATGCATGAATATCCACGATAAATTACTGCAAAATGAACGGTGAAAAGAACAGCTTCATTCAATTACACGTGAAGACCTAGTTCAACGTGTAGGCGATGAATTGGTTATCAACTCTGTTCACATCCGTCTCGTTCCTCTTGCAGCAGTAGAACTTCTTGCCGTACCAGCACTCCTTGCCGAACGTGTCCTGAGTTTAGAAATGGTTAGGGAATCGCTCCATTATCGGGCTCTTCTTCCCTAATATTTTTTTCAAAATTTTTAGGATTCAGTTGTGCTACAATACTAGGTCGCTGACTGATCATTTGATTTTTCCGGCACCATCTAGACGGAACTAGGTCGGATGAGAACCGACTGTATGAGAACCATTTGCATATTAATGAGGGCGAGAGATAAGGGTTATGCAATAGACGGAATATGCAAATGGTTCTCATCCAGTCGGTTCTCATCCGACCTAGTACCATCTAGACAGTCATCCTTCGAGTCTCATTCCGCACTCTACCTGATAGGGAACGGCCTCGGTCGCCGTCGCAGCCTCCTTCACTTTGTGCTCGCCCGGCTCGCAGTAGCCTCTGGAATTCGAAATACAGGTCCCTGTCTTTCCATTTCGGACACTCTCTCGCCTTTCTCTGATTTTGGAGTAGGCCACCTAGTAAATTTCCGTAGATGACTAGTAGGAGTTCTACTAGGTAACCTACTACGGTTTCACTACCGTAGAGGTGAGCGAGTGTATGAAATGCAGTGACAGCTTACCTGCAGACGGGCGAGAAGCCTCTCCACTCGCACTGCAGCTGGTCGTAGTCGGCGGCGAGGAGGGAAGCAGTGAGGATAAGAAGAAGAAAGGCGAAACGCATCTAGAAACACTTGGGCAATTAAACCATCCGCAAAGAGGAAAAGTGAACAGATAGCATGAGTAAGAGCAAATGATTCAAGAGGATGCAATTCGGGAGGAGTGCGTGGAGGAGAGGAGGAGAGGAGGGCGGAACGCATCTAGAAATTATCGTAACTAATGCGAAATAAGAGGGGCAACAGCAGCAGACTCAAAGAAGAACTGATGACCGAATGAACGACTCGATAGAAGCGGTTAGCTAGGCCACGCCCCCTTTCACGATCGGAAGCCAAACGTGATACCTTCTGGTCACCCTTCTGAGAAAACAAGTGAGTCAGATCCAGCGTCCATGTTTACTCAATCAGTTTCGAAATTCGATCAAATGTACCCACTGGTGTTTCTTTGCCCTCAATGCTTCTGATCAGCGATTCAATTTCCAACGAGCAAACGTTGATTTATGTTTACGTTACGGTCGTATCGGCAAAACCGTAGGATAAACAGAACTTTTCCATGCATTGCAGCTACTAACAAATGAGTCAGCGCGAAGCTTTATTTCATGAAGGTGAAAGGAGAAAGGCTACAGTTGTACGTTCTGTTTTTATGAATCATCACTTGTAGATCACTCTCAGATCATAACCAATGACACTTTATTTTATTTATTATTTATTTATTTTATTCACTTTAATTTATTCCGAGTATAACACGGGTAAGTTGGACAGAGACACCTTCTTCGGATCGTCTAGTTCAGTTCGTTCAACCGACTCTCCACTCTGTTCATCTCCTTCTCCTCCTTTCCCTCCTTGTACCCGCAGCAGTAGAACTTCTTGCCGTACCAGCACTCCTTCCCGAAGGTCTCCTGATAGAAGCATGACATTCAGACCCAATTGGATAGGCGAATGAATGACCAAAAGCAAACGACTAGTCGAAAACTGTTGAACCGAAACTAGTAAAACTTTCCGGGTCTTGTCTACTACGTAGTACTAAGCAGGCTCGCAAACTCTACCTGGTACGGCGCGGCCTCGGCGGCAGTCGATGCTTCCTTCACAATGCACTCGCTCTCCTCGCACCAACCCATGCAGGCAGGAGCGGTGCCGCGCCACTCGCACCTTAGTAATTAATTAGTTAATTAATTAATTAATTAATAATAATAAATAAGTGAACAATTCCCAAGCATGACCCTAAAGTAAAGCCCGCACTTGTTGGTGTCACAGTTTGGATCGACTCTCTTTGCAGTCTCGCCGGTGATCAGAGACGCAGCGACAGCCAGAATGAGGAGAAGAACGGTACGCATCTAGGAATTTGGTTTTTGGAAGGAGAGATGGAATGAGGCGAGCAAATAAGAAGAATAAAGAGAGCTGCAGATTCAGGGGCCAGGTTTGAAATGATGATTGAATGCAGATGGCGAGCGGACCGACCTAGGCCACGCCTCTTTTGTGACCGGGCATCTAACGAAACAAAATGTTGAACCCTCTGGACATCCTTCTATCTGCATCCCTTCGAAATTCGACCAAATCAACCACCCTCTGGCGTCCCTTAGGTCCCAGTACTTCTTCCCAGTAAACTGTGACCAACGAAAATATTATCGAATTATTTACTCTACTTTCTGATCGACAGAATCATAGGAAAGGATAAACACGCGTGATTTCTAAACTAACAAGATGGAAATGTTAATGAGACGGGAACGAATACAGTGGAGATACAACGGGTACATTGATTATTGTCAATTATCAAATATTTGATTGTGCAAGAATACAGGAGAAAATAACAAATATCGAGCGGAGTGTGTGCGAATAGACTGATCGGGATCGGGGTTTGGATGGGGTTGGGTCCTACAACGGGAAAACGAGATACTGCATACTCATCAAGTGCTACCGTAATCAGCCCTCAGCGTGGGTGGTCTCCCTCACTCCGGCCCCGCCTCCCCTGACACCCATCCTCTCCACCACCCAACCGTTCTCTGCCCAAACCCCGGCCGGGTGCAACACAAAGACCTCCCATAGTACCGCTTACTCTTTCGACACTCGCGTGGATAATATTCAAGCACTTGCACGGACTCTCGAAGTGAGAGGTACCGTATACAGAGGGGGTTTGCAGCCCAGTCTGTAGCGAGCAATTATCGATCGATGGGTACGGTAGGATTCGAGTCGGGAGACTCTAGTCTAGTGCGATGCACGACGACCCGCGCGCGAGCAGGGTACGGTAGGCGCGGTGGAGCTCACGCGTCGATCGATATCAGGGGGCGAACGGAGTCGGAATGCGGGCGGGTACTGTACGGCTGAGTGCGGACTACGGTATGTGTGTGTGAATTAGGAAATCGATAGAAGAAAACGGTGCAAAGTGAGACTATCGAACAGCCGAAAACACATCACTTAAATAGTGCTAACAACATACGAGTCGATCTAATCGGATAGAATTGGAGCCAGGCAATACAATGCGCGCGATCGTTCACAAACCTAATGAAAACGATTATGTCTGATATTCTACGAAATTATACTAGATAACGGGGTCTAAAGAAATTGAAACGAGCTGGGGTCAGGGGTGGGGTCAAGGGATAACAATGGGTCTAGGGTGTGGGATGGGATATGAGGTAACGTTGCAAAGATCAAAGATCGGGATTGTAGACTACATTTTCGATTGGGAAGTACCGGAGTAGATTAGAGCCGGAAATCCAGAGATCCGGATCCGGAGAGTAGATCCGCAGATTGGTTTAGACGACGGCGAAGGCCTCCTTCGGCAGCGCGGCCTTGTTCGCCATGAAGTACTGTGCGGCGACCTGCGAGAGATTGAGAATGAGTTTCATTGACTAGTGTCAGCTGGGTTTCAATCGATGCACAACTATGCAAAAGTTGCTCGCATCTAATACGGCGTACGCTTCGGATGAATCTAATGAATCAATAGGAGGAATACTAATCATAGACACCCATGCACAAGCGAGTTTCACTCGATTCATATCTCAGCAAGCATTTGTCGAATCTAATGGTTACTCCATAGTGCTCGTAAATAGAAATTCCACTTGATGAGAAAAATCACTAATCGATACCGTACCCCTCCTACCGTACTCACATTGAAGTCCCAGTTGGCCTCCTCGAGACACTTGGTGCTCCACTCCGCCAGCATGCCCGAATCGCGACAGAAAGCCTCGATCATCGCCGCTTTGGTCGCAGCGTCGGGTACTGAATGGATTTAGTTTATTAAAGCTATCGTAAGAATATAATCGATTCCGCTAGTGTACGACTTTTCCTACCATTGGCTTGATGCCAAGCCACGCCCCTTTTCACTTTCACTCGCATTTTCGCACGTTTGCCGATGTTTATATAATTTTAAAAAGTGAAAACTCGATTCTACGCCACTAAATATGCAGGAACGAAACAACAACATAATTTAAAAGAAAAGCCGATTATTGTGTTCCGAACGGTTCAGTTCGTAAGGCAGCCGCTAAACACAGTATTGACAAAGCTGAGCATTCGAAACGCACGATATATTATTATAACGAAAAGATATCTACCATTGCGTCTATTCCGCCCACGCTAACATATCACAACTCTGCAACTCCATCTCACCACCCCCTATGAGTGCTCACCCATTTCCATCAACTTCAATTTATACTTAGAACCACCACTACTACTACTCGCAAAATCATCCTCCAATTCTTACGGAAACTTTGAAACAGTGAGATTAATAAACATTCGCAAAAATGAACGTTACAATTGCTGTTAAGATAAACACAAAATTTCAGCTCACTTCCTGCTCCTCCTCCTGCAGCGGGCACCGCTGCAGCAGCTGCAGCCGGCGCGGCTGCAATGGCTTTCGTCACTCATCTCTCTATTATCCTTTAGCCCAGTAGCATCCCAGTTTCCGCCTCTCAACATCATCGTGACTCACCAGCGGCAGCAGTGGCGGGCGGGGCGGCGTTGGCCTTGCCCAGCTGCAGGCGGTAGCGCTCGATGCGCGACGACGTCATCGCCGTCAGGTACAGCTCGTCCGAGATCACGCAGATCGATCTGAAAAGATGCTAATTTAGGTAATCGTAAGATCAGATCATTTGCGTTTCATAGGCGATACAAGTCTCTATGTAGAGAGGAAGATTCAATGGTAATGTGGCTTGATGGCAAAAACGTACTAATCATTCGCGTTTCAAGGGCAGTACTAGAAACGATGGGCAAAGAATGTTTCAATACGCCTGTGATGTTGCTCACGTAAATATAAAAAAAATCAAGAATTCGCGTTTCACCGCCTATACTAATCACAATGTTATCAGAGGTTTTTCAATAGACACTCTCTAGTCTTTTCTAAATAACCTTATCTTTCATGTCTTTCATGTTTCACCATCCTTACAAGTTTGCAACGAACAGTCTGGCTTCAATGCCATGTCGTTTTTCTCTCATTACCAAACCACCCAATCTGTTCACTCACCCATTGGGTTTGGGCGTCACCGTGAAGGTCCTCGAGAAGAAGTTGAGCTGCTTGGGGTTAGCCCCTCGTTGCTCAACCTCTTCTCCTTTTCCCTATCCTCGGAACCCACAATGCCCCATTCGCTATTAACCAAATCGCCTAATTTTTGAACATTTTATAGGCAATATGCACTCCCTAACCAGTGGTAGCCACTAGTTTAGATCACTCACCCATTCGGTTTCGGCGTCACCGTAAACGTCCTCGAGAAGAAGTTGAGCTGCGGCAGGTTGGGCATGACGGCGAACGGCGCCTCCTCGAACAGCCCTTGCACCGTGAAGATGAGCAGGGACGACTGGAATATGTGAATAAATGATTTTTAAAGCGAATTGAAAATAGATAGTAAAGAATGATAGGGATTGCAGGAATCTAGGGTGAGCAGACCAACTATTGGTTGAACAAGAAAACTCTCGCACATAACGCGATCGTGAAGCGGGATATGCGTAGTTAATGCAAACGAAAGCTATTAAATTATTTGACGCCTAATTCTTTATGATATTGCAAAACACAAGAAAGTCAACTCATGAAGTAACTACGAAACGGCAGGTACGCAAGAAATATCCGACGAAAGCTTATGGTGGACCAGGGCAACACCAGCAATAAAAGATCTCGAAAATTCATCGTAACTAATGTATCCTTATTACTACTCTATCATCTCGTCGGTAGCCCTATAATACGTCAATAACGAATGCTACAGTAACCCACCGTAGCCATGACGACGTCGACGATAAACGACTCCTGGAGATGCCTCGTCGCGGGCATCTTGCACAGCTGCGCGGCGACGTCCATCGCGCCGTTGAACAGGCGCGAGTGGCTGCAAATATGGTGAATAAATACTATCTCCTTGTGCATCAAGTTGAAATGTTGAAATGTTGCAATGATGTTGAGGGTTTCAGCGAATGCACTAGTTAGAGTGAAAACCGCAATATCAATGTAATTGCGGCAGCCAATATTAGAAACAACTCTTCCAAATACGATTTGACCAAATAGCTTCTTGCTTCAGCGCCTCTACATGTACTGCGGTGGCGCGACCAGAACAATACCACTCATTTGTAGAGCATACAAATTCAAATCTTGTCAAACATCTCATGGTTTCAGTGATTCCTTATCTACCCGTGGGCTGTCACGAAATCAATGAAACGAGCTTGAGGTAGATAAAAATCAACTAACCGAATCTTGCCCCACTTCTCGATCTGCTTGATGTTGTGTGAGATGCGGATGTGGAATGAGAAGTTCCTGCAATGCATTGAGGGAGTTGAATCGCCGTTTCGTAGATTTCATTTAGCTACATCGTCATGGCAACAACAATAGATGAGCTTTCAGCGTCCAGTACTAAAACACATCGTAATACGCCTCCTAACAGTGCCAACAGTAGAGTGACCGTTTCAGCTATCGCACCTAGCCACCTTACAAATACAATTCCGAACACGGACCGATCTCTATTTTAAAATGCCAGTCAACGAAACTACCGTAACTCGCTACCGTATGCCACTCACTCGTTCGGCCACCGCGACTTGCCCAGCCCCTCCTCGTACAGGTTCTCGATGCACATGGTGAACTGCGACTGCAAGGGGAAGGGATTAGGCTGTGGATTTGTAGTGAATCAATGACAAGCCCATTCGCCAGTCCATAATAAATATTTCAACCACTGCTTCAATCATCAGAAATTTTTTTCGCAACTCTTGCACCATGGTGCACTACAGTACCCTTCCGGCTACCGTACCCACACCATTAAGCACTCGAAATCTACCGTAACCCTATCGTACTCACATTCGAGTTGTCCCTTGGTCGTTTCCTACTACCGTAACCGTCCCGCTACCGTAACCGTCCCGCTACCGTACCCCTACCGTACTCACATTCGAGTCATCGTACGCCGCGATCAGACTCTTCCTACGCTACCGTAACATCCAATCAATCGATATGAGGCTGTTTGCGAGAGAGTCGAGCAGATCCGACAAGGTCTGGCACAGCTCAAAAAGTCGGTTTTCTCGAAATGTGTGTTTTGGGGTTCCTAAGGGTGCTGATGACGATGGACACGCTCATTTTTCATTTTGGGCCCATTTCGGCTCCAGACGCCGTCACGTCGATATCGGGTGTTGGTCTCCTACTCGACCCTCGTTATCGCTAAAATTATGCTGCCGTGGCCCCTGGGGTAGAATTTGATGCTGATCACGCCTGACAACTTTATTTTTCACCAAATATTTGTTTTACGGTTAAATAGCGAACTTTTTGCTCAGGCATTTGCGGGCTTAGCTTTTTAGACAGATCGAACCGGCATTAAGAGAGGATTTCAAAAAGGTGTTTATTGTCCACATAGAGTGTCGGAACTCTGAGATTGATTCAAAAGAGTATTCGAGGACGGCACATCTCCACGTTGTTTACACCGAAGCTAATCCCTTCCCTCCTCTGCGTCTCTCACCTCTGTTGACCTCCCCTCTCTCTCGTCTCTCTGACTGTCTGCGCTCTCTCCGATCTCCACACTCTCTCACCTCTCCCTCGCCTGTCTGCGCTCTCGCCGAGGAGAGAAGGGCCGAGCAAGGGAAGAGGCTCGGTGTAAACAACGTGGAGATGTGCCGTCCTCGAATACTCTTTTGAATCAATCTCAGAGTTCCGACACTCTATGTGGACAATAAACACCTTTTTGAAATCCTCGCTCAATCCCGGTTCGATCTGTCTATAAAGCTAAGCCCGCAAATGCCTGAGAAGAAAGTTCGCTATTTAATCGTAGTAAAAATATTTCGTGAAAAATAAAGTTGTCAGACGTGATCAGCATCAAATTCTACCCCAGGGCCACGGCAGCTTAATTTTAGCGATAACGAGGGTCGAGTAGGAGACCAACACCCGATATCGACGTGACGGCGTCTGGAGCCGAAAGGGGCCCAAAATGAAAAATGAGCATGTCCATCGTCATCAGCACCCTTAGGAACCCCAAAACACACATTTCGAGAAAACCGACTTTTTGAGCTGTGCCAGCCATTGCTCGACTCTTTCGCGAACAGCCTCATATATACCGTACTCACATTCGAGTCATCGTACGCCGCGATCAGGCTCTTCCTACGCTACCGTAACATCCAATACATCGATATATACCGTACTCACATTCGAGTCATCGTAGGCCGCGATTAGGTTCTTCCTACACTACCGTATCCCACTTTCGCCCTCCAGACACCGTCAACCAATCGATATCCACCGTACCCATACCGTACTACTCACATTCGAGTCATCGTACGCCGCGATCAGGTTCTTCCTGCTGCTGGTCGGTTCGTCGCCGTCGTACGACTTGAAGAACTCGATGATGAACGTCTCCACGATGGCGCGCAGATTGGCGTCGCCGTAGAAGCCCGGCTGCGAAGAGGTTATTGATTAACTAGTTGTTTACTTAGCACGCACAGGTTTGCGATTCGGCAAACTCGACAAGGCGGTTCAACAGTGTTGTTGCCACATCCTTGCCGGTTTCAATCCCACATCATTAAATCAAGGTTTATCTAAAAACTGATGTCACTATGCCCCGCAACAGAAAATATCACACACCCTATTTTTTAAAATTATTATGCTCGAAGATGAAATGCTATTAACTAATTAACAAATTAGTCTATTACCCCGGCGGGCCGCTCGACAAACTCGTCGATCTTGTCACCACACCCTTACCGGTTTCACCGCGGAATCAATATAGAAAAGGTTACTAGAAATCTGATAACGTCTCGACATTGAGTGGAATAAATATTTTATAAAATATTTAATTAACTAATTAAAATTAGTCTAATTACCCTGGCGGGCGGCTCGACGAACTCGTTGTCGTCGTCGAAGGCGCCCGGCAGCGCCTCGCACTGGTTCCCGTCCTGCGAGAGTTAACATAATTATTCAATTAAGTAAATAATTTTAATTCTTTAAAATTACTTAAAAGCATTTGATCAACCTAGCAATAGCAAATGGCATCAAAAGTTTAGATATAAATTTTCGAAGAGCAACGGCACAAGCACATCGAAGCGAAGCCATTTCCCAGCTCAAGAAGATCCCGCGAAACCAAGACTTCACCATACAAAACCCTGTCTACCTCGAATAGCGTTTTTGTTGTTGTTCTAAGATCTCAAAACCAAATATCACCCGATCCCCCATTACAAGTCATTCCCCTGCAACACAACACTCACCAGTATCGTCACTCGCGGGAAGATCGCTTGCACTTCCCTAAAAAGCACTCGATCGATTAGCCCTACCTAGCCGGCTTCTGCAGCACAACGTACGGTACAACGATGGTCACAAGGTCTTTGAGGTTCGCAAAAATCGATAAACGGGCCGGAATCAATCGACAATTGATTATAGAAAATCGATATCAAAGCTTCAAAAATCGATAATTGATCGTAGAAAATCGATAATCGGGCTGGGTCTCCGGGCGGAAACCTGAGGTAGTCGGAGGCCTTGGAGTAGCTCTCGCAGACGGGATTGTTCTCCAGGAAGAGCGTCGTGAGGCGGAGCCCCTTGAGCTTCTCCAGCTCCGAGATGGACTCGATCTGGAATAAGGAGGACATGAGTTGATTCTTTCCGCAGGCAATCGAGACAGGATTGATGAAGCCAAGCACCTAGAGTTATACAACCATTGCGCGATGAGTAGTCACCGGGTCGTCATGCTTGCTTTGGTTCTACAACGTTAAATGTTCAGCATGCACTTCTTGAAATATTGAGGAGGCAACACTCGAGACATTGATGACACTTCCAATCAAATCATCAAATGAACCTAGTGTTACTGGCAATCGACGGGCGTTTGCTATAGACTCCACACACTTGAGTGTCCGATAGGTCCAGCAGTTAAGCATAATTAGCATTCTAGAGCTGAGATAAATTGAAAGATTCACCTGATTATCCGACAGGTCGAGCACCTTCAGATTCTTCGCAAAGTACGGCAGCATCGACGCCATCTCGAGGTACTTGATGCGGTTGTTCTGGAAGGAATTAATGAACCTTTAATTTATCATCCTTCGATTTTTATTCGTTTTATTTTTTATATGGTTTTCCATAGTAAAACTCTTATATGGGGGATAAAAGGGGCAAAGAAGCCATCTCGAGGTACTTGATGCGGTTGTTCTGCGAGGAATTAGGCAATTATCTTCTAACTAATTAAATTATTTAAATGCACATGTAGATAATATGTTTTGTCTTCTGCGGCAAACGCACATCATTTCCCCTAATCAGATAGCCTTGATATTGTAATTGCAAAACTAAAATGTGCTGGGGATAATTTTTTCCAAGTTTGAGAAGATGCCAATTGTTCCCCAAACCCCTCAGCTCTGATCTTTACTTTGTGCCGCTCCAAATCCCCGGCCAATCGATCAACGTCACACTATTTTGAACTAGATCAAGGGCGTATTTCACGTGCACTCTCTCTTTTTTCGTTGACAGAGGAGAACGAAAGTTGGATGAGCATCGACAAACACCCTCAATCCCCAATGATATCACATGCACGATACAAACACCAATCTCTTACGAAAATGTAAAATAGTTAAGCCTATCTAATGACAGGGCTATTTTGTCCACATCTCTCTATATGTACACAGATACAGGTGGCTCCCTGTACCCGCTGGCGCACATGGCTCCTAGGGAGTGGTGGTGGCTCCCGACCAATGGTGTCTCCAAATCATTGAACACGGGTCCAATTCAGGACGATACGGTGAAAAATGAATTGACAAAGTATCGGACAGTTTATAACGTCTTCTTCTACTCATAGCTGCCCAATGTGGCCGCCAAGTCATTTTTCACATAAGGGTCCCCCCTTATGCGAAAATTAGGCGACCGTTCGCCTGTTTCTCAAACAATGGGGATAAGGGGACTCATATTGAAAAATGAGGCATTTCGGAATCACTGTATGCAGATTCATTTTTTTTACTTCCGTACTACCATTTTTCACATAAGGACCCTTATGTGAAAAATGACTTGGCGGCCACATTGGGCAGCTATGAGTGGAAGAAGACGTTATAAAATGTTCGATACTTTGTCAATTCATTTTTCACCGTATCATACTGAAGTGGAAGCGTTTTTAATGATTTGGAGACGAAGCCATCCACCACCACTCCCTAGGAGCCATGTGCGCCAGCGGGTACAGGGAGCCACCTGTATCTGTGTACATATAGAGAGATGTTGACCGAGTACTTCGCCTCTATCAATGGTAACTCATTTCTCAGTTAATCAACTTATTGAATTAAGCTAATTAGCCTAATTAGTCTAATTACCTTGAGCGACAGAGCGATGATATCCGAGTACTTGGCCTCTATCAGCTCGACGACCGCCAGGAAGACGTTGTTCTTCGTCATGTTCATCATCAGATCGCGCGAGACGAAGGCTGGAATTGGAGTAATTAACTAATTAATTTCGACGTTAACACGCACTCGCGATGAATGAATGACAGTGAATGATGCGGGGTTTCAGAATTTTCCTAAATAGCGAATCAAATCAGAAAACCGATGGAGGCGTGGATGGCGCATTAAAAAAACACAATAAAGCTTCAGTTCTGGTTTCACAAAGCCAACTTATGATGAACGCTTCCTGGATGGCTGATTTATCGGTATTGGACAACTACAATCTCTCCATCACCTTTGTTCGTTTAGGAACATCGCTTCCGGTTACACCGTGCCTACTTATAACCAAGAGATGTTGAGTGACTGATTCCAGGTCCAGTCCCAGTTCCAAAATTTGGAATTCCTCACCTTCATGCGTCGCGAATCCGCTCAGCTCGAGCGCGCGATTCTGCTTGTCGGCTCGGCTGTCGACCACCTCCTGCGATTAGGCAAATTAATAAAGATAGTAAATTAACTAATATAATAATATCAGTTTAGATTGTTCACTCGCACCCTATCACACCATCTAGCGCACCTTCCAATTTAGGCAGACTCGGAAACGGGAATGTCACATGCTCCATTTTGATAATTAGCACACGCTAATTAATTAACTAAACCCTCACCGCGATGGCGTCCTTCTCCTCCTACTTCTCTTCAAGGCACTAATTAACAAAGATAGGGCAACCTAATAAATTAAATAATTAAATAATTAACAAACCGCGATGGCGTCCTTCTCCTCCTTCTTCAGCTTCGCCCACGGCGCCACCACGTTGTGCACGATGATGTTGAGACGCTCGCCTGTATTTCAAGTTTAATTTTTTTTAAGATGTCGAAATTTGACGAAATTGCTTCTCTGTTCTTTAAGAAACTATTATTCTTACATGTCTACTGCCCGACGTAATTGTATTCACGGAAGCACCAATTGATTTTACCCTACGCAGAAACGAGGATTTTTCGGGGCAGAATTCGAAGCGCCATATCAGCCTAGTCACCGACAACAATCAGTCCATTCCCTAATTCATGGCTCTCAAATCACGTCCTCACCTGAGTTGACGTGCTTGATGCGGCGGGAGCACATGCGTATCGCTGAGGCGACGTCGGCTTCCTTGAACAAAATTATTAGAATGGTGGATTCTCATCGTGAAATTCTCAAATACGGTTCATGCCACATGGAGTGAACATGTTCACAGATTTTGATAGTTTCTCGATAAACATAACATTCATTGAGAAGCAAACAAAAACCAGACGAATGCCAGAAGATTGTGCTTCCAAAATACTATAAAATAACAACAAAAAGCCAAACTCACTCTGACAAAGAACTCAAAGTCGCCGTTGTCGGCGAAGTTGGGCATGATCGGCTTGAGGTCCTCTACGTGACCGATCAGCGCCTTTAATTTGTTAATTAATTAAAGATGTTTGTTAATTAGAATAGAGTAATTAATAGAAAATACCTTGAGAATGAAGCGCTGCCCGTACTTCCTCCCGTTCGACACCTGGAGTTATCAAATTTAAAAAAGAAATACAAAAAAAGGCCAAAAACGCGCTACTTCGACACAGTCTTGTCATGATTGCTAGTGAGGGAACGAAGAATACATAGGTGTCCAAGCCGCCTGTTGTACAACCAAATTTTAGGTTGGGCTGCGCGCAAAAAGGACTCTCGCCGCCGGTCTTGGAATAGGAAAACTAAAAAAACAAACCTTGACTTTGCTGACGAACTCCTTCATGGCGCTGCCAGCGGCGCCCTTGACTAACTGTAAATATATTAAATTACATTATTTAAATTATTAATTAAGATAAAATCGCCCTTGCGCAAATATTACCTGGACATTCTTCTTCTGCTCGTAACTTCCCGCGGGGTTTCCGTTTCTTCCGCCGCCGCCCGGGCGAGGCTGGTTGCGGTTGAGATAGCGAGCTGGAACATAATTAACTAGATTTAAAAATAGATTGGAGGCGAAAAGGACAACTGAGTTATTGTCAGCTGTGAAATCAGCTGGGTTTGAAGTAGCGCCTGTTATTTGAAAGTAATTAGGCCACAAAGAATCCACTATCGATCCTATCCCGTTGCCTGGCAACACTACAGGATAACTGGAGCAATTTCAATAAATGACGAAACATACCTCCGGCATTGTTCCTTTCCTGCTCCTCTTCTTCGTAGAGGTCGTCGAATCTCGAGCCGAGGTCGGCGTCTATTTCCTGATAATAGCCCAGTTTAAGCTTTTCAGACAACGAAAAGCGAAGGAAAGGGGGGAAAAGAAGGGAGAATGACCCACTTTGAATCGGTTCATAGAGATCTGCTTAGCGTTCTGACGGCCGCCGCCGCCGTCCCGATTGTTCTTATTGCGATACATTCCTCTGCAATTAAGATAATTAATATAATTAGTTAAATCAACAATTATGAATAAGGGCAGGAATGAAATTAGATAGGCGTCGAAAGGAATCGCGTTCATGGAATATCAAGCGGTTAAGGGCAAGAAATCGCGTCAAGAACCAGAAAGAAACGAAAGCTAACTAAAGGAGAGTGAATTCAATGCAAATTGGACAGGAAATTATTAGTAAAACCTCGTCAAAACAAGTAATAACGAAGCGTGACCTGCAAACAAACGATTGATTGCGAAAACAAGTCTTGACTACAGTATCCTCATTCGTCGCACTACACGACGAAAATTTACCTTTTCACGGATACGGCTGCGAGAAAAAAATTCACTTTTTTTGATATTTTAATAATAATAATAATAAAAGCTTTTAAAATTAACAAACCTCACGCCCAATAATTTCAGTAGCTCCGAAATGCTTCACAGTTTGGTCAGGGTTTATGCCGTTCATACAACAAGTGAAGAGGAGAATACATCAAAATCACTCATGCTCTCTAAGAAATAGTAAAATGATCCACAGTAAAGAAATCTCCCACCACGTGCACACAACACGGGCGGTATAGCCATAGGTCGCTGATTACTCAGGACAGACTGAACGCTGAATTGGCTTGGGGGTGGCAGAGCCCGCCCTTGCGTGGAACGCCTAACACCTTTACCTTTTTTTATTGCAAAACAGGATCAGAAGTCATCTACAAAGGTAAAACTGAGAATTGCTCGATGAAAAAAGTGCAAAATGCTTACAACACCCAGGATTCCCAAGCCGTCTCCGATCCAAGTACTAACTGGGCCCACCGTTGCTTAACTTGACAGATCGGACGGGATGTCGTGTTCTCAACGGGGTATGGTCGTAAGCGAGAGTAGAGGGGGTAAGAATCGGGGACTATCTTGGGGAATGTGGGAAAGAGTGTTGGGTTTTTCTTGCACATTTCATCGTCGCTAATATCAAAAATCATCGGAATTTCGAGGGATATCCACCAGGGATTAAGCCGGCTCGCTCCTTTCATGTGTACCGAACAGTAAAAGGAAGGGAAGGTTGCCCTACTCCTTTTCTACTTAGTATACTTGCAATTGAAGAAGGCCGCAGCTCTTAGAGAGTGTATTATTTCTGTGTGCAGCAATCAATAGTCAGATTATCTTTTGCTCGGAGTACTCGAGCATCCTTCTTTATCAGAAACACGGAGAAAATTACAATTGGTCTTCAGCAGATTTGCACGAATTCAAAGTCTCTCGCAATTCTGACATCAGCTATCTTTCTGTTACTTGCACTGACTATCCTGAATTTGATGAGTCACGAGCGTTTAGCGTTTTATTCACATACTTTCTACAGAAATTCAGCTGTAACTGCTGTTCTTCGCAACCCACAACGATCAGACCCTTTCCGAGATGGCTGTTAAAGAAGGAGGGGGACGAGTTAAAGTCAGAAACTCCCACCACGAAGAACGTGCTGGCGCACGTGGAAACGGTATCCGGAATTTAGGAGAACAGTGAAAAACCCGGCTCTCGCGCAGCTTGCGCATTCTCCTGTTTTCTTGGCGTCTAAGCCATGTTCTTGCTGTTTTGTCGTCGAGTTATTGACGTACTGTTGTCA
>LS491524.1:396597-427782 GCA_900490845.1 Pristionchus japonicus
CTCGCTCATCGAATTAATCAATATCGAATACCGTAATGCCAATATTGCCTGCTGGCCCCTGATATCTTTGAAAAATCGTAGAGCGCTTCATTGGCGTCTGTTTCACTTCGCATAAACTGATATGTGGTCGGGTATACGATCTCTATCATCGTACGTTGCCAGTTTATGTGACCAAAAACTCGTCCCACTCCTTCTTTAATTATATCGGCCACGACATCGGCTTCCGATCCTTGCGATGAGTCGCGAATATACCTAAAATGCGTATTTACTGCGCACAATTGGAGTAAGAATCCAGCGCAGGATGAGTTACTTAGCTGGGCAGTCCCGAAACAAAGCCCAAACGCAATTTCTCAGATAGTCATCTTAATTTTTTCAACAATAGCACTTACGAATTTTTCTTTCCAGATTATTGCTTGAACATTCCTTCATCAGTAAGGATGGACAACAGAGTGTAGGTAGAACACTGAAGAGTTTCGTCGTTAATTTTGCTTGAAAATCGGAATAACGATAGCGGTTAAAAATTCGAAATCAAAATGGGGAAGAGAACGGAGAGGGTGCTTATAGTGCACGCAATGGAATGGAAGAAGGAGGTTAGTGAGCGCCAAAGAGAAGGAGGGAGTGAGGGAGAGGGGGGAGAAAAGAGGAAAAAGAGTGCCTGGTCAGTGCCAACCACGTAAGCAGATGAGACACAGTGTTGTAGCCCCCTCTTCTCAATTGGCCAGACTGAACGAGAAGAACTAAAGAACTGATGGCGAATGCATACGTTTCAGAGAAGGAGAACGGGAAATAAGTCCCCCAAGTGGAACAATTTGTAAAAAGAGTGAGTATGCTTTCTTTGTGTGAACCATTTGTGGAAGACAACAATGTATTCATTCTGTGGGCAACAATCAATAGTCAGACTATCTTTTGCTCGGAGTACTTGAGCATCCTTCTTTATCAAATGCGAGAGAGAAAATACAATTTAGACATATGTGTATGCTTTATTATTAATTTGCTGACTACATCTCCATTGATTCGAGCCTTCCGTTGTTCTTGATGTACTCGATGATTCTTCTCCAGTAGTCGTTCTGCCCCTTTTGGCACGAGTGAGAGCCACGTTCAGTCTATGCTTCTCACTCACGAAACGAGGCTCGCCAGTTGAGATGGTAGTGAGGAGTATTACTACGTCGGCCTCGGAACCCTGTGAAGAGTCGACTGTTGCGACCTGAAATGCATGCATTACAGGGCATAATTGCAGTCAAAGAGCCTATAGAAATTTTGTTGTCTAAGTTTCACACGAACATAATTCGAAGAAAAAACTTTTGAAATATGTCTCATAAAATCATCAGGACTGTTGACGACTTACTATTTTTTCCACTTTGTACGAATGATTGCTTGGTATGCTGGCTTTCTTGATCATTTACAATAATAAGCAGAGTGTGGGTAGAACACTGAAATGTTTTAGTCGGTTAATTCGTTTGAAAATCAGAGGAACAGAACAGAAATAGCAGAAATAGTCCGAAACAGAGAGGATAGAGGAGAGAAGACACTGAGAGTGCGATCAATGGAGTGGGAGAAGGAGGAGAGGGGACGCTATTCGCATAAAAAGTGATAGAGGGAGCAAGGGAGAGGGAGGGAGAAGGATGAGAAGGACAGAGTGCCTGGCACCAAGCAGATGGGAGGCATTTTTACCGCTTTCTCCATCATATTTAATTGATAGAGAGATTGTATACAATGGCAAGAGTGCGGCATCGTTGAGAGAAGAAAATTGTTTGAATTTCTGCCACATGCAGCCATATTTGGCCAGCTTCCGATGCAATAGTATTTTGTCGTTCAATCCAGTGTGCAACAACAAGTTTCTCATTTCAATCACATTTATTCGGTTCATCCTGCGGCCCTGCGGAAGCAGTTCGCTCGATTACTCGAATGTGCGAGTGTTTGTGTGCATCGAGAAGACGTGTGAATGCAAAACGGAGGAGAAGTTCAGAAAAAGAACGAGGAAATAGTTCCTTTTTCAGACATATCAAGCCATGAGTGAAATGTTTCAGATTATTCACTGTGTGATGTCTTTTTCATTCTGTCATCTGTAAGCGAACAAGAACAATTCTCTCATTTCAATCACATTTATTCGAGTTCGTCCTGCGGCCCTGCAGAAGCACATTCGCTGCTCGTGAGCATCGAGTCTGCACTTCTCGGTCACGAAGGAAGTTTCACCACCCCAAATCGTCGTGAGGAGCATGAAGACGGCGGCCTCGGATCCCTGAGATGAATCCACAGTCGCTGTCTGAAATGCTGATAGAACGAGGTAAAATTGCAGCCAAAATCCATGGAAAAACATAAATCAAAAAGCTTTCGTAAAAAAGCAATACCTAATACAATTAGAAGGATTGTCAAACACTTACTATTTCTCTTTTCGTAGGAATGATTGCTTGAATAGGTTAGTGTTGATCATCGTTGATAAAGATTATGAGTGTGGGTAGAACACTCAAACATTACTTATTTGGTTGCGAATAGGTAGAACGTAAAACAGCAAGTGAAAGCGTCAGTGTATCACAGGGAAATTCGAAACAGAACGGATAGAGGGAGGAGAGGGCACTGAGAGTACAAGCAATGGATTGGAAGAAGAAGGGGAGGGGACGCCATTCGCATAAAAAGTGATGGAGAGGGAGGGAGAAGGAAGAGAAGGAACGAGTGCCTGCCACCAAGCAGATGGGAGGCAATTTTTTTATCGCTTTCTCGATTACATTTCTCATTGGTCAGAATGAGAATGTAGATTTTTCAAATAAAGAATCTGAAGCGAACTTAGGTGGAGTGAATTCGAAAGAAGTTCAGAGGACGATGATGTGGAAAAATCTGTGTAGATTTTCAGTTATCGCCAAACTGTCATTGAATCAATTCTTTTTCTTTACTGTTCTCAACCATTCCGGCGTGCAATAACAAGCTTTGCTTTACAATCACATTTATTCGACTTCATCACTTCGAACTGAATCCTTCTCGTCAGCTTCAGTACTTCATCTGTATGAATGGTTCTCGTCCTCCTGGATTCCTCCTCATCGTGCCGTCAGTCCACTTTGCCCCGTAATGGATGGCCGAGTATGAGAACATCCGAGCTGAAATGCGAAATAAAGTAATTCCATAATTAATAAATGATTAGTTAATTGTACAGACTGATAAAAATGTAGGAGAGGTTTTGTCTACTTTGTAACAAAGCTAAGAGAGATCCTTGATCTCTTTTTGATATACTGATTACTGAGGAGTCAATCCGGAAATGGTAAGGGAAAAGGAGGGCGGAGGAAGGAAAGAGCGTGACTCAGCCTCCGGCTGATCTTTGATCTTTACTTGATATGCGGACTAGTGATGAGACAGATTCCGAAGACAATCCAGTGATATGAATAGATCAAATTGCTTTCTCGAAGCTATTTTCGACCATCTAAGAATCGACTCCGGGTAACTCTCATTCCGTTCTTTTCGCCTCTCCTACCCGGTCGGGTCCGAATTACCCGCCCCGTATTTTGAACTCTACTCTAGACTACAGTCTAGTCTCGACTGGTGCGCACTTACTTGTCTCACTGCCGTATAGTCGGGGTCGAATGGCATAAGGTTCTGCATTGTCTGTTGATACAGCTCCCATTGATTCGTCAGTTGCTGCAGATGAAATGTGATAATCAGTAAAATAAATCTCGGCACTTTCCTGTTTTTTGGAACACCTATTCCTACAGAGTATTCTCTCCCTACCGTTCTCATTCCTACCCCTTACATGTGGTTGGAGCGGTGCAGTGTGGGCCAAAAAACAGGAAAGTTCCCAAATCTCAATGAAGCAGCACTACACTCCTACAGGATGATGAGGCTATCGAGACTCTAGTAATTATTATAACTGAATTCGGGGAGCAAGGATATTCCTATTTTCTTTTTCTTTATTCTTTATCTCTTTTTCTCTTTATTTCTCTTTATTTCATTTCTATTTCTTTTTCTCTTTATTTCTTTTTCTTTATTCCTAGGATATTCTTCAGACGTTCCTCGATCTTGTTATTGTCTGCATGCAGCTTTTCAAGCAACTTGTTCTGCTGAAAAGACTAGCTCGTAACTAAACTCGATCGTCATTTTATACTTACGAAAAGCTACTAATCGTTCCGCGCTTAACTAATGCCATTAAAAAAACAAAACAAAAAAGAAATATTGTGAACAAAATAAATATTTTGTGTGTTTACGACCCATTCCAGTAATCGAGAATGGGTCGAAAAACACAAAAAAAAGCTAAGTAAAAACAAGTGGAGAAATGCGAAAAAAGGACCTGAAATGCTTAGTTCCGCCCCCTGGTCACGCCTCCTATTCCTCCTTCGATTCCGACATGTGTCTCTTGTGCTGATCCATCAGCGTCAGAACTTCGAGACTGATGCCCCGCCGACTGACGAGACATACCTGAATCACAATAACTTCTCTCGTCCCACCTACCGTAACCTCTCGCCTCTCACCTACCATAACTCTAAAGTAAATTCTCTCTTCCAGCAACCGTGTCCTCTCCCCTTCTCGCCTACGGTCCTAGTCTCAATATCAGTCTTATAAAAAAATAAAAAAAAATGAAAAAAAAATAAGACTTAATATAAGATTGAGTAACTCTTCATACCTTCCTAGCTGTCGCAGAATTAACTTCAAACATGTCGTTCCAGTTGATTGGGCTGAAAATATCAATCAGTAACGAATACACTTTGAAGAAGTCAAAGAAATCACTAGAGATAATTGTTTTTCTCTAACCTTGAATCGACCCAAACTTTGAGTGAGTAGCTCCCTCTCACCACACATCGTTCTGGTCCCAATTGTTCTTTCCAGAGAAGGGCTAGACAACGCATGAGTTTCCCGCTTATGCAAATTATTCAAAATGAGCGAGGAGAACGATCCCTCATCCTTGCAATTCGATTCATGCAAATCGGTCACCCTTCTCTGTCGCGGCAGAAAGCCGTGCGAAAGTGATAAAAAAGAAGGAACCGAAAGTAACACTGACCATGCTATTTTAAATAATTTCTTCTTTGATCTTCTCGGAAAAAATCGAGTTGGTGAGGTAGAGTAGATACCTAAAATTATGCAGTGAAGATGCAAAAATAACTATTTATGAGTGATACAAGCGAGAAAATGGCGAGCGAGCATAGTCAAGAGAGACAGAGTATACAAAAGAGTATGATAACGATTCTTTTACGAACCCTCACCATCCCGCCATGTCTTCAAGGGACGCGAATTCAAATAGTGACCAGCCGAGCGTTGATTTGGGACAGATTCTTGATCAGAAGCCATTCCGTTTCCACTTTTTTTGTCAAGTATTTTTTGGGTTACACTACATTGCAAATTTTTTCTACAGAACTTCACGGTTATCTTTTTTTCAGTTATCTTCAGTGCATTCGCTACTTTCTCCTTCTCATAAATTATTTCGATCGGTTGTGCATGGAGAGATGAAATCAATTCAAGATCTTTCTGTGTGTGACTATAAACAGTCCGACTGATTTCTTCTGATTTCTTCTATTTGATCATTTTTCTTTGTTCGAAAAACGGAGAGAAATACAATCTGAACAAACAATAGATCTCGACTCTCGGATATTTCAGTCATCTTGGCTTCTTCTCTTGAAGAATTCATTATCATTCGGACGGTCGTTTATCATCTTGGAAAATCGTTTAGATGTCTGTTGAGATTGGAAGCGGCGCCAATAAAAACTTATCAAGAAATTATTGTTTTTTTGAGTCAGGATTTTGGTCCAAATTGGCAGCTATGAATAAATTATGAAACAATTGCTTTCTTCTTGTCACCGTATAGTTGAATCCTTCTGAGGGCAGATAATAGAAGAGAACTCTTTGAGAAAGGTGCATCAGAACAACGAATTTCTAAGAGGGTATCAAGCATACTCTTCAATCTAACCATCTTCATTTTTCAAATTTTTTTCAAATATATCGTTTTTTTATAACGTCAAAATAGTCGTATGCGCAATAGTCGCCCATTCAAAACCGATTACTTCTGTATGAATTGGTGTTTCCATAGATTCTCTCGAAAACCGATAAGATGAGGTAAAGTAGGTACCTTCAGAAACAATAGATTAATAAACGAATATTGAAGCGGCTAAGAAGCACAGACAAGGCAACGTGAACGATTGCTCTAGCGGTGTTTACACTAGCACATACCCTTTCACCCTGCGGGGCAGGGTCACAAATTCGAATGGTGTTCGGCCGAGTGTCGACTTGGGACAGATTCTAGAGAACTTCCTAGCGCAACAGACATTTCATCGCTTACACAGCTATATTTCTCGATCGCTAGACACTGATTGCTATGAAAGCAGTTATGCCTGTACGAAGAAAGACGAAAGAAATGTAGACGATGCAGGATAGGAAACATTTAACATATTCAGAGATGTCATATCGTAACCATGATTGAATTGCTACTGATTACTGTGCGATCCATTGTTTTCCTCTCCCACGATTCTTTGCTTAGTAACACAACAAGTCTTGCATTACAATTACATTTATTTATTTTTCCCATTCGTAACATTTGTTGAGTGCTTCCATTAGTTCGCACTCAACCTCCATCTCTATCGTTTGAATGAACACGCCATCTCAAACCGGCAAGTTTAGACAGCGTGATCAGAAGGTCAGCTGTAATGTAACGATTTTTTTTTAACATTCGTCTAATTAATCACGTTGATCTCACCCGGATTAGTTGAGTAGTTTTTCTTCACAGGCTTTGTGCCACTCATTCTCCTCATTTCTCCATTCTCATCTTGCCACTCATTCTGATTTATGTGTGTTGCTAGACCAACAAGTTTTGCATTACATTTACATTTATTCAACAGCGAGTGAGAATTTTTCTCCAACTACTTTAAAATCAGGATTGACGCAGCTTGAATTCGTCTAACGGCGAGGAGGAGAAGGATTCATCACTTAGTTTGCTCACTTGACCTCGTATTTACAACGTACGAACCGAGGGCTTCTGAAAGACAATTTCAATGAATTTCTCAATAATATGGATACATCTTAGTGTAGATCTATAAAGAAGATGCAAAAACAACGCAAAAAAACAAGCCAGCTGATTTGTTAGATCATTGATTTATGCTACAGGCAGTTGAAAACCGATAAAATAGTTTCAGTCAAACACCTGTAACCAACATTATGAACAATCAGCATGGGCTAACTTCAATTCAATCATCGCAAACAGTGATACTCAAAAAAGAATGAGGAAGCGCATTCTCTACTTACATTGAATCGGTCTTTTTGTTGTTGTCATTGTTTCCTTATCGGTACTATCTACGCTCATTGCAATAGTGCTAACGCTAGTATTATCGGGTAAATTGCAAATGCAATGGTCGCTCACTTTTCGTTGAATTTGTTGAAAACTTTAGTGATCTTCCTTGCTAATAATCGAGTGGATGAGGCAGAGTAGGTACCTGAATATATTTGCAATTATGGAAGACATTTAGTGCTGTGAATATGACAACAGAGAGAACTTTCAACGGAACAATGTGGAATGGAGTGAAGGGAGATAACAATCACACCAACCCTCTCCATCTCAACCGGGTATGCACGGGCGCGAATTCAAATCGTGTCCGGCCGAGTATCGACTTGGGTCAGGTTCTTGATCAGATCACAGCGTGATCTAACTCCTCGCTTAGTTCAGTGATGTTCGACGGTATTCTCATCTCACTGAATCTTGTTGTGTGAAAATAAACAGTCGTATTGCTATCTTTTGCTCGGAGTACTAGAGCATACGCATTTATCAAAAAAGACAAGAAAGGAAATACAATTTAGATGTATGTACTCTAATTTTAAAATTGATCGTCTTTGATCTTTACAATGTGAACTTGAGTGACACACAATTCTTTCTACGGATCTGGTAGCTTCTTCTTTCCATTCATCGGTTAATCGGCTGATGCATCAACCGAAGAGATGGTTGACAAGGCCGGCTCAGTTTGTGCATTGTGATCGGCGCGACTGCCATCATCAGTATCCTTCACCTCCTTGACCATCTGACGAAGCCCGACGGATGTCTGAACCAAATAATCCTCATAACTTCAGCACTCCGTAGCTTCATTTGAAGGCGTAATCAATGCAAGCCAACGGTGTATGTTACCTCCTTCATTTTGATCTTCTTAGATGCTGTACTTGACACACAAGCTGCACTCATTGACTGTTAGTGACTGATGCTTCCATCGATGTACTCGGAGAAATTCGAGTGAATGAGGTAGTGTAGGTACCTGAATATCAAATGTAAAAGTAATCATAATATGAATTCATGAAAGATTGTACAGAGAAACGCGAGCACAATCGTGAGAGCCAAATGGAGTGTTGTGAAGGGTGATAACAATCACACCCTCTCCATTTCACCTCGCGGGGCATAATAGTGTTCGGCAGAGTGTCGGCTTGGGACAGACTCTTGACCACTTCATTTCCAATGTCTACTAATCCGGTCTGATCTCCGACGATTATTGTAATATATTGCTACAATCGTAACTTAATGTGTCTCCTTTATCCCCTCTATTTCTATCTTTTCCATTCTCTCTCACATAGTAGTTGCTTTTGTTTTTCGCTTTATCATTAATGCGAGAACTATATCGCTTTCATGAATATTTGTTTCATCTATTCTCACAGTGTTGTCTTCTTCAAAACAAATTATCAATCTTTCTGCACATGACGAGAAACAATCGATCTACTGCTCATACTTGAGTATCCTTCTTTATACGAATCATGAAAGGAAAGAAACACATTCTAGCCAAGAACTCTCGGTGGTTTCTGCAAGCGTCGACTCCCATTTCTCGCCATTCTCGAAATCCATGAGTTCCATCCATACCCTGGTTACTTCGCGATTCTCCCTTGCGTAGTAGTTCGTCCGGAATTAATTCCGCTGTCTCATTTAATGGATCAACAATTGTATCTCAAAGTAAAAAATCCACTTTTCTTCCCCATCAATTGTGCCCCTGCGACACTATCCAGAAAGCTTTCTGGTTGGATCAACCATGATGTCCTCTATGCGGCAGGGGCCGAGATAAAAGGATACTGTTCGCTAGTTAACAAATCAAAAATTAAATACTCACGAGTTGAGCCGCGATTTCGGTGTCCTCCAATACATGTTACTGTGTCGGTAGAACGATCCCATAAGGAGTGCACAGTCTGAGATTTCTCTGATCTTTGCTTCCAGAAAAACTTGTACTGGCAGTATTCCCAGATCTCTGTTCGGACGATTGTTGTAAGACGATTGTTGTACGATTGTGTACATTTACTGGACAAAAATCAAATCATGTCAATTGATCGCACTGACCGACAGAAAGGCACTAATAAATGTTGCTTGTTTGCAGTCTCAAATCAACGATAAACGTTTTCACTCACCGCCTATTTTTGGTTGATGACTTCATTGATCTTCCCAGCATAGCAATTCTGTTGATGAGGTAGAGTAGATACCTGAAGATGTATTGAAACTATAGAAAGAGATGCACAAGTAAAATTCGAACGTTATAAAGAGACCGAAATGGAGTGGTGAGAAAGGGAGATAACAATACCACCAACCCGCTCCATCTCTCCCTGCTATGCGCGAATTCAAACGATGTTCGGCCGAGTGTCGACTGGGGTCAGACTCTTCATCAGTCATGAGTTTTCTCACTATAATTTACACATAGGAATTCGCAAAGATCAACAATGATACTACTCTGCCTATGAACGTTGGAGCGTGGCAATTAATGCCTTTCTCCTCCATTCTCCTCCATTTCTACCCTTTCCCCTCATCGCGAGCAGTCTCTCCTGCTGACAATGGATGCAGGTGTCAATGTCCACAGATACCTTAATATTGATCATCGGCCGTATCTACAATACCTACCTTCATGACTACTGTATTAGTTGGATTCAGTTTTGTAACTGTTTACAGTAGGAACAGGATCATTCGCGCATGTCATTGATCTCATGACTTCTTGCAATGGATCTGATTCTCAATACCATTTGATCTAGATACTCCGGACTGTTCCTACAACTCGGCCGATCTTCGAACTGCAAGAGAACAAATCGAGGAGGAGACGAGGGAAGAGGCGGAACCCGCGGTGAGCTGTACCGTACCCCAACCCTACCGTATCCCTCCTCCCCATCACGAACTGACTTTCCAGCTCAAACTCGACGGCCTGCCCATCTCCGTGCTGATCTACCTCTGCTCCTTCCTCGCGGAGTACGACTTCGTCGCGATCGACGCGTTCAGAAAGGTTTGAAGGCCGGGATTTAGCACTGTCTACTTTCCGGCTCCGAAAACGAGACAATTGATCATCTGCAGACCTGCCGTGCCACTGCAGCCGCAGCCAATGCCTTCCTCGAATGTCCGAAGAACCTGCCCGAGCCGAGTATCTTCGTACGAGACACGGTGCACTTCTTCACAGTTGTCAATTCTCTTCATCTCCTTATTACATTACTCCAATCTTTCTTTTCTTGAAGGCTGTCGACGAGTTCTGAAAGCACATTTTCAGGGCCGTACCACCAAGCTCGTTGCGGATTTCTTCAATTCCGAGCTCCTCGTGCACCCGCTCCGCTACATCGGAGGAAGGATTAGCCGCAAGCTGCGATGGGGAAACGGCACCACAAATTGGGTATGCGGAACACAGATTGGTCTATCGTAAATGAGAAATACAGTAGAAATACAGTATAGAAGACTACGATGCTGATATATATAGCAGAGTTGCGGAAATCCGTTGTTGCATAATGATGACGCACCAAAGTGATATTTTTTTTCGAAAATTCATCATTCTTTGGCGGATTTTCTCTGACTCATCAAAAGGTCAAAAGGTCTCATTCAGGAGATTCGCCGAAATCTGAAGAGCATTGAGGCAACCGAGGCCGCATCTCAGGTGAATTCTTCAAGATTAAACTGAAAAAAATGAGTCGGTAAATGAAAGCAAATGCACTATCGGAGTGATACATCAGACGAGTGTATTGACATGGTATGAAGGTATGAGGTAATGGGATTGAGGAAGGGACGGAAAGCTCCAGCATCTGATGGTATCTGATGGCCAAAATTCAAAGCATTGATTAGGAAACCCCACTAATTGCATTTTCATGTTTGTCTCAAACGTTGTATTGCCAGCTGGTTCTCGGACAGTGCAGCGACGGACCCATCGAGGTTTGGTGCAAGCGCAACTCGGATTTCAGGTGATCATTCAAATTTTTGAAACCCTCTCCCATCTCCGGTCCATCTGTTCATTGTGAACAGTTGAATGGACACCGTTCGAATTGATTTGCCTAATTTGATAACCATGATAGCCCACTTCTCAGTCGTGTCCGACTGCTGCTGTCGAGGATGACGATGATCAACCACGTCGAGATACGCATCAAGCGATTGAACGACAGCATCGCGTATGCGTTTTTACGATTATGATTACTCTAAATAAGATTTATCATTGTAAAAAAATAAAATTGCAAAACATATTCAAATTACAGTGCGAATATTGCCGAATTCGTCCGCGAACACGCAATCAAGGATCTCGGACTGCATTTCGCCTCCTGGAGCTTGACCGATCCCGGTTTGTTTACTTCAACTTCGATCCGCACATTACATATACAAATTTTGTCCAGTATGATTAAGAAATCGGGTTCGTTGAAAACTTTGCAGCCCACTTCATGGGCCTCGTCACGCCCATGCTCGACCACTTCTGGCTGTGCGGTGGACGCCCTCGCACTCCCGCCCTGCTCGACCTACCCATCGAGTGGTGGAAGGAGTACGCGCTGAGGTGCTTTTTCTCCGCTCAATTATTGTTCTTAGCCCATATCGCATTGGTCAAGCGTTGGGTGTGAGCTAAAGTACGGAACATGGAACATAACATAACACCATGTGAGCCCTGCTCGACCTGCCGATTGAGTGGTGGAAGGAGTATGCGCTGAAGTTTGTTGTTACTAAGCTATTGTATCGCTTATCTCACCACTGTTCTTCAACCACCGGAATTGCGTCTTTAATGAATCTGTTTGCGTTCGAAAAATGGACTGAAATGTCTGCTAGTTTTTTTTTCACAAATTGTCTATCTAGAAGTTAGGCAATATCAATGCTGTTAACTATAGATCCTATTGTTTCCTCACGATAAGCGATAGATCCTATTGTTTCCTCACGATACCTTCAGTCGTCTCCGCTCGGGCAGCGACCTGTGGCTGTTCAACGAGGATCCGGTCGACGAGGACGACGATGGTGTTGAATGCCCCGATGAGGAGGAGATCGAGGGATTGACTGAATTGGGAGGTGCGTTTCTCCAACCACTCGCTAAATTCGGTCTCAATAATTAGGGTGATTAAGATGCGTACTTGCAACGTTAGGTATATGTTTGAAATCGATGGCGTTGAGTGCCCCGATGAGGAGGAGATCGAGGGGTTGACTGAATTGACGGGTACGAAACAGTTCTGAGGCGTACGAAAGGGTTCGAAATGCGGGTCGACGTCCCACGTTCATTTGTTCCGTAGTGTGTGGATGACATTCTGAGAAGAGGTGAGAGAGTGCCCGGATGAAGAGGAGATCGAGGGATTGACTGAATTGACGGGTAGGGTTTACCCAATAACCAGATTGAAATGGAAGTGTAAATCAGATCCTGTGTTTCACAGTCATTGAATGAATCCAGTGCTTGGATTAAGGTTTGGCAGTGATCTTTAGTCTTTTATCTTTAGTCTTTTAGTCTTTGATCTTTAGGATCTTTAGTCTTTGAACTTTAGTCTTGTAGTCTTTGATCTTTAGGCTAGTCTTTTACAGGCCTCGCGTGGTTTCCGGCATACGTCAGACGCTGAGAGATCAAAGACCAAAGACCAAAGATCATTCCTTCAATCGCCTAGTGAATTCCTAATTGAATCGTATTCAGAATTGTGAAATAAAACAATTTGATTTCACCCATTCTTATTTGTTTATTCATTCCGTCGATTCAATTATGGATTTGCATCGCCTCTCCTCTCATGCCCCCTCATTTCTCGCCTTTCCGCCTGCAATAGACGGTCGGTTGTTATTCCTCTCTCTCCTTTTCATCTGAAACTTGTACCGTACCTAAGACTGATCGATACCGTTTCCCCTACAGTACTCCGTCAAGTGCAATGCAGTCGCAGCGGGAAGACCCAACTCAGCTGGTACCGTATCCACCAATCGATTACCGTACCCCTACCGTATCCAGGAAAGCTACGCGCAGCAGCCGCAGCCGGATGATCAGCTGCAGCCGCTGCTGCAGCCCGGATCCTCGTCCCGCAGTGACGAGCAGGCCAAGGTTACGGTAGTCTCACTGTACCCAAGCAAATATCGATCCGTTCAACAGCCTCCGCCTGCGAAAGGACCGCCCATCGTTCTTCGGAGAGGTACGGTAACTACCGTAATCGTCCTCAATAATCAATATCTCAGGCGAGCAGTGGGCGATGCTGCCGGCGGTGCCGGCCGACCTGATCGTCCCGCCCGGCCTCGAGTACCTGCTGCCGTGCAAGCGCGCCCACGTCCGACAGGTCGGTGCTAAATCCAGGAAGTCTTCTACTGTTCACCAGAACCAAACGGACGATTTAATTGCGGATCGTATTTTATCGTTGCGCTATTGACCGGATTCCCGCCCCAGACTTCCTGGTTTTAGCGCCGATATTGTTCTTTGTCAGAAAACGGACGCCGTCGAGGTGTTCACCGGGTGGGACACGCCCAACAAGTACGTCATCTACAACGACCAGGGCCACTTTGTGAGTTGTCCAGCCAGAACCGGCTTTTAGTCGAGAACCGTACAGAGCCGTGAATTTCTCGGAACCGGAGCCGGCATTTGCAGATGTACTACGCACGCGAAGTGCGGGAGGGCGGCTTCAGCAGCGTCCTCGAGACCGCCATTATGGGCGCGAACCGCGGATTCTTCTTCACGGTCACGGACGGACTGGGCCGGGTACGGTTCTGGTGTAGGGCGTGGTGCAGTGGAACAATCGACGTTTCCCATTTCAGCCCTCATTCTCGATCGCGCGCAGCCAAAAGGGGTGGACGGACTGCGAGATGGTCGTCGATGCGCCGCCCGGCGTGCGGGTGTGTGTGGTGTGATTTGGAGACAGCAGAACCGCCTCACGCAATGCAAAATGCTCAAACTTTTTGCAGGCCGGCTACGTCATGTACAACTCCTCGTGCTGCTCGCGCGGCGTCCTCACCATCTTCGATAGACGCAAGAGGTGTGTTGGTGTGCCGTTTGGGAAACGGCAGAAACGCCTCCCGCAATGGAAAAATGCGCACATTTCTTCGATTCCGTAACCATCTTTCAGACCCGTCCTCTGCATTCCCTTCCCGGACGCGTGCGACTGCGGCGGTGACCGTGGCTACCCGGTGAGTGTGTGGTGTGATGCTCCGGGAAACGGCAGAAAAGCCTCACGTAATAAAAATTTGATCGAATCTGAGAAAATTAGTAAACGGCAGAATGGCAGGTGATGTCGGGCTCGGAGAGAGTGGGCGCGATCGTGCGCCAGTACCCGGGCTTCATGAAGCAGATGTTCACCACCTGCGACAACTTCGCGCTCAAGTGTACGTTGTGTAGCGGGAAAAGGCAGAATCACCTCACGCAATGGAAAAATTGCTCAGTTTTCCGAAATTTTTGCAAAAGACAGAAAGATGTTGCAGTCCCGCTGGACCTGGACGTGCGCATCAAGTGCACGCTGCTCGCGTGCGCCATCATGATTGACTTTCTCGATTACGAGGACAAGAATAGGTTCGTGGTGCAGTGGGAAACGGCTGAAACGCCTCACGCAATGGAAAATTGCTCAAATTTTCATGAATTTTGGTACACAACAGAAATGCAGGCGGTGATCGACTCGAGCTGAGGATTGTGCGAGAGATAAGATAATGACGACTGACCCCCGCTCTGATAAACCAGTGGCTCCTGGGAGTAGCATCATGCTGCAACACACCATGATTGACAGTGGAATAATCAGTCTGAGTTTGTATGCACACTGAGATTTTTTATCCTTTTTCCAAGGAATGATTAATTAATTAATCATAATTTTGGAAATGAAGGAGAATAGAAAGCACAAAATAGAATCGAAACAGAATACGGTGAACATCCGAATTCAATATTATGACCCAGCTCATATTTATGTTCGAATTCGCGCGCCAATCAGGTTACTGACGGAATGAAGAAATTATGTTCACAGTGAAAGGAGATAAGGTTTTTGCATTTACATCAGCTTTCTCTTTTTCTTTTCTCGTTACAATCGCGTTAATCATGTTCGTTTAAATCTTATCATTTATCAACCCGATGTTCAGGTACCTACTCTACCTCTCTTCCCTTTCTTCGGGGTATCCTTTGATCAAAATGAAACATGGAAGTGAATGAAGACCTTCGCCTCAAAGGAAAAGATGAGAAATCCGTTCAATCTGAACGGTGATAGTGTAAGGAGATAGCACCAAGTTTTATTGTATTTTGCTGTCAACACATTGAACTTGAATTTCTATTTCAGATATGCAAAGAAGCAGACATGGCCTACTATGGCGGAAGAAGAAGCAGGAAAATCAATGAATCCTTGCTGGAACCGGAACGCAATGGCGCAATTTCTCACTCTTTGTTGTAACAGCGAATAAATATTAAATTTTCTCCTAAATCGTGGGACACAGTGAAGGGTTGAAAGAATCACACAAACGTTGTCCGTCAGATGGAACATTAGTTGTATTCATTTGATGACCTTTGCATTGTGGTTCGGTTAAACTGTGAACCAGTTCAATTCTTCAACTAAGTGATTTCAGAAGAGCTGGAAGACAATGCAACTGGACGAGTCTCATGCCGTGGAAAAAGTAGGGAGGAGGAGAAGGAGGAAACCGAAAATTTGAATTGGCGCCTTTTCAATATCTCGCTTCCTCGTTGAGCTAGCGACTTGATATTTTACACAAGTCTTTGTTACTCCTCACAAATCATATCGGAATCCTAAAAACGAAGTATCAAGTCTCTATCTTCACTAGAAAGCGAGAAATAGAAAAGGCGCCAATTCAAATTTTCGGTTTCCTCCTTCTCCTCCTCCCGACTTTTTCCACGGCATTAAACCATGATTGGATTTAGATTGGAGAAACCAAGTTGGGCAGATGAGTGTACATCGGTAGCGAAGCCGTTTATAAGAAGAGAGAAAGAAGGAGATATATGGAGAAGAAGATATACGATGAAACGGGGAATTCACGACCAACAAGCGAGAGCACTGGAAACCCCACACTACGGAACAAATGAGCGAGAGCACGACCCATTTCATCAATTTCAATTCCAGCCACCATTGTAGAAAGATGGCATTTACAGTGAAATGAATAAATATTGAAAATAAAATTGATTCTGAGCATTGTTTACGCTAACAAAGAGATTGACTCCCGGGTCACGGGGAACAGTTTTGATCCAGCAGGAAACTGCGCGCAATTGAGGAGCTCTTTTTGGGAGCATCCTAGATCAGGGACGAACTTCACCGCAATATCTATGATTTATAATTAGCGTGTTGCTATTTGGCCTTTTTTTGTAGGATTGCGATCCATTGTCTCACCTTGCTGAGAGAACTCGGCCCAGTGGCAATCTTCCTTTCATGACTGTTTGAATTCGCGCATTATCTTCAAGGGTGAAGGAAGCGTGGCGTCGTTTTCCTCACATCATGAATGTGCGTCTTTTCTATTCCCTTGCATTGTGCTCATTTTCTTCCCTTTGCTCACGCTTTCGATTTTACATTACCTATACTTGATCATTCAATAATTCATGCCTATCAGGTATCTACTCTACCTCTACGCATCTAGTTCCAGAGACGGGGCAAAGTTTATTGAGAAGCGCCCCATCTCATGTTTACACTCACAAAAGTAGCTTACTAATCTACCGTTATGCCATCTTTTCCTTATGTGTTTTTCACGATTTGATTCAGATCTTCAAACTCATCTTCAAAACATGGCTCCTCGATACAACCTGAAGCGGAAGTGTGAGAATGCCGATGGAACCTACGACGTCGATCGCTGTGAGAAACCAGTTTCATTCTATTCGACGACTTCTACATCGCATCTCCACCTACTGGAATGTTAGTTTACCTGTTCACGTTGGTTAGGCGGTATTTTCAATTTTTCAATTTTGTCAATTGTCTTTTAATCGTTGCTTTCATATTTCGATGGAATTCATTGCAGGAGGATTTGAAGGGAATCAAACTCGGTGAATATCGCTTGATGATTCGACCCTGACGCTAGCGTGGGTATCTGACGAAGTAGTTCGGCCACATGAAAAGTGAAGAAGCGAGATGGAGTTTGAAAAAACGACGCAAATCATGAAGAAAATGAAATTCCTCAGTAATTTTGATTTGATACACAATTGTAGAAATATTAACATTGAAAGGAATAAATTTTTGAAAACCCGAACGCAATGGGAGGAAAAAGAGACAGTAAGTGAAACTGACGCAGAATCCCAACAAGGAACGGAAACGGATCATGAATGTTGAGCTCAAATACTCGATTCTGAGCGCTGACTCGCCCTCTTTCTAAGCTTTCTAAGATGATTTGAGCCTTCATTTTTACCCGCTCTTGTATCTCCCCCAACTTCTCGCATCGAACAATTGCATTTCCACTCTGAATCGGGAATGAATCAAAATCGCTAAATGCACACGCGGAAGATGTGAAGAACAATTTTCACAATTCATTTTTCCGGTGAAACTTTATCAGCATCAACATTTCGAACTGAGTGGTTGAATCTCACTATCTTTCTCCAAATCCGTGTTGGTTTTGTTGTGGATCATTCTCGTAATCCACATCGTACGGTCTTCATGATCTTAAAGATCAAAAGTTTTTAGTTTTTAGTGTAATGCCTCAACTACAAAAGATCAGGAGGAGGGAGCAGTCGAATGCAAAAGATAAAATGTTGTATCCAAAAAAATATATTTTATCCAAAAAGCAATAGTTAGGTCGCACTGCTCACCTGGAACAATCTCTTCATTCGTTTGAACAGTAGCGTCCCTATCGTAAGCCTCCAGTATCTGACTGAACCAATTTTATCTTTTCTTCCTAATAATAAAAATAGGTATATAAAATAAGCACCTCTCTCAATAGATTGTCCAATTGTCTCTCTTGCTCGGACGATCGAGCACGCGTCCGTGTGTAGAACGAACACTCTGAATTCGCTGATGAGGACTTTTGGAGGACTAAATTGAAAACATTTAATAGAAAATCACGAAAATCAAAGCGACCTGAGAAGTCACTATGCTGGCCAGCAAAGAGTAGAGGCGATTGAGTCCGCGTCTCTCGCTCTTCCCTCACTTTACACCAATCACTCTCTCTAGACCTTTCGCTCTTTTCTTCTTCTCTCATCTGCCTCGTCTGTGACAGTTGTGGGGAATGTGGGCTCGAAACTGCTAGTTAATCGGAGTTCCATTATTTAACTGAATCTCGAATGAATCGTTCAGTATCTCGCGCTCATCGAGAATTTTCTCGCTTACGTGACTAATTCCCGCTAATTTTCAGGCATTTACACTGCCGCATCCTCTCCATTCCTTCCCTCGAGACGTAAAGAATATTCCAACTCTAATCATAAAGATCTGACACACTAAGGATGCGGAACGAAGTAAGTTTATTTGAGCTTTTTTCCCTGCTTTCCCTTTCTCCGAAATCTCAGAAAAATAAACAAAAATACACATTTGCAATCTTTATTCAAAACCAACTTAACATTGGAAGGAAAACATGACACTCCCATACATTTTCTCATTTCCTCTCTTTATCGATTTGAGCCATGAGCAATGTTCAGAACAGACGAAGTAGATGGGCTCCCTTCATCAGTGGTGTACAATATCCACAATTATCAACAACGTGGTGGATCTTGCCCTCACTCGATATGAATACATACTCATCCTCCTAGTTTCTATTGGTGATATTATTATTTTCGTGAACGTTTATCGTAAGAAGAGTTGGGGCATTAAGTCAGAATAAGTAGTAATCTCGTGCCCCCCCCCCCCCTCAGAGTGTATCGCTTCCGCAAGATTATCTAGATTCTAGAAGTGTAACAAGATTCATTCTCGCACTCTTCTCCAGTACTTTTTTGCTGTGTTTGTTACGTTAGAGAGAGAGAAAGGCCCCTAAGCCTTGTGTAATAGAGATAAAGTCAGTTTCCCCTGATCCAAGTTGAAGGATGGTGCACAGCAGGGATAGCTCACCACAAAAAATATTCATAGATACTTTTAAGTAAGGGAATAAGGGAATACCGTGGGTATAATACGGCATGAATCTTGGTTTGATTTTGACATGACATTCAACGTCCTCTTTCACATAAGGGTCCCCCCTTATGTGAAAAATGGTGTTGCCAGTTTTGACAGCATTTCAACTGAAAAGTTGGCAGAACATTGTCAAATCACTGTATAAATGGATAAAAAGAGAAAACATGTAGAAAAAACATAATTTGGGGCGAAAAAAATTCTGGCAAAAGATTGATGTGGGCAGGCGGATTCGAAACAACGCCCAAAATTGTTTGCTAGTTTTTCGACAAAAGATGAGGGGAAGGCATGTCGTATCGGGTCGGCATATTTTTTTATTAAATTCTCCGTACCTTTTCACATATTCTGCGAACTTTTCAGACCCCTGAATCCATTGGAACATGGCAAAATATTTTTTTGAAAAGTTTGTGTGAGCTAATTTTTCACCATTTTTCAAATTTCTCGAAAAGTTGAAGTTCAAACCTTTTGAAAATTTGCCAGAATACATATCTTTTGATGCTCTATCGAATGGTATATCACATGCGGGGTCATATTCAAAGAGAAAAAAGTCGATCTCAAAGATCAAAGATCAACTTTTGGATCCAATTTTCCGGTTGAAGTGTATCCCACCCCTAGGGACTCTAACCACTAAGTATGAACCCCTGGAGACGATTTTCCGGTACTGTGCCACCTCCTCGTACGTTCTTAGGCGGATCGCGTTTTAATATCATCCGTTATCTTTTTAGTTCATGACAGAGCTAAATCTCACTCTGCACAACGATAGCCATACCCATATATCCTTCTGAACAGGACAGGTGAGTATTGCGGACTGAGATGGATGAGATTGTTATGCTTTCTGATTAGGAAGGCATTCATAGTTACAAAGCAATCCGACATAATCCCGTGGTGCGAATTTCTTCGAAGAGTACATCTTTCACCTTTCAGGAGATCAGCAGCAGTTATCACGAGGAGCACAACGATGCAAGCTGGGTCTCCAAGATGTCTAGTCTTCAAGTCCAAATTGTTTTTCTCTGCTTTAACATGCGAAATTGTTGAATAAATTAATGATAATTCGATCATTTCGACAACGATCGCTCACACTACTGAGTAGTAACATTGCTGGACGGCAAGGAATAGTCAAGGAATGATTCGGTTTCAAAACATGGCATTCGTGAACCACAATTCATTCAAAACGTTTATCAGTTTGCGTTCGAAAGTGTGAGTTTGGTGAATGGACCCTTTCGAGTTTCTTCTATTCGAGTAAGTTAAGTGTCTTCCCTAAATCATCTCCACATCCTCCTGCTCGATCACGTAGTAGCAGCCTTTGGATGGCTTCCTGCAATTGGACTACTGATCAAAACAACAACAACAACAACAACAAACAACAACAACAACAACAAACAACAACAACAACAACAATAACATACTTATCGCGGTAGGTCCGTCCTAGATCTGCCGTCAGATTGCCCTCCACGCCGTGCCGAGTGAGCTCCTTGAAGCGGTGACGCCACTCGGGATGAGCAGCGAGAATTCTGAAGTATCATTATCATGTCTTTACTCTTCCCATGTCTAACGTCATTTGCAACTAACAATAAGCAATCAAAAGAACACGTTAGCTTCGCAAGAAGCCTATGAATCGCAAATTAATAGTTTATTAATTAACTAATTAGTTTCGAAAACCCACTGTCGCCAGGTGTGTGCGCGACGCGCGTTGAGGTCGTAGCGATTGCCCGCGAAGTGGCCCGCCACGGAGAGGAAACCTGGAACTGATTCTTGATCTTTGATCTATCGTCTTCAGAGATCACATCTAACTAAAATCTGATTGAACACGATTACAAATACGATTGCCATTGGTCATCGCTGTTCATGACAAGTGCCTTCTAATCTATATCTACAGTAGTCCCTTATATACCGTACTCCACCATAACTACCGTAATCCTCCATACCGTATCCCAGCAGTTCCTGCAGTCGGCTGTCGTCGCTCAGCGCGCTCTCCATGACGTACGTCGCGATTTGGCAGTCTAAAATACATATTTAATCTACTTAACTCATTATTTAATTAGCTGATTAGCTAATTAACAAAATGATTGATTAAGCAATCGTCACTCACAATCATCATGTGCTGACAGACACTAACTGATAATTAGCTAATTATGTAATTAATCCTAATTAGCAAACCCACAATCATCATAGGCGAACTTGCTCCAGCAGTCGTCCTCGTGCCGCACGCAATCGTGACGCGCGCGCCCGTGGATCAGACGGAGCAGGGAAGGGGTCTGAGAGGTCATGGTCTTTAATCATTTATTTTATCAAATGCATCAGCGATTGCACAGCATCTAACTACTTCTTTGTTCTTGAAAAGAAGTGCACAACCTGGGCATCAACCAGAGCTATTCACCGTTGCCAAAAGTCGCCAAAAGTTGATTCGAATTCACATTCATGTTTTAGACTACTGATCCAAGAACTGCGAGATTTGCCCCTTGATCCTTGATCCTTGATCTCTAATCTCTGTTCTTTGATCTTTTCAACGCACCGTGGCGACGATGCCGGCGAACTCGGGGTACGACAGGAAGTCGACGAGGTCGCGCAGCCGCATGAGGTGCTGCAGAGGAGAGATCAAAGATCAAGCTACAGACCACAAAGATCAAACAAAACGCTACAAAAATTTACATGTATCGTTCTCAGGGCAAGAGTATCGAAAGCCTAAAGATCAAAGATCATCGCTCAATACCTGTTTGAGCGACATGAACGATCAGGGGCCAAAGATAAAATCGCGCACGTCAGAGATCAAAGATCGCACTCACAAATGCCTCCTTCAGCTTCGGGTAGTTGCGGGTGACGAGGGTGGTGCGCTCGTGGGCCATCGTCGACTCGAGTATGGCCGACAGCAGGGTGGAGAGGGCGCTGCGAATGAGATTTATTCCTAATATTTGTTTGATAACACCAGATGGGATAACTGCACAGTGCACAGTTAAAAAAGAGAGAAAATAGGAAGGTGGAAGAACTGATGAGAAAGGCTGATTGATAAAGATCAAAGCTCAAACTCACAAGTGCAGCCGCCAGTCGGTTTTCTTGCCGAGACTGATATCCCATTGTTAGCAAAGATCAAAGAACAAACACCAAACACTAGACGCTAGTGATCAAAGATCAATCCTATACAATGGTCTGACTCTCACTACTATCTGACGTTAGTTCACAAAGTTGATCCCGAATTTCAATGAACAAAGGGTCACCGATGCAGTCCCTACTCAGATGAAAAACAACTAGCAAAGGTCAAAGACCAAAGACAAAGATCAAAAACCAAGACCAAAGATCAAAGCTCACCGATGCAGTCTGCCCTCGGCGCAGCGGATGCCCTCGAAGATGTACGGCAGCGCGTGGTCATCGTCGAGGATGAGCGAGATGTGGGGGGAGGGAAACTGAAAGATTACGGTAGTTGATCGATAGATCACGGTAATTCGGGAGTACTGTATTTTGGACTACGGTAGTGTAGGATAACGGTAGCCCTATCGTGAACTGGAAACTCACTCTCTCCAGCACGCCGAAGCGCATGCAGTAGGCGAGCCGGCGCATCGCACGGTCTGCAAATGGAGTTTGATTATTGATCTTTGATCTCTGATCTCCGATCACTCACTCGAGTGCTGTTCCTCGCCCGTGCAGTGGTGTGCGATGACGCGCAGGCACAGGCGCACCAGTCGCTCGCCGCACTGCAGCTTGATCTTTGATCTTTGATCTCAGAACTCGTTCTACTCTATTACACTCATCATTACTTCGTTAGGATGATCGTTGATCTCTGCTTCTCTCGCTTTGAGCGCGGGAAGCCATCAAAGATCACTCTCACCTCCTCCTCCGCCAGACTCCAATCCAGAATGTCGTGCAGCAGGCCGAAGGCGCGCTCGCGCTCCTCCGTCGAGAGGTTCTACATACGGTAGATTACGGTAATCGATAATCGATACTACAGTATCTCGAGATTCGTGATTCGAGGCTACAGTTCCCACAGCTACCGTATCGTCCTACAGTACCTCTTGGTCCAGGACATCGAGCATGGCGGTGCGGGCGACGTTGTCACTCATGCGATCGCTGAATATTATCGATTAGTCAGTTCGCGATTGGCATCATGGTTTCTGTAGATACAGTATACCTGTAGGTGAAGGGCGGCCGCGTGAGCATGCGCGAGCCCAAGCGGAGCAGGGAGCAGCGAACCCTGAAACAGGCAAGAGTAACGGTAGCTTCTCGTTACTGTGCGATATGGGTTACGGTATCGATTCGATACGGTATGGCACCACCGTACTTCGGGTTCTTCTCTATCGGCAGGCGCGCCCAGTACGTGTTAATGATCCAGGCGACCGCCTACAAAACAACAACAACATTGCAAAAAAAGAAAACAACAACAACCCGCACCCTGAACGGCATCCAGCGCGGCGTCTCCCACGTCTTGCAGCGGGCGGTGAGCGAGGGCAGATCAGCCGCCAGCGACTCCCTGCAAGAGTTTGTTTTCGGTCAATTTTAGTGAAGAACTCTTCGTTAGTCGCTGCGACTCTCTGCTCGAGTTACCTCCAGCTCTCGGGCGTCTCCATCTCGAAGATCACCTTCAGCCGCGTGATCATGTCGGAGTGCTGGAAGGAGGGATCAAAGATCAAAGATAAATCTTCTCACGTCATCTCTCCGTCGGGCGGCTCTCGCTGCTTCATCCCGCCGTCGCTGGGCGACTGTCCAGTGGAGGCGGGCTGTCGAGGTGGGACTGGAAAGAGGGTACGGTATATCGATTGATTTCGGTAATCGATCGAGAGACGAATACAGTAGAAAAGAGTTTGATACGGTAACTGAGAAGACTACGGTATGGATCGATGAGGGATACGGTAGGGATACAGCACTAACAGGGCCTCCTAGCAAACGCACCGCATCGTCCGTCGACCACTTGTCACCGGGGGAAAGGGGGACAATGGGGGAGGGAAGAGAGGAGAGGGGAGAGATGGATTAGTGGATTATCGGTCTCTCCATTCAAAGTGATTTCTCGTTTTGTTATTGATCGAGCATTATAATACAAATGTTTTACAGGCAAAATTAGACCAAAATTAGTTCGCCGTTGAATTTACTGGTTTTATATCTATAGATCCGATAACAAATTGAATCAATTGTTCCCCTTGACAAATATTCCCTGGCAGAATCACGAAAGAACATAGTTGAAGATGCGATTGAAATAATTTTAGTTGGTATTCAATTTCACCAATTCAAAACAATTACTGCGATTACTCATTTTCTTTATCCGATATTCTAACTCAGAAACACAAAACAGTATGAGCAACTTCTACTGAAACAGGGGAAACAACAAACGATAACAGGCGAAAACTAACTATTCTACTTTTTAGGAGGGTCAATCCACAGAATGGGGATGATGGGATGAGATGAATGGATGGTCTGAGATACAAGACGGAAACATGGGGTGGTATCATCACAAGCTACACGATAAAAGGACAACTCTGTGAAGGAGGGAGAGTGATCTTGCTCCCATCGAGACTACACTCTAGTCCCGATCTACTCCTTCTTGGGGACGACGTGGGACAGGCCGATGCCTGTGGTCAGCGGCTCGACTCCGGCCAGCGCGAGCTCGCTCTTTCTCGCGCCCCATCCGCGACGCGCGTCACGCGTCCAACGCGGAACGACGTCGTCCGCGAGCAGGCGATGCATCACCTGCAACGATCATGGTAGGAATTGTCTGATTGATTTTTTATAACTCGGAGAGCGACGTTACAATATCCACACACCCCACGTACCGTTGAAGTAGGAACAGAGAAACGGTGAATAGCCGAGCCGTTTTTTAAAATACTAGCACAAAACGGCCTTCGTCGTTGTGACTGTCAAAAGCATTCATTTCCATACAAAATGAATTGTTAATGGATCCCACACCTGAAGCCCTTACCATTCACCTATAGTAGCCTCTTCTACCGTACCTGCTCATGGTTTCTAAAGCGTGCCCTCAGTAACCCTTACTTCCTCTACAGTACCCCTCTACCGTACCTGTTCGTGGTTTCTGAAGGGCAACTTTCTCCACTCGGCCTCCAGGTGCGAGGGCAGGTTCGCGTAGAAGGGAGCGGGCTGCAATAATGGAATAATTTAATTTTTATTTTAACAAGCAGGAGCCATCTACTTATCAGTCTCATGTCGAATCTGGTCAAGATCAGTCAGCCACGAAACTAGAAAGTTATTTCAACATTCTTGATAAATTGTAGTAGCTCATTCTCGCATGCATTAGGTTTTTCGACGCCGTAACCAGGGAACATTACTTACCGGCAGCAACTGACGAGCGTGATCAAACTGCGAGGCAAAAAAGCGCGTGGATTGTTCGACTATGAATTACAATCGAAAGCCTTATCACATCTACCGTTCATCGTTCTTTCGCTAGAGTTTGAACGGTCAAGCCCAAAAGAAAGCATTCACATTCATCAATCACACGTCTAATTATGTACGTAAACTAATTAACATAATAAATAAACTCACCTTCGGCTTCCGCAGCGGGTACCTGCCCTCGCCGTAGAAGTCGTCCAGGTTGAGGCGCTGCAAAGAATTCATAGTTATTTTTGGGGCTTCATCCTCCAACATAATCAAGAGAGCTATGTCAGCTCTTTTTTACCGACCCAGTGAAGCACGAGAGCTTTGACACTCATCACCAAGTGTCGCTTTCTAGTCATGAAAGAAAGTGCGAACGATAAATTTAGTTTTTAGTGGCGCAGACAGCGATCAATCGAAAGCAAGCCAACTCATTCGTTTTTGAAACGTCTCTGAAACCTGAGAGTCACAATTTGAAAAAAATAAACTCAACTTGCTACTTTGTCCTTACTAAAACTGACTACCGAATCACCTCTACCGCACAACAATAAATCGAATACTGATTACCGTACCCGTCAATCAATCAATATTCTGACATCGATCGGCAACAGTTCGACTTCCGTCTTGAGTCCCGACATATCTATCGTACTGACTACCGGATTCCCACTATGTCTCACTACCGTACACCTTATACACGTTAATCAATCGATCGATAACTGATCTACCGTACTCACATCAATGGGCAACAGTTCATCCTCCGTCTTGAGTCCCGTCACGATCGGACCCCCACTAACTATAGTACCCCTCTTCTCCCATCAACTAGTCAATCAATCGATAATCCATATAGCGTACTCACATCGATCGGCAACAGTTCGTCCTTCGTCTTGAGTCCCGTCACGCTCGGGACCCCCACTAACTACCGAACCCCTTATCAATCAATAACTGATCTTCCGTGCATCAATCGGGAACAGATAGTCCTCCGTCTTCAGGCCCGTCACTATGCTGAACCCAGAGCAAGCCAATATCTCTACCGTATCCGTAATCAATCGATCGATAACCGTCTACCGTACTCACATCGATCGGGAGCAGCTCGTCCTCCGTCTTGAGTCCCGTCACGTCCCCCTTACTGACTACCGTATCCCTTACACACATCAATCAATCGATAACTGACCTGCCGTACTCCCATCAATCAATAACTTCATCTACCGTACTCACATCAATGGGCAACAGTTCGTCCTCCGTCTTGAGTCCCGTCACGATCGGACCCCCACTAACTATCGTACCCCTCTTCTCCCATCAACTAGTCAATCAATCGATAACTGATCTACCGTACTCACATCAATCGGGAGCAGCTCGTCCTCCGTCTTGAGTCCCGTCACGTCCCCCTTACTGACTACCGTATCCCTTATACACATCAATCAATCGATAACTGACCTGCCGTACTCCCATCAATCAATAACTTCATCTACCGTACTCACATCAATGGGCAGCAGCTCGTCCTCCGTCTTGAGTCCCGTCACGATCGGGACCCCACTAACTACCGAATCCATAATCAATTAATACCCCCCACTACCGTACTCACATCAATCGGCAACAGTTCGTCCTCCGTCTTGAGTCCCGTCACGATCGGGACCCCACTAACTACCGAACCCATAACTAATCGATAACCCCCTTCTACCGTACATCAATGGGCAGCAGCTCGTCCTCCGTCTTGAGTCCCGTCACGATGGGCGAGGCGATCTTCTCGGGCAGGAAGTGGCGAGACGGCGACATCTCCACCACGTGCAGACCCTGATATTGATTAAATAATTAAATTAGTTAAATAATTGTTAATTAGTATATATATCCATACTCGCTGACAATGAGAGGCTTACTGGTTGAACCAATTGCCAACAGCTTGTGAATTAACGGAGGAGCACGGATCTGCCTATGACCGCGTAGTTGCTACATTTTGTTGCAGTAAATTGTAAATCCTGCCGATTCCCGTTATTAGAATTCCCGAAATTTATCACACCATATTAACCACGAACTAACATTTCGTACGACTGATGGCCATTACCTGGTTACGGTATTGGCCATCTACCACCAACTGACCTTTCTCTCCGCGATCTGCTGGAACGTCTCCTGGTTGAGCAGACCCGTGATGAAGGCGTGCGTCAGCGCGAGGTAGTTCTTCGTCGAGCCCTCCACCTGCACATTGATTTTCTTACATTTAATGTATTATTGATGGGGGGGGGGGGATGATCGCTAATCGTTATGCGTAAAAAGTTGAAATAATGTTTATTGAAAACTAGCGTAGGGCAAGATCACAACTAGGAAAATCGGGACGTCTATGTGATGATACAAGAACAAGAAAGTGTCGGGAAAACGCCAAACGGTCCTTCTTTGATGCATCAACTCTACCCTGTTTAATTCTCCCTAGGGATTGGAGACCGGGAATGAAATCACACAAATCTCGCTAACCTTGACGTAGATGTCCTTGATGCCGATGGCCTCGCAGATCTTCTGCAGGCGCGGGTGGCACGTGAGGCCTGCAAGGAGACGAATAATGATTAGGAGAAGGAAATTGTCCGGCATCCTCCCCATTACACATGCTTACTGTTCAGTAGCGTTTCCAGTAGCGAATCGAAATACGGGTCGTCTCTTCATCTCACATACGGTATGTGTATGTGACATACCCTCTCACCGGCCTCTCCAGACAACGAAAGAGCATAAGAAAAAAAAAGAATGAACCCGCTGCTTTAAATTTTCGCACTAGTGATAAGATTTGAATTCAACCTGCGCATGGATCATCGCGTAATACCCTTTTCGGAAAAAAATAAAAATGTTCCCCATTTCTACTCCAGTTTCCCTGATCCTATGCTACGTCAATTACAATAATACGTGCACGATTCAGAGCGCCAACGATGCAGCCAAAATCGAACCAATAACTCAACTCCGTCATCTCCGTTTCGATATCACTATACTACGCTGGGAGAGCGCTAAAAGCAATGGCTAGTCAGTCTCAAATTTTGAAAAAAAAACCGCAACAACTCCGCTTCAACACGCCTTCACTAGGCCACGAATTCGTTCCGAGAGTAATGTGATCGAGGTTTTTCATCGACAAACAAAAATATTTTAATATTAATACTAATAAAATTCAATAATCAATACTCCAAATCCCTCACCGAATGCGCTACTACTGCTAATCCAATCATGAATTAATCAATAATTAACATAATTATCTAATCAATAGTCCAATCCATCACCGAATCCGTTACTACTGCTAATCAAATCATGAACAACAATTAATTTATAAATAAATAATTAGCAAAATCAATACTCCAACTCCCTCACCGAATCCGGCCGGTCTCCTCTGCGCGAACACGCGCGTGTTCCTGCACTCCGCGTAGAAGTCCTGCAATTGAGTTGCAATTAATTTAAAAGCTTTCGAAAATAATTCAATCCACATTGTACAATTTTGTTTCAGCCTTCCTACATGTTGCATCAAATTCCCTGTACGTTGATAGTTGGTTGCACATGAATTCGAAATCACAAACACATTCTCCCTCATCAGGAAGATAGTTCGCCATGCACTGTACCGTTTCACGCTTCCTACATCTCACAACGTTCGCTTGTGTATCAATTTATTGTGCTATGCTGACACAAAATCACAAATACAATCTCCCCATACCTGGTAGATGGTTCTCTCCTCTTGCAGCTGCACATAGACCGTGCTGCATACGCCCCCCCCCCCCGTTTAATTTCCCGGTTAAAGTTCCCCTCCACACCAAAAATTACCCCCACTTTTTATGCGCGTTTATGAAAGTTTCGAGCGCCATTAGAATGTAAAGGAAGAAAACGAATCTTATAAATCAAAATTGAGCCCGCAGCGATTTTTCAAAGTCGAGTGATTGACGGGGCTTGAAATTAGTCTCATGTGGAATTCGTAAAGTACGGTAGCTGAGGGGTGATCGATCGCGATTTACATAGGAAGGGAAGGGTAGATCAGACGAGAGATGTCTCTCTTTCTCTGGCGCTCTCTCGCTTCCCTTCATTCCCTCTCATGAGAGAGAAGGAAGGGGTCATTGATCTACCCTCCGCGACTCGTTGCGCGCGAATTCGAAAATAATGTGGGTGTGGAGGGGAACTTCAAGTCACTGGCCCTTCAATCCGCTGTTTCATACCTGGTAGATGGTTCTCTCCTCGTGCAGCTGCACGTAGAACAGCTTGCGTCTCCTTCACCTCCCCACCAATACTTCCAACGGTGATAAGACGTTTCGGAAAAATAATTTCAAAAAAGGACGTTTCAGAAATTTTTTTACAGAAAATATTTTTCAGAAGAGCGCGCACATCACTTTTAAAACAATTTCCGCATGATTAAAATAAATTTTTCACATTTCTGTTGCTCAATTATGTATCAACTCGCTTAGGAGATCACGATAACAACAATAAAGTTGCAAGAAACAGAATGTAAATTGTTTCCAATTTGAAAATTTCTGAAACGTCCTTTTCTGAAATGGGATTTTTTCAAGTTGTTTCTCCGAAACATCTTATCACCCTTCCAACCCGATACCAATACGCCACCTGTTCCTTAGACGTCCGCTTCAATTTTCCTACTAACCTCATCCAGCTCCATGACTCAATATCTTACCTGGTAGATGGTCCTCTCCTCGTGCAGCTGCACGTAAAACAGCTTTCGTTACTACTCTACATAGCATCTACTACTCCCTGCATACCACATCCCCTTTCATGGCCTTCGATGCCATCAGATTTGCTGTTTCACACCTGATAGATGGTCCTCTCCTCGTGGAGCTGCACGTAGAACAGCTTGCGCGACGCCATCTTCATCGCGTTCATGATGGAGGTGGAGGTTCTGCGAATTAAGTTATATTGCTATTTAAATAATTAATTTAATTCTACTTTTCTTCCTCTGCCAATCACCGAAGTACTGCTTCCCTTATGCATTCCCTTCTTAACATGAATCACTGAAACTACAGTCAGCTCTGGTCAAATCAACTGTCCGAAGCAATTTTTGTCGTATTTTGAATCGTGATCGGAGGCAGCACTGCCCACTCTATGGGCACCTTCTTACTATCACCATCTGAATCGTCAACCAGCGTGCTCATCGTGTGCACAACCTGTATTATATTTTCGCGCCTCCAACCAGAGATCTATTGCATTCTTGCCCAAACTTGTCATACAATCACCTTCTGAAACTTCACTGTAACTGATCTATGACTCTCCAACCATCCTCACCTATGCAACAGCGCCTTTCTCACCGCGTATACGTATCTTTGAACATAACTCGAACCCATTACAATGGTTGCCATCCCCATCATACAAAGTGTCCTTGAAGCGTCAATCTTACCAAATAGTCTCGCTCGCCTATGCAGTGGCGCCTTTCCCACGGCGTATCCCGCCAGTCCCCGTCCATTCGCGATAAATACAAGGGCGTTCATCTTGTGCATATTTTTTTCGTCAACCATACAAGGTGCCATTGGCTTCTCCCACCATCCCCATGCTACCAATACCCTTTGAAACCTCACTGTAACCTCTCTCACCTATGCAGGGGCGCCTTTCCCACGGCGTATCCCGCCAGTCCTCGTCCTTTGCCGATGAACTTCTATTTTATTCTATTTTATTCACCAGACCTTAGCAGAAATACACTACTTCTCCCATCATCCCCATTATACAATGACTGATTGAAACCTGATCTCACCTATGCAGGGGCGCCTTTCCCACGGCGTATCCCGC